>CM053764.1:33304862-33329107 GCA_028658305.1 Pachyuromys duprasi
TCAGATGGGGCCCATGATAGCTCGGTGTAGGATTGAAGACCCTAGTGAGGGAAACAGGGACTGTTTCAGTCATGAACTTGATGGCTGACTCTTTGACCCTCCCCCATACAAGCTGGGGAGTGACAGACTGGCTAGATCCCAGGGGAGGACATTGCAGCCAGCCCTGAGGAGACAGGATGAGCTGGGGTTGGATGGAAAGGGAGGAGATCCTCGCCTGTTGGTGGACTTGGAGGGGGTGGGGAGGAGGGAGATGAGGGAAGGAGTGGGAGGGTGGGAGGGATTGAGGGACGGGGCTACGCCTGGGATGCAAAGTACCTAACCTGTGATTGATATAAAAATAAATTAAAAAATGTTTTTTAAAAAAGGCAAAAAAAAAAAAAACTCAAGTGACAAAACATGCTGGAGAGGATGTGGAGAAAGGGGAACCCTCCTTCATTGCTGGTGGGAATGTAAACTTATACAACCACTTTGAAAATCAATCTGGCCCTTTCTCAGAAATATAGGAATAGTACTAGCTGAAGATCTAGTCATCCCACTCCCAAGCATATATCCAAAATATGTTCAAGGCCAAAACAAGGACACTTGCTCATCCATGTTTTTAGCAGCTTTATTTGTAATAGCCGGAAACTGGAAACAACCCAGATGTCCCTCATTGAGGAATGGACACTGAAATTGTGGTACAATTACACAGTGGAATACTACTCAGCAATGAAAAACAAGGAAATTATGAAATTTGCAGGTAAATGTTGGGAACTAAAAAAGATCATCTTGAGTGAGGTATCCCAGAAGCAGAAAGACATACATGCTATATACTCATTTATAAGTAGATATTCAACATGTAATATAGGATAATCATACTAAAATCTGTACAGCTAAAGAAGCTAAGGAGGAGGACCCTGGGTAAGATGCTCAATCCTCTTTCAGAAAGGCAAATAGGATAGACATAAGAAAAGGGCAAAAACAAGGAACAGAGGGCCTCTGAAAGACTCTTTCCAGCAGTCTTTCAGATGCTGAGATTCATAGTGAAACTTTGGGCAGAGTGCAGAGAATCTTAGGAGAGAACAGGAGATAGAAAGACCTGGAGGGGTCAGGAGCTACAAAACGAGAGCAACAGAACCAAAATATCTGGGCACAGGGGTCTTTTCTGAGACTGATACTCCAACCAAGGACCATTCATGGAGATAACCTAGAATTCTTGCACAGATGTAGCCCATGGCAGCTCTGTCTCCAAATGGACTCCCTAGTAAAGGGAATGGGGACTCTCTCTGACATGACCTCAGTGGATATCACTTTAATCATCTTCTGAGCGGGGAGGTAGTCTTACCAAGCCACAGAGGAAGACAATGCAGCCAGTCCTGATGAGACCTGATAGGCTAGGGTCAGGTCTGGGGAAGGAGCATGGGTGAATAAGAGGGAGGGAGTCTAGATTGGGGCTGTGAGGGAGGGGACAATAGCTGGGATACCAACACTACCCTGATAGATATTTCACCTTACACCCATCAGAATGGCTATAATCAAAAACTCAAGTGACAACATATGCCGGAGAGGTTGTGGAGAAAGAGAAACCCTCCTCCACTACTGGTGGGAATGTAAACTTATACAATTACTTTGGAAATCAATCCTGGGGCTTGCTCAGACAAATAGGAATAGTGCTACCTCAAGACCCAGCATAGCCAAACTTTGGGCAGAGTGCAGGGAATTTTATGAAAGAAGGGAGAGACAGAAAGACCTGGAGGGAACAGGAGCTCCACAAGGGGAGCAACAGAACCAAAAATCTGGGCAACGGAACCAAAAAGACAGAGGTCTTTTCTGAGACAGATACTCCAAACAAGGACCATGCATAGAGATAGCTTAGAATCCCTGCACAGAAGTAGCCCAAGGCACTCAGTATCCAAGAGGGTTCACCAATAATAAGACCATCTCTGACATGAACTCATGGACTGGCTCTTGGATCACCTCCACCTGAGGGGGGAGCAGCCTTAACAATTCACAGAAGAAGACAAAGAAGCCAGTCCTGATGAGACCTGATAGACTATAATCAGCTGGAAGGGGAGGAAGACCCCCTCCATCATTAGACTGGGTGAGTGGCATAGGAGAAGAGGGAGGAAGGGTGGGATTGGGAGGGATTGGGAGAAAGGGCTACAGCAGCGATACAAGGTGAATAAACTGTAATTAACAAAACAAAAATATGAAAAGGGTATACATTAAAAAGTTATCAAAATATTATATATATATATATATTAAAGAGTAAACAGGAACCTAGCATAACTCCTCTGAGAGTCTATGCCTAGCAGCTGATTGAAACAGATGCAGAGTCCTACAGCCAAACATTAGACAAAGCTCTGTGAGTCCTATGGAAGAGTTGGGGGAAGGACTGAGGGAGCCGTAGGGGTAGACCTATAGAGTAAACCAACCTGTTCCCATGGTGGCTCATAGAGCCTGAACCACCAACCAAAGACCAAGTATGATCCTAGGCCTTCTACACGTGTGTATCAGATGTCCAACTTGAATCCCCAAACTGGAGCAATGGCCCTCTCTGACTCTGATGCCTGTCTTTGGATTCTAGTCCCATAACTGGGCTTCCTTTTCTGGCCTCAGTTGGAGAGGATGCACCTAGTCCTGATGTGAGTTGATGTGCCTGAAAGTGTTGGTGCCCACTAGGTCCTCCTCTTCTCTGAGGAGAAGGAGAGGGAAGAATGGGGGGAGAGGTGTGTGAGAGGGAGACTGGAAGAAAAAGTGGTAGCTGCAGAATCAGAGAGTAAAGTGAATAAATTAGCTAATTAATAGGGAAAAAGAGAGCCAGTAAGTATATATCATCATCATTAAGGATGCATATAGCTTTGATGCTGGCCTTGCCTGTGTTTGTAGTAGAATCTCATTGATGTTTTCGACTATAGTTCTTTACCAGTGTATGATATTGAGCATTTTATTTGCTCACTTGTCATCTGCAAACATATTTTTACATCCAATATTTGAAATACCAGTGATGTTCTCATAATCATGAAATAGTTTTTCCTATCAAGTGGTTACTATACCACAGAGACAAAATACAAAAATCTTGTAACTCTGGATATTTAAATGTATTTTTAGAAATAAAGGGATTGGGATTACAAAATCCAGAATTCAAACATATTATTTATGATCATAATTATAATGACATTATTAAACTAATTCTTTCAAACTGTTGGAAGGCCTAGTATTCTCTGTATTGGTCATTATTTTTGTCATACGTTTATCTCCACGGGTGCCTTGTTTGTATTATGAATGTTTTAGCTTTTATTTATCCTCACTATGATTTCACATATAGGAATGTTAGTTTGCTAATTAGGTCTTATAACTTCAATATTATTGAATGCTAAATATTTCTACTGAAAATACTGTTTACCTTTCTGTATCGCAAGACAAAAAGAAATGTATTTCCATTTCCTACAGAAAAAATGAGTCTATATCAAGACCACTAATGAGCTGCCACACACTGGGAAAATATTTTCCTAATTCACTCTTTCATCTGGATTGTTGCAAATGATTCTGTGACATTCAGCATGGTAGGTTTCCAGACACACTTCTGACAACGTCAGTCATGCAAATATGTCAAAATCATTCAACTGCTTAGTTCCCAGCCCTAAAATATATCTTTAGCACTGAGTTTCACAGTGTGTACAAACAAAATGAATAAAGATTCATACAGCTGTTGGGAAGCTAACTCACACTAACATGCTGTTAATTATTGATGAACTTTTGTTGACTTACCTTCTGCCAACTATTAGGGAAATTGCTCTTTAGTGAAACATCACACAATTCACTTCTCTACTTCATTGTCTTTCTGAAAGCTGTTTCCGAAGATTGATGCTTAGTCAGTCCCTTTAGTGGATGCGTTCTAAATTTCATGTCTTTACTTTCTGTCAGAGATGTTATTTCTGTTCCCACTTTCCACTTTCTCCAGATGGGGCTGTTGACAAGTCAAGTTGTTTGGCAAACAATAATCTAGAAGGGATGACATACAAGCCTACAATTTATTTTTTCTGCCTCTAATAAAATATATCAATTAAAAATTAAAATGTGCCTATGAAAACAAAAATTTAAGCTTAACAGTAGATTTTGGAGTTTAACAGAGAGCTGAACGATTACTTTAAAGTGGTCTAACACACACCAAAAAGAGAGGGGAAAATTCATAAAGACCTACTTGTTTATTGTTAATGTATAAGATAAAAATGAAGAAAATATTTGGCTTTCCAAAGTGATTATAATATTATATAAAGTTTTGTATTCACATGATGCAATTCAACCTCGAAGCCTTGAATGTTTGCCTAGTCAATTTTTAACAGATCAGTGTTTGAGTCTTGTGTGTGTGTGTGTGTGTGAGTGTGTGTGTGTGTGTGTGTGTGTCTTAGGTTCAATTATATGGCTTAGATCATGTTCTACAAGCAGTAATTTTCTTATTAAGATAGATTAACTCCCCCTACGCCACTCTTTTATTGAAACCCTTCACAGAATTCCTTTTTACTGAATTCACAGTTTCTCCTTTCTTCCTTTTTTCTACAGAAGTGTCTATTCAGAACATCTGGCATCATATATTCTTGACTCTATAACTCTTTCCTTGATTTGGTTACACATTTCTTAAGTGCTAACCAAAATCTTATCAGGAGTGTCTTCAATGCTCTCTTCTTCTACTTAAAAACAACTCTAATGAAAAAGGTCCTCCAGTAATTTAATTTCATTCTTTCCAGAAAGAGGGAAACTTGTGAACCATTCTCTTCCATGGACCACATAATTATTTGTAAATGTCTATCAAATAACAACACAAAGACAAATAATCTGAATGTTTTGACCCTCTGTCTTTTGTTTCAGCTTCCAAAATAAATCCCACATGTTATGTAATACAGTATGAAAGCATTTAGAAAACTTCAGTGATGGAATTTCCAACCGCAATATTCAAGACAAGGCTGTAAGCCCAGGATTTGCTTTGGATTAGCAGTGAGTCATCTCTGAAACATACCATTTAGGGGTAGAATTTCAGTATCTGTACAAACAAACAGACCTCAGAAACTTTAGTTCCTTACTTGGGGCCAAGTAGAAAAAGTTGTGGCAATTAAGAAAAATAGTTTTAATATTGAAATATTTTTTTAATTTATTACTCTATTCTCACAGGAGTTTTGCAGTGACAAGTTGTTTCAGAAATATTCACTTTCCCCCTAATAAATAATATGTATAAGACAATTTAAGTAATATGTTTTGATTCAAAAGCAGCTTTTTAAATCTGTACTGTTTAAAACTAACATCTGCTAATATGATATTAGTGACTTGTTTTAAGGAAGTTCAAAAAACAGTATAGCAATTATGGGTAAATAAGTAAATGCAACTTTAATTTTTTTTTAAATTTTAAGCAAAATTTTCAAACATAAAGTAGTTAAATTGAACAATAAAGTAGGAAAATATCCAAAATTTTATTGTAAATTAAGATTTTGAAATAACTTTACATGTTCTTTATTTCCATAGTTTACATTATCTGAGATGTTACTTAAAAAACAAAACTATTGTAAAACGTTTATTTGATTATATTAATAAATAATTTGTTCAGCATTGCAGCATTTGCCTTCTGTAAAAGACACTTATTCCAAATATAAAATATTACCTCTAAAAAACACATTTTAGAAGTAGAAATGTTGACATTAGTGTTAAAGCCTTTCAAATAAATTCTGTCTTTCTAAGTCTAGAGAGCAGTTAAATGAAACGGTAGAAACCTTGACTGAAGATTAGGTGAGATGACAATGGTTATAGTAGTACTGAGAACTGGTTACTTTATCCGAAGGACCAAATACTAACTGACAGTATGTGTGAAAACTCCCAAGAAAGCAGAAATCAAAGGCAAATGTGTGCTAGCCTCCCAGACACACTGAGAATACACAGGAAGCAAGACCCAGAGTAATTACAATTCTCTTCAAGCTAAACCTCACCAATATCAAGATCCACTGCTTACTGATATCACATGGCTCTTGATGTTTGGTTTAACACAGACAAAACGGATTTGCAGGCTGAGCAACACCAAATGACTGTTCTAAATTGTTCAGCAGAAAATCTCACATTCCAATGGCAAAAAGCAACTGCTGTCATAATTTTCTCATAAAAAAAAATCCGTAATTTACTGGGTTCTGGAGAATGTTCATATATGTTCTAATCAGGGTTAGCCTCAGACTAAAGACTGAATAGTATACTTCCAAGTGCACTTGGAACTTCAAATTCAGGCAAGATTTCTTAGGTAAGAGTTTCTGTGTAGTATGGCCTTCCTCACAGTCTAGTGTCTGGCTTTTCTGACCACCCCCCGCCAAAAAAAAAAAATAGCAGCCAATCTCTCTCTCTCTTTTGATGCCCTAACATCAAAAGTCTCTGTGATTATTCACACACTACCTTAAATTTTCAAAGGTATAAAATGTTCTTTGATCAAATCTTCGCTTTATCCCTTCTTATCCTACTCCCCAGCTCCCAAATCCCTTGCTCTTCTCAAGTCTCCAGATCTTGTCCCTCAATTAACGTATTTATTTTCCACTTGAAGTTGCCTACCAACATTGAAATGGGATAATTATTTACTGTGCAGCACAGGCAGTTAGTCGCTGCTCTCTCTCTCTCTCTCTCTCTCTCTCTCTCTCTCTCTCTCTCTCTCTCTCTCTCTCTCTCAGTCTCTCTCTCTTTCTCTCGTTTGTGGATCCCAGTTTTGGATTTTTAATTTTGAGTGTATAACTTGGAGTAACTTTAGAGGCTAGGAAGCAAGAAAAGGGCAGTGGGAATGGGATATCTAAAGGAAGGGCCAATGATAGAGCATAGGTGATATGAAAACGTAGGGAATCAATAGCTCAAAAGTTCTTTAAAATTTAAGAAAAGGGAAGCCAAATATGGTAGTTCATATCTGTTCCAGGACTCAGGAAGCTGAGGCAAGAGGACTGTAACAAGTTGTTACTAGACTTGGCATATATTTTGATAATTAAAAAGTATGTTTGAACGTTTGAATTAGGCTAATAAATTAACATAAGGGCTTTAACCCTTTCATCTCTATTTTGCAACTCCCCACTCTGAACCAGTTAGCTTTTCTTTTCATGACACCCTATCTTCTTTGAATGTGAGTGAAAGCAAGATTTCGTGCTCTTTGATACCTATGTACACTTCTGCTTCTCCCAATAGTCTTAAAAGATTGATCAAATACACATGAACAAGTTTCATGTTAAACTATCTTAACTTGCCCAAGAAAATAAGTAACAAACATACTTTCTGCTTACCATCTTTATTTAATATCTCTCCATATTTTTTTGGTTGTTTGATTCATGCATCTTTCAGTAAAGAATTGCAGGACTATCATTTCACATTCAACTTAGGATATCAGGTTCCTGTACACTTAAATTTTCCTTGTTCTGATAGAAAAATCAATGACTCATATTTTCATTAAGTATCTCAAACATACTATTTCTGCATCTTTCAGCATATAGTTCTTGAAAATGGTAAGGGGAGCATGAAGCATTTTCTTTAATAAATGAAACATTTGCTTAATTTTTTTTCTTTTGCTTCAGATTCTGTACTGTGGGGGCTGGCAAGATGGCTTAGTGGTTAAAAGCATCCATTCTTTTACAGATGACCTGAATTCTGTACCAAAATGCCTACACAAGAATGTTCAACACAGCTTCAGTTCAAAAATCACTATTTTTAAGACTAAAACTAACAGGAGAGGAACATAATGTTCTACTCTTATGCAAACTACTAACATATTATACATGTTCAAGGATAGTTAGGAAATGCAAGTTAATAGTCAGTCACCTTATAAATGATCAAATGTTTTAATGTCTTCAGAATTATGCTTGTAGAAATGCTAAGTACTAAAGTAATTAATTAGAGGAATAAACCTTATTTAGTCTCCTATATATGTTTTCAAAGGTAAAGCTAAAACAGTATCTAAGAACAAGCAAAGTTTGCTAGTCCATAAATACATAATAAATAATGGCCCTCAAATGCTTCTGAGATCTGCTGAATATGGCACTTAAAATGTTTAATAAAAACCTTTTCATGATAAAGAGATGAGATATGCCAGCTACTGGCAGCACCCCTAATTGCCTCAAAAAGAAAGAGAGAGAGAAAGGAAGAAAGAGAGAAAGAGAGAAAGAGAGAAAGAGAGAAAGAAAGAAAGAAAGGAAGGAAGGAAGGAAGGAAGGAAGGAAGGAAGGAAGGAAGGAAGGAAGGAAGGAAGGAAGGAAGAAAAGAAAAGAAGACTGGCCCAGAAGAACTGCATCCTAAGCTTTCTTTAAATGTGTTAAAGCTGGCCATTGGGCAAAAAATTATCCTTCAGCTCAACTGCTCATAGAGTGTTGTCCAAACTGTCCACAAGCAGGACAGTGGATAGTTGATGGCCCCACTCTGCTTATGAAAGGCAGACAAGTTCCTCCACATTTCTAATCCACAGAAGAGTCTGTCAGATCTTCTGTGTCTGGTTTCTAAAGACCATGCTACCCTGAGATCTCTACCTGCAAAGAACAGGTAGGCAGTAGTATCTGTCATTTTTAATTGATTCAGAAGCTTCTTGGTCTGTACTTCCTGTTTACTCGGGTGAAATTCACCCTTCTCAGATCTCTGATAGTGGTGACACTTGGCTAGTGATAGCTTAGTTATGTTATTAGTGTGATAGTTTTGTCAGCTTAATAGCAGCAACCAAGGCTTCAGTGCCTTCTCAGTTTTCTTCATGTGTAAAAATCAGGCTTCACTTTTCTAGAGCTACTACTAGGTATAGACAATTTACCTTGTTACCAGACTCAGAAAAGAGATAAGTTCACAAAACAGATTTCAGTGTAACTTTTATTATCCTTTATTTAAAGAAATTCACTTACAGTGTCTGTTCCCAGCAATCAACCACCTGTGTCTCATGATGAATGATTGGATTAAAAAAAAAGTGTAAATTTATGTAAGGTCTGATGATATGAAAGCCTAAACAGTGATAGGCTAAGAAACTGTTTTAGGGTCTAAGAAGGTATTTTAAGGTGTGTGCGTGCAAATTAAAACTTAAGGTGGGTAAGTCCACTCATGGAGATAGCCTGGAACCCCTGCACAGAAGTAGCCTATGGCAGCTCAGTATCCAAGTGGCCTCCATAGTAATGGGGACAAGGCCTGTCTCTGACATGAACTGATTGGCCTGCTTTTTGATCACCTTCCCCAGACAGGGGAGCACCTTACCAAGCCACAGAAGAAGACAACGCAGCCACTCCTGATAGACTGGGATCAGAGGGAAGGGGAGGAGGACCTCCCTTTTCAGTGGACTGGGAGAGAGACATGTTTTAAGTTTCAGAATTGAATCCATCTCTCTTGGATCAGATGGACTGTCAGTCACCAGCCTGTTTCTCCACTGCCTATACTGCCTGTTTCTGAGTTTGGGATCTCCCTACCTGTTTCTGGTTCTGGGACTCAACACTCTCTCAACTACCAGAACCATGGGACTAAATATTTCAAATGTACACCTAAGAAAGGAATTCCCCCTAAGATCCTTAACTTTAACTTCTGTCCCAACATTCTGCCATGTCCAGGTGTTTGCTCAAAATACAAATCCTGAACAACTTTATAGCAGCTAGGCCCAGGTTGTCTGTCCAGCTGTTCCGACTGCTAAGACTAGGCCTGTACTTTCTTTGCCCCAGATGGTTCCCCAGAGCCTGAACAGTGAGTGAAAAAGTCACTTGGCCAGCATTCCAGCTTCTTTCGGTCCCCAATGATGCTGTCACCCCCTGACAACAAGAAGCAGTCTAAAGAGCATGTGGTCTCCATTCCTCCCTCATCATTACCCCTTCCTATCTCTTTACCTTTCATAATAAAGGAAAAAGGAGAAATGTTGTCAATGAGGCTCAGCCAGCCTGGCTTTCAGCAATGCAGTGGCAACAGCTTATGTTATCAGCTGCCATCATCAAGCACTTCTGCTGTCAACTACAAGTTGTACATTTCCACTATACAACGTGTACGCCCTTTTAGGGTCCCAGCTACCTGAGATTCTCTATGTGTGTCTTTCTCTTTCTCTTTCTCTCCCTGTCTTGTTCAGTCTTTTTCCTGGTCTTTCTGCCTATCTCCCTCTTCCTTTGTTTCTGTCTCTGTCTATTTCTTATGTCTCCATTCAAAGTTGCTCGCTGCCTCTCCCACCTCCACCAATAAATCTCTTGTGTTAGATCTGTTGCATGATGTAATCTCTTAGTGAGATATGTTGGCCTTTCCCTGCCAGGGCACTTTTTGCTGCTTTATCCTAGCAACTATTATCTCTTCACAGGATATATGTTGCTCCAGAGAGAGACCCTCCCATTATTGTGCTTCTTCATCTTATTATTCATGAACTGAGCATGCTCTAACCCTAATCAGTCTCCTTTGCCTAAAACAACATGCACATCTAACTGAGGACTCAATACTTTTGAAAGAAGGACGCAAAATCAATCTTCCTCCCTTAAGCTATCTCACGTATTGTGTAATATAAAATGCTGACACACTGGGGTATTAATAATTTTTATTTTGTGTGTAATGAAGCACTTAATTAGACACACAGTATGGGACAGAAACATCCTAAAGATCAGGAAAGGCTTAATATTCACCCAAGAATCATTGGCTTACATACATACATACCTTTTAAAAGTTAATTTGAGAATGAAAATTTCATCTACTGTGTCTTTTATTAATATACAATGTCATAGTTATAAATGTATGGTTTTCCATTTGATTTATCATGTAAAAACACTTAAATTTAATCTAGTAGGCTGTCTTTTACACTGTGCTTTTATTGTGAAGAGACACCCTGAACATAGCAACTCTTTTAAAAGAAAGAATTTAATTGGAGTTCGCTTATAGTTTCTGAGGTTTAGCCCAATATCCTTATAGGGAGGAGTATAATGGCACACAGTAGACATGGTAGTTGAGAGTTCTACATCTGGATCCCACAAGCAGCAGGAAGAAAAAGACACTAGGCTCAGCTTGGTCCCTTGACAACTCAAAGCTCACCCTCAGGGACACACTGCCTCCAGGAAGAATTTACCTAATACTTCAAAATAGTGGTACTGCCTGGTGGTGGCAAAGCATTCAAATCTATAAGCCTATGGGTGCCATTCTCATTCAAACCACAACAAAGACCAGTATTTGAACCAGTTGTGGAAGAGCTTGTTGGGGGTAGGCTGAGAAGGAGCACAGTGCTGTTGAACAAGGATGAGACTGTTCTCTTGTTCCTCACATTCATAGTGTGCACAGTTCAGTGCTGAAGGTTAATATCTGGAAGAGGAGAAGTTGTAGCTGCTGCAAAGACAGAGATCTGCTTATCATAGATTTCTCCTATTGACTATTGTTGTGTTTTTAAATTGGTGATATTTACTCATTTTTATTTGCTGCAGTGTTTGATGTCAGACTGAAAGCATGATAGGAAGAATGATCACAACAGCCACTGTGCACAAAAATAAAAGGAATAGTTTTACCAATTTTAGGGAAATTTATCTCTGGATTGTTTCTTTTATATAAGCAAGGGAAAATCTGATATTTTTGTTGTTGTTTGTTGGGAATACTGGCATAATTGGCCACATCCAATTATGTGAGTCTTATTATTGTGAGTCTAAACACACAAGAGCTGTTGCAAACTCTCAATTAAGTTTACTCTCATTAGAAGGTGTTGCTATGGCCCATGTGTCTTCGGAGTCTATGTGACTTACAAAATCCTGTCTAAATAAGCCAGAATAATGTAACTGAGACAACTGGGACCCCAGATAGTGAGAGCAGTACCTCATACCCAAATGGAGGAACTCTTTAGTATAAACAATGTGAGAGAATTTGATCATAAAATGGGATAAAATGTATAGATGCATAGGCTTATTTTGAATATAATTAAGAGATATTTCAGAAAAATAGGCTCTGGATGTTTTCCCAACTCCAGGGTTCTTTAAAACCTCTCTCTATTTGCTTCATCCTTTTTATCTGACAACATCATGCTAAGGTCTTGCTTAAAGTTTTTTGAAAAGGTCTCTTCTTCTGAGACTGTGCTACAATGGCTACAATTTTGATTCCTTTGTGGCCTTTATTCTCAGCATTTTTGTACTTTGAATAATACTTTTACACTGAATCTAAAGGCTTTACATATCTTGAAGGTACCTGAATGTGTCCTTTTAGTACTGCCAGGGAAAAGACAAGCATAAACTTGACAATACTAACATGTGGGACGAGCCAAACCATTTTCATATTACGTTAGTTCTTATTCTCTGTTACAGTTATTTTATCAAACTCTTTCTCAGTTTCTCTCCTAACCCAGCTATTACACAAATAGTTGGGACTCTATTAAGTTTCACATCACAATCCTAAGCAACATTAACTCTACTCTTAACCTTCTAAGCTAATTTGTCTTCCTCCCAGCATACATCCAGAGGTACTTGTACTTTGTAGCTTTACTTGCTAAACTCCCTCTCTCTCTGTGTGTCTCTATGTCTCAGTCTCTCTCACTTTTTTTCTCTTTCTCTCTCTTTCCCCTACCCCGACATCTGCCAGTGGCTGAATCCTGTACTTTCCTCTTTGACTCCTCGTTATCTGGCTAGCAGGAAGTTCCGCTACATTCTCTCCACCGATCAGCTGGATCTGTAAGCTGCTTTTATTGGCATACCTGGGGACAATTAGGAAGCAGTGTTTATACAACACTAAGACAGGAGATTCTTTTTTATTTCTTCTTTTTAATTAAATTTTTATTTTTGTATTAATTACACTTCATCCACTTTGTATCCCAACTGTAGCCCCCTCTCTCATTCCCGCCCAATTCCACCCTCATTCCCTTATGCCCCTCTCCAAGTCCAAAGATATGGGAGGACCTTTTTCCCTTCCGTCTGACCCTAGCTTATCAGGACTCATCAGGACTAGCTGCTTTGTCCTCCTCTGTGGCTTGCAAGGCTGTTAGCCCCTCGGTGTGTTGGGGCGGTTCAAAGAGCCAGCCACTGAGTTCATGTCAGACAGTCACTGTTCCCCTTACTCAAACCCACTTGTATACTGAGCTGCCATGGGGTACATCTGAGCAGGGGTTCTAGGTTATATCCATAAATGGTCCTTGATTAGAGTATCAATTTCAGAAAAGACCCCTTTGCTCAGATGGTTTGGTTCTGTTGCTTTCCTTGTGGAGCTCCTATCTTTTCCAGGTCTTTCTATCTCCCCCTTCTTTCATAGAATTCCCTGCACTCTTCCCAAAGTTTGGTTATGAGTCTCAGCATCTGCTTTGATACACTGCTGGGTAGAGTCTTTCAGATGCCCTCTGTGGTAGGCTCCTGTCCTGCTTCCTGTTTTCTCCCTCTTCCAATGTCCATCCTGCTTGTCTTTCTGAGTGAGAATTGATCATCTTATCCAGGGTCCTCCATCTTGCTTATCTTCTTTAGGTGTACAGTTTTTAGTATGTTTATCCTATATTATAGGCCTAGTATCCACTTATTTTTTTTCTAGCCTCTTTTTTTTTTTTAAGTGAGTACACACCGTGTGTGTCTTTCTGTTTCTGGGATACCTCACTCAGGATGATCTTTCCTAGATTCCACCATTTGCCTGTAAATTTCATGATTTTTTTGTTTTCATACTTAAGAGGAGTAGATGGCTGGAAATATTCAATCTCAAGGCTGAAATAAATTAGAAAGAAATAAAACAATTCAAAGAATCAATGCAACCAAGAGCTGATTCTTAGCCAAACTAACTAAAAAACAATGGGACACCATCCAAATCAGCAAAATCAGAAACAAAAAGGAGGACATAACAACAGACACTGAGGAAATCCAAACAATCAGTAGGTCTTACTACTAAAGCCTATATGCCACAAAATCTGAAAATCTAAAGGAAATGGGCAATTTTCTTGATAGATTCTATTTACCAAAATTAAATCAAGATCAGGTAAATAGATTGAATAGTCCTATGTCCCCCAAGGAAATAAAAGCAGTCATTAAAAGACTCCCTTCCCAAAAGAGCCCAGGGCCATATGGTTTCAGCACATAATTCTACCAGACCTTCAAAGAAGAGCTAACTCCAATTCTCCTCAGAAAATTCTTAGAACAAGGATTGCAACCACATACGCGGGGTACAGAAATCAGCATTTAAATTACACAATAACCTTATACCTACAATTCTCATGAATTTTCACAGCCTATGATATTCTGTGAAAGTGAGCTCATCTTCTCTATAACTTTTTTTTAAATCAATGTAAAGAAGACCTTGTTTGGACTGGTAAGGGAAGTTTAATTTAGTTTTTCTAATTGTTGTTTGAAATATGTGGGATGTTACTACAATAGATTGTTCTTATGGATTAAAAAGCATGCTCATATTGTGAGTTATTTTATGTTAGGCCCAAAAGTTTCTAAATGCAGAAGAGTAAAAAACAGGAGCATTGTTTATCTTAACACACTGTGCCACAGCATAAATGCAGTGAGGCAGCAAGCAGTGATATATTTTGTAACCTCCCCTGTGTGAACAAAGATATAAAATAAAATTGAGAATAGGTATAAATATATACAAAAGGCACTCTCCCAAAGGAGGAGATAAGAGTAGCATCCATCAGACAAAGAGCACTGGGATATAAGCCTTCATGCATGAAAATCTGAAATGGAATGCAGTAGTTGTGCTGCTTAATTATTTGTCCAACTTGTTCTCAGGTGATGGAGTATTCCTTTTATAAAGAACAGGCAACCTGTGATTAATATAAAATAATAATAATAATAATAATGTTTAAAAAAGAACAGGCATTCTGGTGGTATACAGCATAGGTGTCAGGAGCTTGTGTTATGTCACAATGTTTAGGATCAGGGAAGCAGATTAGGGTCCTGAGCCCAAGGCATTGGCTTGCACATTAAGTTCAGCGAATGGCCCAGGAGGACCTGACTTTGACTGAATATGGTCAACATAACAACTCTGGTACTAAAGGGAGAGTATTTCTATGATGTGGAAAAGATGGCCAAAGGACCTGAATGTGTTCCCAATCTCACTGTCAGTTTGTGGAGTCACATACATGATTCCATAGAACTGCAGCCATTATCTCATAGGAGGGTGGGCCTTGTCAGTTTGGATCCTGGAGTTGTCCAGTCTCATAGGGCTTGCCACTCAGATTCAATAGCATCTCTGGTACTCTGGGGATAGAAAGACAAGTTCAATTTGAGAGTTAGGCCTGCCATGACTGTCCTGATGCCTCTGATGCTCATAATAAGTACAGAAGGCTACTTAGTCCTTGGCAATATTCCACCTTGAGTCTGGGTCATTGGTAGGTTCAGGGGAACAATCTCACTCTTTTCAAGCAGTTTAGGGGAAGAAATTTGGGTGACGATATTAATGGTTTTGACTGTATTTGAGCAACTTGACCCAAATAACCCAAGGCAGATACAATGATAGTGAGACCTCTCTTTTAAATACTTAAAGAAGATCAAATAAGCTGTTAAGCCCCATGGGTATGCTTAGTGCTTCATATACTGAAGGATTTGCATGAAGTGTTGTTATTAACAATGCCTGGCAAGTTCCTGGATGGCTATGTCTGGAAAAAACTTGACTCAACCCAGGTTATTACCTATTATTCAAGGCTGTGTTTACAGTATTTTGTCAAGACCAAATATATTTTAGCTGACGAAACTACTACAACCATAGATGTCCTCCTGAGGCTAGGGCCTTATGAATAGACTAGAGAAAAAAAATCACATTATCCTTTACAAACTTACCAACAAATTAATAACATGGCCTGTTTAAAGGCTTTGAGATAGTTGCCCACCAAATAAAACCAGAAACATTGTTACTGACAGATTCACAGGGTGACAAGTGAAGGGCATCTTTATGAGGTACCTCATCCAAAACAAAGGGTCATACCTGACACGAAGCATGGCAGCAAAGTTATTATGAAACAATTAGGTTTTGAAAATGCTAAAAAAGACTTGTAAGGAGGAATTTAGAGTGTTCTATAACTGCTTAGATTTAGAAGAGATGATTAAATGTGTGCAGATATAGGCCTTGGCTACCTTTGAAATGTGACTTTCTCAGCTTCCCGTAAGGAAATTGTTTGCCCCGGGGAAACAAATAATTCTTATGTGCATGGAGTAATATTCAATTTTTCTTATGAGTGTCACACCACAAGAATTTCAAATAATAAAAAGCAAGTGTCCTCAACAGACTGCATGGCCCTGGAGCTATGCCTACCATGTCAGAGAGGAATCTATTGAGCTAACAGATGGGATTCACAAAAGAATATTCCTGGTAAATCACTGGCAGGGTCAGGAAATGAGCAGTAGAGCCTACCTTGCTCCAGTCGAAAATTAGGGAGTACCCCCCTGTGGGTCCATGAACCAATAAGGCATACTCAGCATTCAGTCACCTGAATGCCACCATTCAGCTATAGCAGGCACTCTCAGCCAGTGGGGAACTGGGCCTCAGTTCCACCTCCCAGCTTACACTGAGCCCTAACATGGAGACCCTGGCCATTCATAAGGGGGATATAGGCCTTTTCTGCAAAGCAAAGCAGAACTTATTTTAAGGAAAATTAGCCAGATCCTACAGAGGCTACAGCTTCAGCAGTGGATATTATTTGAAAATTTTACAGAGATACTTAAAGTTATGGCTCAGTCACACCTAATTTATTTTAATATTACACCCAAATTAAGAATACATCAGCTAATGATATTTCTATTATTTATGTTCAAGGACTTCATTTTTTAATTAAATTTTTATTTTTATACTAATTACAGTTTATTCAATTTGTATCCCAGATGTAGCCACCTCCCTCATTCTTTCCCAAAACTACCCTCCCTCCCTCATCTCCTCTGCTGCCAGTCTCCAAGTCCACTGATGGGGAGGCCCTCCTGCCTTTCCATTTCACCTTAGCTTATCAGGTCTCATCAGGACTGGCTTCTTTGTCTTCCTCTGTGAGAAGACAAGGCTGCTCCCACCTCAGTAGGAGGTGATCAAAGAGCCGACCACTGAGTTCATGTCAGAGACAGTCCCTGTATCCCTTACTAGGGTTCCTACTTGGAGATTGAGCTGCCATGGGCTACATCTGTACAGGAGCTCTAGGTAATCTCCTTGCATGGTCCTTGGTTGGAGTATTAGTGTCAGAAAAGACCCCGGTGCCCAGAATTTTTGGTTCTGTTGCTCTCCTTGTGGAGCTCCTGTCCCCTCCAGGTCTTTCTGTCTCCCCCTTCTTTCATAAGATTCCCTGCACTCTGCCCAAAGTTCAGTTATGAGTCTCAGCATCTGCTTTGATACACTACTAGGTGGAGTCTTTCAGAGGCCCACTGTGGTAGACTCCTGTCCTGTTTTCTGTTTTCTTCTTTCAGTGTCTACCTTGTTTGTCTTTCTGAGTGAGGATTGCTCATCTTACCCAGGGTCCTCCTTTTTGTTTAGCTTCTTCAGTTATACAGACTTTAGTATGTTTATACTGTATTATACACATAATATCCACTTATAAGTGGGTATATACCCTGTCTGTCTTTCTGCTTCTGGGATACCTCACTCAGGATGATCTTACATAGATTCCACCATTTACTTACAAATTTCATGATTTCCTTGTTTTTAATTGCTGAGTAGTATTCCATTGTGTAAATGTACCACAGTTTCTGTATCCATTCATACGTTGAGGGACAACCAGGTTGTGTCCAGGTTCTGGCTATTGTGAATAAAGCTGCTACGAACGTGGGCGAGCAAATGTCCTCATTAGATATATTCTTAGGAGTGGTATAGCTATATCTTGAGGAAGCACTATTCCTGAAAGTCTGAGAAAGCACCAGATTGATTTAGAAAGTGATTATACAAGTTAACATTCCCACCAGCAACGGAGGAGAGTTCCCCTTACTCTCATCCTCTCCAGCTTGTATTGTCACTTGAGTTTTTTTATCTTATCCATTCTGATAGGTGTAAGATGAAATCTCAGGGTAGTTTTGAATTTCATTTCCCTGATGACTAAGGACACTGAGCATTTCTTTAAGTGTTTCTCTGCCATTCTATATTCCTCTACAGAGAATTCTCTGTTTATCTCTGTACCCCGTTTTTCATTGGATTACTTGACTTATTGCCTTTTAACTTCATTTACTTATATATATGCTGGATATTAGGCCTCTCTAAGATATAGGGATGGTGAAGATCTCCCAGTCTTTAGGCTGTCGTTTTTTTCCTGATGACAGTGTCCTTTGCTTTACAGAAGCTTTTCAGTTTCATGAGATGCCATTTATTGACTGTTAATCTTAAGAGACTGTGCTGTTCCTGTTCTGTTCAGGAGCTCATCTCCTATGCCAATGAGTTCTAGCCTCTTCCCTACTTTTTCTTCTAACTGATTTACTGTGTCTGGTTTTGTGTTGAGGTCTTTTGTCCACTTGGATTTTAGTATTGTGCATGGTGAAAAATATGTATCTATGCATTTTTCTACATGTAGATATCCAGTTAAACCAGCACCATTTATTGAAGATGCTATCTTTTTCCCATTGTATAGTTTTGTATTCTTTGTCAAAAGTCAAGTATCCATAGGTGTGTGGGTTTATTTCTGGGTCTTCTATTCGATTCCATTGATCCACCAGTGTGTTTCTATGCCAGTACCGTTTAGTTTTTATTACTATTGCTCTGTATGTAGTACAGCTTGAGATCAGGGATGGAGACACCTCCAGACAATCTCTTGTTATGTAGGATCATTTTGGCAATTCGGGTTTTTTGCTTTGTTTTGTTTCTCCATATGAAATTGGAATTTTTCTTTCAAAATATGTAAAGAATTGTGTTGGTATTTTGATGGGAATTGCATTGAATCTGTAGATTGCTTTTGGCAGGATGGCCATTTTCACTGTTAATCTTACTGATCCATGAGTAGGGGAGATCTTTCCAGCTTCTGATATTTTCTTCAATTTCCTTCTTCAGAAACTTGAAGTTTTGTTTTTTTTTTTTCAAATAGGTCTTTCACTTACTTCATTAGTGTCACACCAAGGTACTTTATTTTATTAGTGCCTATTGTGAAGGGTGTTGTTTCCCTAATTTCTTTCTCAGCCCTTTTGTCTTTGGTATAAGGACGGATTCAGATTTTTTTTTTGAGTTAATTTATTTTCCAGCCACTTTGCTAAAGGTGTTTATCAGCTGGAGGAGTTCTCTGGTTGAATTTTTGGGGTAGCTCATGTATGTGTACTCTCATATCATTTTCAAATAGCTATATTTTTGACTTCTTCCTTTCTGATTTGTATCCCCTTGATCTCCTTTAATTGTCTTATTGCTTCTAGTAAGGGTGTCAAGTATTATGTTGAAGAGATATGAAAAGAGTGGATAGCTTTACTGTTTTAGTAGTCTGGTTTGGCATCTGGGGTCCCTTAAAGTCTGCATGACTTCTGCACAGGCCCTTCTGGCTTTCAAAGTTTCTTTGGAAAAGTCTGGTGTGATTCTGATAGGTCTACCTTTATATGTTACTTGGCCTTTTTCGTCTTGCTGCTTTTAATATTTTTTCTTTGTTCTATAGATTTAGTGTTTTGACTGTGATGTGACATGAGGAGTTTCTTTTCTGGGCTAGTCTACTTGGTGTTTTGTAGGCTTCTTGTATGTTAATGGACATCTCTTTCTTTAAATTGTGAATTTTTTCTTCTCTGGTTTTCTTGAAAGTATTTTCTGGGCTTTGGAGCCTGGAATCTCTTTTCTCATCTACTCCTATAATTCTTAGATTTTGTCTTTTCGTGGTGTCCTTGATTTCTTGAATGTTTTGTATTTGGCATTTTTCTGATTTTACTTTTTCTTTGAAAGAAGTATCAATTTCTGCAAGTGTATCTTCAGCACCTGAGATTCTCTTTTCCATGTCTTGTTTTCTGTTGGTGATGCTTACCTTTGTGGTTCCTGATCTTTTCTCTAAGCTCTTCAAGTCCAGGATTTTCTCTGTATGTGTTTTCTTTATTGACTCTAATTCTGTTTTCATGTGTTGCACCATTTCCTTCATCTGTTTGGATGTGGATTCTTGTCTTTCCATGATTGCCTCTACTTTTTTATTTGCTTCACTTTCTATATGCCACTAATTGTGCCTCTATTTGTGCCTCTCTTTGCTTGGCTATATTTGCCTGTATTTCTTGGAGAGCTTTGTTCTTTTCCTCTTTATTTCCCTCCATTTGTGTGACTTTTTCTTTGAGATATTTTTTTTAATTCCTCTCTGTGCTTTAACTAACTGGATAAGCATAGTTTTACAGCCATTTCCCTGTTTTTCTCATGAATTGGAGTATCCATTGATTTTGGGGATGGCTTGTGAAGCCATGATGTTCTGATTTTTGTTGGTTTTGTTCTTATGCCCAACCTCTGGCCAACTGCTTATCTGTAACCTCCACTCTTGGTTCCTGGAGTCTGTACTTCAGACTGGGTCCGTCTTTCTATGGTGTCTGAAGTATTCTTCAGGAAGATGAAAGAAGTACACAGGTGTGAGAGTATGTATTGGTGTTTCAGCTGTATCTAAGGGAGGAAGATTCATAGGCACAGATGCACAAGTGCAGGCAAAAAAGTGTGTGCATGTGAGTAGAAGTGTGCATGGAAATGTGCCTTGAAGGACAGGTTACAAAAGAGTGTAGATGCCCGGAATGTGGTATGGGGGAATGGTTGCAGGCACAGGAGGGGGTACAGGCCCTTGAGCTGTTTCATGGGCACAATGAGAATTCACAGATTCCATGAATACCTTTGTGGCCTACAGGCCTGCCGTAATGTCCTTCTAGTATTCAGATCTGTCTGAGCTCCAGGAGTTGTTTGCCTTGACTCCACTGGTAGACAAGCAGAACAGGGGCTTCAATGTTGAGAATGCTGTCCCAAGAATCTCTATGTTGATAACATTGGGACTGTGAGTGGGAGGGATCCGATGTCCGGCTGCTAGTGCCGAAGGACCCTGTATCCGAGGCTGCACACACTCAAGTAAAGGCACACGCACTCTCCAGCAGGTCTAATTGAAAAAGTTTCCCCCTGTTCTCTACTCTCAGATTTGGGCCTGCTGGGTCAAATGTGAGTGTAAGAGATCTGTCAGATCAGTGGTGCTGCAGCCACAGAAGTTGGAGGCTGGTATAGCCGTCCACTGGGAGCCAAGCCACAGCAGCAGAACTGGGAGGCTGACAGTACAGATGCCTGCTGGGATGCCCTGGGGCACCCCTACAGCTGTATGTGGATCTGGGTGGGCCAGCAGACCTGTTTGCCTGTAGGACCTACATAGCCAGTACAGCCAGCAGCCCACTTCTGAGGGACTGGGAGGCCTGCCTTCTCTGTCTCAGATACCTAGCTAGGAACAGCAGGTACTCTAGGCCACCTCTGCCAAGGAGGGTGGCCAGACAAGGGGAAATGCAGATGGATTGAATAATCACCATTCTCAGTCCCCAGAGAAGTCTGTGGGTGACCTGGATAGAAATGGAAAACCTCAGTGTCGATGTTCTATCAGCAGCTGCCCCTCCACACACAAATTTCAGAGTTTGAGATCCTCTGCCCCTCAAGTATGATGTTCACTGGTTGCCACCATCTTGGATTGATATTTCTATATTTTTTTTATGTAAGAAAAAGTAATCATATCTCAGTGCTACCAGAACAGGTTTGGGGTCATCAAATCACTAACTGGATACAAAGTGTCATGGAAACTCTCCCAGAAATGTAGCTGGACTTAAATAGGAAAGCTTTTCTTGAGTTTCTTGACACTGATGATTGTGTTAATGATTGTGAAATGACATTGCCACCCCCACCAGGGTAGCCTCTTCAACTAGATCCTGCTGAATTAAAGGGGTTTGGTAAGCCATGGACTCTATCACAGAGTTCTATGATTAGCTTACAGAACACTTAAAAGCCAAGGTGCTTTTAAGCCATATGTCTTGCCCAATATGGCAATGCATTTGTGGAGCCATGATATCTTGAGCCAAATGAAAATTCATTTTTATAACCCAAGCCATATGATTTATCATCACGTGTTGCATCAAAGATTTAATGCTTTACAAAATTTAAGTGAAACTCAACAAGGAATAGTTACTTGTATTGGGATAAGGAATGTATTCACAAATCAATAATCATGGGTACCTACTGGGAGAATCAGGAAATGGCTCATATCAACAAACACACCTCTTCTCCTGAATTGATTCATTCAAGGTTTTCTTTGTTTCCAGAGAAGTACAAAGACTCAATAAAGAGGGTAGTACTGTTCTCTAGACTTGTGTCCCAGACTTCATAAAAAGGAGAAAACTATATGACACAAGCAACCCATGGGTTGAGGCAGAACTCGGGTTCCTCCCAGACCTGCCAGCGGACTCACACACTGACTGAAGTTTTACTGGTGGAAGCGTGAGGCGCTCGCCTGCAGTGTGCAGACTGGTCAAAACAGTCCCCCAACCCACTCAGTCTGGGGTGGTTCCGGTGATCAGTGTGAGCCTGCAGCACACCTGCTGGTTGAAGCAGAACCCGGTGCAGTGTACGCTCGCAGTGTGCAGTTCAGTGAAAACAGTGCCCAGTTCCTCCTCAGACTGCCCGCAAGACTGTGTGATCCAGTCTCTTATGGCGGGTGCGGGTGCCCAGCGCGGCTGCTTGTTCAGATCAGAGCTGTGCGCCGCTGGTTACCCAGAGATTTTTCCGGGGAATAACTGGGTGTCCCTAGGGTTTTCCCACTTGATTTTCTCACCGTAGGAGTTCCGCTCACCTGGCAATCACAAATGCTGGCATTTTAGGTCCCAGAGTTCAGTCTCCTGGTTGCTGCATTGTTTCTGCTGTCCTACTCCTCAGACACAGTGTTCTCTCGTGGCAGCCATCTTGGATTCCTCAGTTATGATCTTTCTATTCCTAGTTAGTTAGGACTTTTAGTCATTGTCGCATCTAGAATTTCAAAAGCTTTTTTTTGTTTGTTTGTTTATTTTTCTGCTCCCTACATCTTCTACACATGGACATTTTGACAGTGTGTCCTCTGATGAGTGCAGAGTCGTTATTCTATTTGTCTTCAGCTTTCCTTCTCATGCTTCCTAGTAACTAAAGTGTGACATTTGTGGGCAGAGTCAGCTATGGCTATTCTTGATTGCCCTACAAGTCAGGACTGGATGGTGAAATCTATCCCTCAAATTTCTAAGTTCTCAAATTGAGTTCTCCAGAAGGAAAATGTCTTCCTCTCCCCAATAAGACTCTCTAATAGGACCCCATTATATGAAGATCCCTGCTTCTGTAATGCAGTGTCTCCCTGTAGATTGAAGTGATTGATATTAATATTATGAGAGTGTATACTCTAAGAGGCAGGCAAGAAGTCAAGATTAGACATAATGTAAATTTAGTTCATGAAATACTTTCATGAAGAATGAATTAAAGGTAGAAATGATAGATAAGAAAATACTTAGAGTCTATCTAGTACATCAGGCTTGTAACTTGTTAAATAAGCAAAGATATAAGAATTTGACAAGGAATAAGAATTTGAAAAAGTTTAAACAATGATACTATTCTATGAGTATTAGGTCAATTGACAGGAATCATTAGAAGAATGATAGACTAAGAAATAGAATTCCCCATACACACACATTCACACACTGAATAGCCAATCAGTTGTTGAAAGTGAACTGAGGGGACTGCACCTTCAACATTATTATGTGGCAAGAAAGGTAGAAGACACCATTCAGTCATTTCTTATTCCAGAAGCATTAAACCTAAACAGACAGATTACAAACTCTGTTCCACATTCCATTTAGAGCACTGTCAAATCAAATTCTGAATGAAAGTACAGGAAATAGATTAACCTAATTTCCTATGGTTCTGCTTTCCTAAGGATGTGAGGCTTTGAGCACATGATTTTCAGAACTCACCATTAATATCAAAGTGGAAGGCTCAGGCATGGTGATTGTTACTCTCATACAATCAGCTGTAAAATCCCCTCATTATCACCTATCACCTTAAAAGGCAAATGGTGGGACCTGGAAATGATCATCCTGAGTGAGGTATCCCAAAAGCAGAAAGACAGAAAGACGCACATGGTATATACTCACTTATATAGAGCTATAAGATAGGGTAAACATACTGAAATCTATACACCTAAATAAGATAATCAAGAAAGAGGACCTGGCTTGCAAGGGTGGTTCAATATAAGCAAATCCATCAATGTGATCCACCATATAAACAAACTGAAGGAGAAAAACCACATGATCATCTCCCTAGATGCCGAAAAAGCATTTGACAAAATCCAACACCCATTCATGTTTAAAGTCCTGGAGAGACTAGGGATACAAGGCACATATCTAAACATAGTAAAGGCAATATACAGCAAGCCTATAGCTAACATCAAACTCAATGGAGAGAAA
>CM053764.1:33329607-33359320 GCA_028658305.1 Pachyuromys duprasi
CTTTGAGGGCCTTGTTCATTTCCTCTTTTTGTCTCTCCTCTTGTTCCTCCAATATCTTCCTAATCAAAGCTTTAACATAATTTTCCTGTGTCTCTGCTGAATTAAAATCTCCACTGCTTTTGGGTGTTTCTGCTGTCCATTTTTAAGGACAAGTACATTTTGAATTTTTTTTTAGAGTTGTGCCTGCTTATTTCATTTTTTCTAATTTTTATGTTTTATATTAATAACAATTTACTTTGTATCCCTGGTCTAGCCCCGTCCCTCATTGCCTCCCAATCTTGCTCTCCCTCCCTCATCTCCTCCCTGCCACTCTCTAAGTCCACTCATAGGGGAAGTCCTATGCAGCCAACCCTGATGAGACAAGATTGGCTAGGGTCTGATAGAAGGGGAGGAGGTCTTCCTATCAGTGGACTAGGGGAGGAGCAAAGGGGGAGAAAAGTGAGTGTGGGTGGGGCTGGGAGGAGATGTGTGGGGCAACTACAGCCAGGATACAGAATGAATAAATTTAATAAATAATAAAAAAAATAATTTAAAAACCAAACATATTAATATTTCTTAAAGTTGCAGGGAATAGTATGGAAATGGGGTCAGAAAGCCTGTAAGAGCAAAATGATTAGGGAGTTCATGTTTCTTAGGAATGTCAGAAGCTACATCTGCAAATTATTACCAATATGAGCATGCACTTAACAATTACAATAACAAAGACATGCCAAAGGCGACAAAGTAAAGTCCATTAAGTCCCAACTTTATAAGCAAAACTACAAACAACTTGAGATTTCTCAGAATTTTTAGCCCTGAAAACATACATAATATTGACAATTATACATATTTTGCAGGTTGTATTTTAGAATAGACAGAGAGAGAAATATGGATATATTATAAATGTAGGTATAATACAATGACTAATTTAAAAAAGGAGCGTATTGGTTAGTTTGGAGGGAATAAAGAAAAGGAAGAATGATGTAATTGCATCATAATCTCAAAAAATAAAGAAGAAACAAAAAAATTAACTACCCACTTGCTTAACTAACTACCCAATGCTTAACTGCAGTTGAGGCACTAGAATTATTTTGAATTTGTATATATTATTTAGTGTTCACAATATAACTCTAATTAAATTTTGTTAGTATTTTCCTAATTATATTAAGGGCATCAAATTTTATTTTAAGTGTATCAAGCATATTAAAAAATACAGTGTTTAAGAGTAGGCAGTAGTTGTTCTACTGAACAAAAATTAAAGTGTAGCTATGTTGTTTCCCATAATTACAATTCCATCATTTGTAAATCTGATTAATTAAATAAATACATTTTATCTCACATGACAAGTTAGATATTGAAGCAAGTCATCCTTCTTTATCTGAAAATTGGTACTGCCATTGCACTGAGTAGAAGAAATTTCAAGAATTATTTACAAACCCAGCAAAGCTCTGGAGATTTCTTTTTGCAGTATGTGTAGTGCTGTGTATTCTGCCGAATAATTAATAGAAAATGACATATGGATGCATCATCTTATTATGCCATATCACCTTTATCTTTCACAAATTACTTTCTAAGGGATATGGCCTTTGACCCTCACAATAAATTGCAGGTTGAAAAAGGGTTAGTATTATCATTTCTCCAAAATTTGAGCTTAAATTTTGACCTTCCCAAGAGAAAAATAAGGGCTTTTGTGTTATAATATTCTTATAATACCATATAGCTCATGGTATTTGTGCAGTGACTTCTGTGTACATTAAAGTAGGCAGCCTTACTTTGGTAAGAACTGTATTCATGCCTTTTTTGCATTCAGAGACAGTAGCTATGAATAGCTTATGCTAATGTTCTCTGGTAGCTCTACATAACAGTTCCACTAAGTGGAAAGAGGCACAATACAAACTTTTAAAAAGACAAGCAAAACCATCATTGAATGAGAAGTTAGAAGCTGGTGTAAAAATGTAAAAAGAAAATAGAAAGCATGGGGTAAAGATGTGAACACAGTAATAAAAATCGAATTTCATGAAACTACAAATAAAAGCACCATGGCCTCTGGATGCAATTGCCTCTTTCTTAAAACTCTAGAATATCACCTATTACAACGAAATATAACACTTTATTTTAATGAAATGAAGCCACCTCTTTACAAAACACCTCTCTGAGAGTTATTTTATTAAAGTTTCAGTACCATTGTGAATCAACTGAAAAATGTGTTCTAGAAGGAAACACACACAATAGGACAATGAATAATTGCAAATGTTCAGTGCTATGGCGACTCTCCAAATGAAACTTACTGTCCAGATGTAGGAACAGCTGTTAGACTTAGGAAAGGGCAGCCTTTTTCAGATGAAAATACTGTATCTTTATATTTTTGTGTAAACTGCTTCTAGAGGATCTGTGGCACCTAACACACCTAACCTAATTTCTAGCTATAATCAAAAAGGATAGAGTGTGGTTGTAGAATTCTTTAGAATCATCCTTATTTTTTTTTTTTTGCAAATTGAATTTCTATTTATTTTTTTTCCTTACAGTTTATTAACTTTGTATCCCTGCAGTACCCAGCTCCCTCATTCCCTTCTATCCGACCCCCATCTCTCATCTCCTCCCTGCCCCTTTCCAATTCCACTGATAGGGGAGGACCTCCTCCCTTTTCATCTGACCCTGGTTTAACAGGCATCTTCAGGATTGGCTGCTAAGTCCTCCTGTATGGCCTGGCAGGGCTGCTCGTACCCAGGAGGGGGGAGGGGGAGAAGGTCAAAGAGCCAGACATTGAGTTTATGTTAGAAATAGTCCCATTTCCTCTTACTAGGGTACCCACTTGGATACTGAGCTACCATGGGCTATATCTGAGCAGAAGTTCTAGGTTATATCCATACATGGTCCTTGGTTGGAGAAACAGTCTCATGAAAGACACCTGTGCCCAGATATATTTGGTCTTTGTGGAGCTCCTGTCCTCTCCAGATCATATTAACTCGCCCTTCTTTCATATGATTCCCTACACTCTGCTAGAATCATCTTTTAAGAAAGAAATCAATTAAGACAGTTATCACATACCAAAGTACTTTCTTTTTTTTTCTTTTCTATTTGTTTGTTTGTTTATTATAATTTATTCACTTTGTGTCCTGGCTGTAGGCCCCTCCTGCTCCTCCAGTCCCACTCACCCTCCCGCTTCTTCCCCTATGCCCCTTCCATAGTCCACTGATAGGTAAGGTCCTCTTCCCCTTCTATCTGACCCTAGCCTATAAGGTCTCAACAGAGCTGGCTGTATCATCTTCCAAATTAAGAATACAAATTAAGAATACAAGAGTTAATACATAATTATTTAAATATAATGCAGTTTGTTTGCCAGTAATTATTTAAAAAATGAGGAATAATGACTCCCCTAAAAGATAAAATAATGTATCAAAGCTGATGAAATGTCAACCCATATACACAAACTCCAACATGAAGAACTGAAAGGCGTTGCTTTAAGAAAAGTCAGCAATATTCAAGGAGAGAAAGAGAAATTATTTGATATTCTATTGGTGAAACTAAAAGAGAGGCTGAAGTAATTAAAAAATAATTAAAGAGATATCCTTGAGCTGAAAGTGTATTAAGCACATTAAAATCATGATAAAAGGAGTCAAGAGACTACATCAATCAAAGGAAGAGTTAGTGAACTTGAAAATATACTAGCTGAAATTAAACAGGCAGAGTAGAAAGAAATAAGAAAAGAAATGGGAAATAAAAATACTTGTGAAAATCCAGAAACATCACTTAAAAAAGAAAATGTGTAGGTTACCTTATCTGATTTCAAGAGAGATACAAACATGACAAAGGGGAAGAACAATTATTAAAACTGAAAAAAAAAAAAAAAACAGGAATAGAGGAGATAAAAAGATGGCTCAGTGGTTAGTATTGCTTATTGCTCTTGCAGAAGATCTGAGTTTAACTTCCAGCACCCATTTATGTGGTTCACAACTGCTGTCCTGAGACCTTCAGATGCACACATATAAAATATGAAAAATAGATCATGAATGAAAGAGAAAGGCACATGCAGAATCCTTTCCAAACAAACAGGTAGATATAAAAAGCAAGTGCAATCAAGTCAAAAGTTAGCACTCTAATTTAGCTCAAAAACTTTCACCCCAAGACATACTTTTATACACAAAGATGCAAAATAAAGAAAGGATTTTCTCAGAACTCATACAGCAGATGATAGCCTTGTACAAACTGCTAGAATTTTCAGGAAGTAACTCTGGGATAGATGGATAGCAAGTATCCATCTTGGAAGACAGAAAGGGAAGATGGTAGGAAAACACTAGTTAACAGTAACAAAGAAATAAAGGAAACCTTAGTAAACAGAACACAAGAGGAAGTTCAGAGTCCCATCTACAGAACTCAGACAAGTGTAGGGAGTGTCCTTCTTCAACTGCACATGCTCAAAACTGTAGTTCAAAACCATGGCTTCAGACAAAGAAAGACGGAGAAATACTGACTCTCTTTTAAGAAAATAATATTTTTAACTGGAGGGAGGAGTTGTGAGCTGCATACAACACCTTCATTGAAGTGGAAGGGCTGATGGCTAGGGAAAATCCTTTCATCTTAGCATTGGACCAGAATAGTGGCAACAAACAGTTTTAGAAGACTTCTGTTTGGTTGTCAGCAAAGCTGTCATAGAATTGTATGCCAATCCTGCGTGTCTGAATCTGGGAACTCAGAGCTACTGCCACAACCTGTAGAATACTTCTAGATAAAAGGAACAAAACACATATAAACATACATGCAAACACACAGAAATACACACACACAAATATACAAAGATACAAAGAAAAGAAAAAAATGTAAAAAGATAATTGGCAACCATAATATGCCATCTCTGCTGGATAGTTTTATGTCACCTGACACAAGCTAAGGTCACCTGAGATGAAGGAACTTCAATTTAGAAAATGCCTCCATAGGACTGGTCTATAGGAAGAACTGTAGGGCATTGTTTTTTAAATTAGTTATTTATGGAAGGAGGCCTAGACCATTATGGGTGGTGCCATTCCTGAGCTGCTGGTCTTTTTTGGGAGGGGAGGGGGGTTGTTTTAATTTTCCTGTTTGTTTTGTTTTGTGTATGTGTTCCGTATATCCCTAGTGCAAATTCGCTTCCTTCTATTACTCCTTAGTTTTCTTTCAGATATGAGCAGACCTCCCAAGAATACTGATGTAAACAGCACAATGAGATCAAATCATACAGCACAAATCCTCATATCAAGCCTGGGTGAGGCAAACTTTAAGAGGAAAAGGGTTCAAGAGTAGGCAGGAGGCAGGAGGCAGAGACATCCCCTACTCCTACGGTTATGGGGTCCCACAAAAATATCAAGGTAGCAACCCTAACATATATGCAGAAAACCTAGCAAAGTCCCATACAGGCTTCATGATTGCTGCCTAGGTCCTTGTGGGCCCCTATGATCCCTATTTTATTGAAATCTCTGTGGATTTTGTTCTCTGGAATCCTCAACCTCTCTGACTTTTGTATTTTTTTTTCTCCCTTCTTCTATATGTTCATTGAGCTCCATGGTCAGGGGTGGGTGAATGGAGTTCTTCAATTTAAGCTGTTTTTTTCCATTTGTTTTTGACTGGGGGTCTATGCATCTGCTCTCATCAGCTGCAAGCAGTACCATTTTTTATAACAATTGAGATAGGCACTGATCTATGAGTATAGAAGGATTTTTTTTTTTGAAATCGTTAAATTGAATTTTTGTTTTTGAGTCTCTGGTCTCTCCAGTCTTCAATTTCTGGACACCCATGCAGTGTCTAGCATAGGCTCCCTCTTGTAGTATCAACATCAAGTAAGACCATTCTTTCGTTGGTCAATGCCACAAGTCTGTGCATTCACTGCCCCAGTACAAGTGCAAAAAATAATAGGTTGAAGGTTTTGTGGCTGAGTTGATGTTCAACCTCTGGAATCCTTGTCTGGTTACAAAAGTTGGTGGGTTCAGGATCCAAACTCTCCATTAGTGGGAGTCCTTGCTAGGATCACCTTCTTAGTAGCCTATGAGTTTCTGCTGGACTAGATTTTACATCACCCCCAAAATGGCCTCCAATTCCAGTCATTCCTTTCAGTATTCTCTCCCTTCTTCCCTCCCTTCCTCCATGCCTGATCTCTCCTGTTCACATTCCCACCCATCCTGAGTCCATTCCCAAAATATATTATATTTCCTCTTCCCAGGAAAATCCATGTATCCTTCTTAGATCCTTCTGTGTTACTTAGACTTTCTGGTTTGTGGATTATAACATGATTATCATTGACTTAACAGTTTATTATTAAACAAATATAAAAGAGTCATAACAGTTTGAGTGATAACCAGATTAAGGAGAAATGGAGAAATATAGTTTTATAAAAATAACTTTGACATATTATACAGTATAACATCTATTAAAACATCACATGGCTCATTTTCAATATTCTTATCATCGAATTGCTGTATATCAGCTAAAATAAATTTAAAACATTAAAGGAAAAAATATTTAGTTCAGAACCAAAATATTTAAAACTAAAAATACATACTTATGGAGACATATACATATATTCCAGTTTTAGCAGTAAAATTTATATTTCTGTGACTAACTAGTATCAAATTAATACATCTTTGAATTGTTTGTTATTAGAATGTTGAGAATATGTGATTTGGGTTCTTGAATTTTTAGTTGTTGTTCCATTGACATGAGCAAGAAATTTAAATCAGCCTAAATGCCTATCAACTAATTAACAATTAATGGAAATGTAGTGTAAATAGATAGAAAGGAGAATTTTCTTTAACTCTAAAAATGAAATCTGAAACAAATACTATGAAAATAAAGAAGTGTGTATTAAATGAGTTAACAAAGGTCCTACAAAATAAAGACTACATCTTTTCTTTTTTGTAAAACTATCATTCAGAAAAAAATAGACCACAAGTAGGAAAAGCTTTGAAAGACCTGCTTTAGGATATTGAAGCCATCCTTAAGACATTAAAGCAGAGAGAACTGATGACATTTAAACACAATTGTTTAAGCATGAACGCAAGGGATAGCCATTTACATTTGACAAAAATTACTGTTAAAGAAAGTAGAAAAGCTAGAAATTAGTACAATAATCTGAAAATATTTTTGTCAATCACAGAAAACTGAAACAAATTAACAGTCTTCAAGAGTATTCATAGATTTGCACGGATTTATACTGAAAACAACCTTTCCAGAATTGGTGTTGATATTGATTTTATTTTGTAAATTTTAATTAGTAATCCATGTATAAAGAAAGAAGAAAGCAAAAGTCACCTATTAGATTCTTGCTGAAATCACCTTTCACAAAAGGGAGGTTTGTCCCTGTATTTTCTATTGTTAGTTCTGTGCCAGCTAAGTACTAAGTGCTGGCATTTAGTTCTAAGTAACGGCCCATCACTGGTTTTCTATTTACAAATGCTGTCCTTCCTCACCTGCTGTGGGACTCCACTGGAAGGTCAATGTCTGGTGTTTCCGAATAGCTTCCGAGCTTGGTCTATTACTCCCTTTTCAACAGAGTTTTCTTTTCACCTGATCTGGATAACCCCAGAAACTCTAAGGAGCATCACATAGCCCCCAGGGAAGGTTACAGCCCTGACCCTTTCCTGATAAGAAACCCAGCAAGCACCTGGGGATTCTTAGATATACCCACCCTATGCTAATAAGATGTCTTGGCTTTCCATCAAGGACCTTTAACTGTACCTGGAGATTTTCCCCCACCCACAGGATAATTAAGTATTGTGTTCTCCTTTCTGTGATAGGACTGCAAGACTGCACATAAATGAGGTGCTGCATGACTGCATGTGAATCAAGTATGTCTGGTATCTCTAATTCCAGAGAATCAAACACATTCAACTTGGAACCCCTTTGACTGCCCATGATTTATTAGTCCTTGATTCATGAAATTAAACTCTTTCTCATTCTCCAACATGGCTATGGCTGCCTGTCATTTATTCTGGGGAAGAGGGGGCTCTCCACCTCTCTGGAAATTCACTACTGAACTCCTGGGGCTTGGCTGTCTGGCTGGAGCTTCCCCTACAACTTGGAGCTTGGTATTGACTGCTGGTGAAGCACCCACCGTGCCTGGATCAGCCTTCAGGTGAGTCTCACTGTACCTGCCTTACAGCCGCCTGGGCATGAGCCTCTTCAGGCCTCTGTTTCAGCTGCAAGCCAACCAGGCATAGGCTTTTACCCCCATTCCTGCTGTTTATACAGCAGCTTTATCAAAGGGCTGAAACACTGTGGTATTATTACAGGCTTTCAGATAGCCGGGGTTTCCACTGTGCTCTGGTGACAGTAATTTCGTTTTATAAGAGCTAATTGTAACAACCAGTGAAAACCATTTCCATCTCCCCGAAGAGACTGGGAGCTGCGCCTAGTGCATGGGCCTTGCCCTGATCTCTCTGGCCTTTCCTGGGAGAAACAGAACCTCTGATCTCAGGGTCCCTCTGTTCTTTGTCTGGAAGCCAATAGTCATGTCCCAGACTAACACTGGATTGACAACCTGCCAAAAGGCAGCTCAGAAGAGAAGGATCTGGTGCTGTCTTGCTGCTAATTCGCTCATGTGCTGAATGTGGATTTTTGTGTAGTAAAGAGCTGAGGACCCAAAGTTGGTGCAAGAAGTATGGGGGTGGGACTCTCAGGCATGCGGGGGGGGGGGGGGGAGGCCAGACACTCAAAGAGTCATGGAAGGGAGTGGAAGGGAGAAGGACTGAGATGGAAGCAAAAGTGAGAGACTCATGGAAAGATAGTATGACAAAGATGTCAGGATAAGTTTAGATTGCTGGCTGAGAGACTGCCCAGCAAAAGGCCACCAGGTTTTAACTATAGAGAAGTCTCTTTAGTGTTGTAATTAAACTGCAAATGGGATTCACGAACACCTACAAGAGATTTTAGTTATTACAGATGAGGAAATGTAAGGGAAAACAGTCAAAGAAAACAGGAATGAAGTGAGAGAGTAAGAAGGTAGGATTCATGGGCCAGAATTCTCAAAAATGATGTGGAATTATAAGTAACACACAGAAAGCATGATATTTTTCAAGGATCTTGGAAAGATGAACATTGCACTTAGAAATAGTGTTTAATTCTCCTTCTGCAAGTTATTAAGTTGTAGAGGGCGTGATAAGACACCAGAAGACCAAAGCATTAGTGTGTCAGTGAATAAATGAATGCAGAATGATTTAATGTAGTTATTCTACAGCTGTGTTATTGTGTCAGTATCGAAGCCGTTGCTAAATATACATATATTTCCTAAATATATATAAAAAGGCTGAGGATTTTTAATTTTGTGATTTGAGATTTGATTTATATGAATTTTACTGTAGCATCTTCATGCCAAATAGCTGTCAAAACTACTATAAACTACTGTTAATGAAGATTATCTCAGAATTTTAATAACATCTGTGCAACATCATTTTAAATTGAATAAGTTGTTAACAATGTAACTGACCTGTCATTTTTAGAAAAATCACTTTTCTGATTATCAAGAGGAATCTATCATTCTAATAATTAAGTTAAAAGGGGTATGAAAATCTGTCCCATAATCAAAATATGCTGAAGTCAGTAACTTTAAAACACGATATCAGCATATCTGAAACTAGTTTTACCTAAAAGCCACCAAATTTTAAATATAAGTAATACACAATGTTCATCTTTGGCTAAAGTTAAGCCTTGGCTATATATAGACTTTTGAAATTGAAATATTTGTGTGTTTTCTTATGCTGTGTTTTAAATGAGTTATGTGTATGAAATAATGTAGTAATTGTGATTAGTTATTACTTGAAATATTTCACAATAGAGAAGAAAATATTTATGTTGATGTGAGAGCAAGTTTAAACTGAATTGTTTAAAATTAAAGCTAGGAAATATCGTGTGCCCCTTATGTACACAATTTCAAATAAGAAATAATCAGTAAAAACTGTGTACTTCTACTCAGATCTAGAGTGATGATCCATGACCAACAGCACCTGTGCTTTTCAGGAAGAGCTGAGTTGGGTTCGATAACCTCATGGAGGTTCACAACTCTTACTCCAGTTCCCTCTTCTGATATCATCAGGCACGAGGTACGAACGTGGTGTGCATATATATGTTCCCACAAACATGTATAAGCATTAAATGTGTTAACTAAAAGATTCTATTCATGAAAACAGGCTTATTTATTTAGTTTTGTAAACAATGTATCCATGGTGTGCTACCATCACTGATTAGATTAACGCTTTTACAAGGCCCTGCTAATTTAACCAAAAAAGTTCAAATTTAAGTGTTTTCATGGAATAATCCCATGCTTCTAACAGTGGTCACATTATTTTAGTTGTATTTTTATATTTTTTTTCATTCTGTAGTACAATTAAATTTGAACTTCCTGATACAGCCTTGAATGTACTTGAAGTCTGATGTAGCTTTTTCATATTCCTAATTGCTGGTGTTACATGTATGAGTCATCAAACAGTTCTGAAACGTTGTTTATAAGTCATGAAATTTTACTATTGCAACAAAGAAGTGAAAGATTGGGCCAGCTACAGTAATGCTTTTAAAGAAGCCATTATGAACATTCGATAATACTTTGGTAGATGTATCTATAACTTTATGTTGTTTAAGCCTCAATATTTAGCTTCCTTTTCATTCCCTCTTACGATTAATACTAACCTTCTCCTATAGTTTTACATAAAAGAACCATTTATCCTTTATTAAATTGAGACTTCATTGCCCATCTCATTGTATGTAGAGGCATACATGCAATATGATGTGACTGACCACAAGGGAATTGACGGTCATACAGTGATGTCTAGAAAAGTTTGTTTTGGTTTTTTTGGTTGATTTTGTTTTGTTTTTATTTTTTCGTTGTTGTTTTTGTTTCTTTGTTTCTTTGTTGTTGTTGTTGTTGTTGTTGTTTTGAGATAGGATTTCTCTATGAAGTCTTAGCTGTCCTGGACTTGCTTTGTAGATCAGGCTGGCCTCAAACTTACAGAGATCCACCTGCCTCTGCCTCCCCAGTGCTGACTTCATAGGCATGTGCCATTGTGCCAAGCTGAAAAGATTCTTAAGATTCAGTAAAGTGTGTGATAATCTCACATTTCTGTACCTCTGCAATTGGCATGCAGATCCCATAATTTCATAGCAAAGTAATATCATTCAAGGGAAAAATTAAATGCCTTAGCTCCTAATCCCTGGGATTTAATCTAGAATAACTAAAATTTGCATCAACTTTCACCTAAGAAGGCTTTGTTAGTGCATATACTATGCTAGGTTGCTAAATTTTCACTGATTTATTACATACAGTTTAGCAAAAAGTAAGGAGTCTTAAATCAAGAATTCTGCATTTGCTACCAACATGTCTGTCACACTTTAATACTAGTATTCTGACTAAAAATGGAGTATTTTTTGGTAGCACTATTTAGGAACTCACAGAAAAAAAAATCACCACCAAATTGTGTTTTAATGTATTTTATTAGTTCTTTGAAAGTGTTGTGCAATGTGCTTTGATGATATTCATTATCCCTTGTTCAAGTTGTTCCCAGATCTACTCCCCATTCTTCCTCCTTCTTACCCATTTTTCCCCTCTAACTTTCTTTCTATTTTTGTTTATATATGCCCACTCAAGACCAACTTGTGCTGCATTAATATTTTTGAGTTTATGGTTTTCCACTGGATCATGTGCTACACTGTTAGTGAAGATTGGTTCCTTCCTCTGTCTGCAGATAACAATTGTAGTTTGCTCCTCAGTTAGGGGTGGGATTTAATCTCCACCTCTACTCTCCATAATGGAGTCTGCCTTGGACAAGTACACAGATATATGCATAATTGGGCAAGTACTCAGATATGTGCACTATCATATCTCCTCTAAGTTCATATTTGATGTTACTTTGTTGTTTGCAGAAGACATTGTTCTCTAGTCATCTACTGCTTATGGCTTTTACATTCATTCTTTCCATATATTGTTTCAAAGTAATACCTCAGTCATTACAGGACAGGCATCAGTATACATGTTCCATATGTGGCTGTACATTCAGTGGTTTCTTATTCTTTACATCTTGTTCACCTGTGGGTCTGAGCCAGTCATAATTTATTACAAACAGAAGCTTCTCTCATGAGGGTTGGGAGATATTTTAATCCAAGAGAAATAAATTTTAGGGGTAAGTAAAATATTACATCATTTTTTTCAGTATAAAATTATTTGCCACTCTTCTAGGATCTGTGATTTGTCTACCCATAGCTTTTTGACTTGACAGTTGTGGCATGTACGGGTTTCATCATGTTTCGTCATAAGGTTGTTACTACTATGACAATTTGTCTCTTATTGTAGCAATGGACATATCCTGCACAGCATATGAGCCTCCATTTTTTCCCAAATGCAGTTTTCTCTTTTCACTGAGGTTAATGTCAGACATTTTTTGTATGATTTTTTATAGTGGTATATAACCTTTATTCCTTTTGATCTGTTGTGCCGGAATCATGATTCCCCAAAAGACCACCACCAGGAGCTGAGTCTGTTGCAAATCACATGAGGATCTTTTTATTATAATTACAAGCTGCAGCTTGGGCCCACAGCCCCCACTGCTGAAGTGGTGAAGAGCCGAGAGCCCCGTGCTCAGGTTAGTTGGGTAATTTAAGGATTCTGTTCCCTCCCAGCATGCCCAAGGCAGGGGCGATTCCTACCTGGCAAGCATCTATTTGTCGAAACATTACATTTTGAATTGATTGGTTATAGGAAGGTCCCCAAACCATTAATCCCTCCCTAGGGGGATGGGCCAGTTTCCTAGCAACTGTATCTCTAGTATGTGGGTAAAGAATGTGGTAAGGCAAGTTCTTCCACTGGACCTCCCCACCCAACTATTTTAGGCCTCAAGCACTAAAAATAACCACCTTTAATCTCTTGGTCTCTCAGATCAAGAGTTTTCTAAACCAGTGCAAACATCACTGAAACAATAACTAAATATAACTATGGATTTGCTCATGGAGTAAGAAAATAAACCAAAGCTATTTTGTTTTCTAAGAATTTATGAATACTGGTCATATGCCTTTGGGGCAGAAGACTATTTAGTTTTATATAGCTACTTTAAAGGGTCTGGTCTATGCAAATTACTTTTAGAAGTCATAAGGTATGAATAGACAAAAGCCTCTACTACTTAAATTAATAAAATGCCAAAAATCATATACTATCTTTATTGGTATAATGGAAACATTTCATTAAAGAGAGTAATTAAATTTAAAATCAAGATAATTTAACTTTTACTCATTTGTATGGAATTTTAGCTGTTGAGTATAGAAGCAAATGTGTTCACTACAAGAAGACCATTTTGTATGTCTTAAAATTCAAACTCCCAATGAACTGAAAAGGAATGAAGGAGAATGTATCTTTTTAGCAATTCAAAGTCTGGAGAATATTTTCTTAGGAAAAGCTCATTAGCATCAAAATGGTACTGGCCAGATTGGAAAGCTATTGTAATGGTTTCCTGAGAATCACTGTCCTTCACTTAATAGCATGAAGGCAGAGCCAGAGAAGTCTGGGTAGGAAACTGTAATTTCCTTAATTCCGATATTACTGTTTCTGATTGCAAAGTTGAAAAAAAAGCAGGGAAGCCTTCATGTTTATGCTCTCCAGCAACACAGAAGTTGATAAGTCAAAAATGATGCCTTTGAATTATAGGCATACAAGGCCCAGTTGATATTTTCTAAAACTACTGCCATGAATTCAGCCTCCAATTGTAGAAATAAAATGAAGAATAGCAGAAGTTGTTCTGTAAATAATAAAGCAATAGAAAACAGAAAAAGCAAATGTGGAGAGCTTAAGGCAGGAATGTTAGCTTAAATCTAAAGCAGAGCTTCATTCCCTGATCAGTGAAATGAATAAAAGGCATTTCTCAATGGACCTCTGTATAAGTTGTAACACAGTTATACCAAATAACACATTTTCAATCAGAAGTAAATGTGACAACATATTGGCTTAAAGGCATGTTACACTTCAGAAAAGTAATAACTTAGACGAGACATATATGCCTAGAATAGTAGGCATTCCGACTGTCCAGGATCTCAACCCATATGGATCTTTTTTATTTACAGAGGAGATGAGATTGTTTCTTTGGTTTCTTGTGAATACAACAGAATTTTGGCGGCATCATACTAGAAATATGACTTGCATATCATTACTTTTGGTATCAATCACATCCTTCTAACCAGAGACTTTGGGTTATTTTTCACCAGAATAGGTGGAAGCACCATTTTACCAAATGGGGATTACTGATGATCATAACACACATTTCACCAGGGTTTGCAGTTCACAGCATGCCATCGTTAGCATTATCTTACTTGATTATAGTGGTTGGTTTGCCACTGTGTGTCTTGCATTTAATAGGAACTCAGGAAGTATTGTGGATTGATTAACTATATAATCTTCTTTCTAATGCAGCAGGGAAATGTTCAGTAACCCTGGTTACATCATTATCTCAGCTGTCTGGTCCATTGTGATAATTTCCACTGGGAAACAGCCTCTGAGAAAAAAAAATGTTATACTCTTCATGAAAATTGGGGCTGTGTTAGCTTTCCAATTAGGCAAGGTGTGGTTTTCCAGGTTGCACAAAGACAAAAGCTGCTGCTGTGTTTTCCTGATTTGCTGCATTCTCCATTCACAGTCTCTTTGAAGTTGTGGCTTTGCCATTCCTATCCCAGTCACATTAAATCATTCTTATAATATTTCCACAATGTTAAACAACATGTAAGTGTGTTTGGCATCGTACTGTTTTGGGGGTTTTGTACCATCATGTTTTCATTAACTGTGTATGCTAAAGGAGGAGTGAGTCAGGGAACTGAAAGACCACTGAAAAATTGTAGCCTTGTTGCCTTCATAAATAATACTTTGTTTTTGCTACTCATGTCAATCCAGAAAAGTCTTTCAAGGCCTGTCTTTGTTATTCTGAATGTAGTTGTTTCTGGCTTCACAGATGTATCTTACTTTCCCTTTTCCTAGGAAAACACAGACTGCTTGGAGATGAAATTTTATCTGAAGATTAAAAACTTACTTTACCCCAAAATCCATAGACCATGGTATATGAGTAAATGCAACTGAATCAAATTGTGATTTTACATATTTCAGGGAAAAAAAGAAAAAAAAAAAAAAAAAGAAACACAATGGAGAGCCAAATGGAATGCCGTTGGGCTCACAAAATACAGTAACTGAAACAGAGCTAATTTTTTAATACTTAGAAGATATGCTGTCATGTTCCATAAAAAAAAAAAATCAAACCTGGCATGGGATAATATGTTTAAAATATATGCTTAGTTCTTATATAAACATATGCATCTAGGAGTCTTAACATTGTGTGATCCTTTACCACCACGACAGCACAGAAAACCCCTCACTGGTTTAAGTCAAGAGCATGTGACCCTTGAAATGATGACTGTGTTTGCACATGATTGCTTTGATATGGTAACTCTATGTCAACTGACCTCAGTAACAGTAACACAGCAACAGCAACAACAATAACAAATCTAGTGAGGCTCAGAGAGTTTCCAGAAGAAATTAGTATTTAACACAATAGGCTTGAATTAAAAACGGGGGGAGGGGGGAGAAAGAAAGAAAGAAAGAAAGAAAGAAAGAAAGAAAGAAAGAAAGAAAGAAAGAAAGAAAGAAAATCTACTGTTACAGGTTGTTTAGGGCCCAAATAGGACCTTTTAAACATAAGGAGGGATAAATAATGTCTTGTTTCTGAGCTGGGAGTTTTAGTTTATTTTTTTGTGCCTTAGGATTAAAAGCTCCTCCCTATGGAGCATCTGAACTCAGAGATTTACTCTGATGGCCTAACTTTGTGTTTTAGTGTTTTAGACCTGCAATAACAGAATACTCGGGAATTTCAAGAGACAGAGATTATTGGTTCACACTTTGAAAGAATTTGAAGTCTGAGACCAAAGAGCCAGTACCTAGTGGAGGGCTTCTTTCCACACCATTCCAGGTAAAGAATATGAAGAAAACAGCTGAGATAAGAGTCCTAATTTCTTTCCAAAGGCATCAAAAGCATAGAACCCATTCATAAAAACAAGAAACCTAGGCAGTGGACTAGGGCAAGGGAATAGGGGGAAAGAGGGAGGGAGGGGGGGAGTGGGATGAGTTGAGGGAGGGGCCTTCCATTGGGATATATAATGAATACATTTTGAAAAAAAATTAAAAATAAAAAGAATGACTTTACCCAGTAGCCATAACCATAGGAGCAATCATGAGACTCTAAACATGGGACTGATTAGCGAACCTTTCACTTAGGAAGCCAACTCTATCCACAGAAACCGTAAGGTAATAAATGTGTGTAAGCTATTCAGTATATTCTAACTAGCCAACTGTGTATCGGAAATTAGTAACTACCACCAAATTGACAAAATTAGCATACATAGTATCTACCTAGCCCTACCTCTATAAACAGGAAAAGCTGAAATGTCTTTCCAAAGATGGATGATTTTCTTCAGAATATAATATGTTGGGAGTACCGGAAAAACAAAAAGAAAATAGCAAGTATTTAAGAACTTATATATTAAAAGATATAACACTAATATTTTGAACTGTCAATATATAAGTTATAAAATCAATAGTCCTGGAGAGGAGAAGATGGCAGAAAATATACCAGGCCCTGCTAGCACAAGAAGCAAATGACAATCACCTTTTGTAAAGTAGCCTCTTATCTCGCAGCTGCCATTTAAAACAAGAACGTATTCACGTAACAACTGAGTGTATTTAAACAACCCCTATTCCTACTACAATTCCCTCCTTTAGTTCAAAAATGACATTTTTCTCAAACATTAATAAACTATATACAATAAGAACAATTATGAGAATTATCAAATAAGAATTGTATTTGCAATGTCCAATCTATATGTATTTGGCAATCTTGAAGAAAATACTCCACTATCTATCCTATCTTAGTGAGCCCAAAGTTCTCTACCTCAATCATTTTCTTATCATAACTTGTATTTATAAACGTAAAAACATTGTTGTAGACCTTAAAACATTTTCTTAGATCCCAAGCAATTTAAGCTTTTATCTCTAAAATTGTTAATAAGGAAAACTGAAAGACTGTAACTATCTAGTCTTCAAAACATTATGATTTAAAGAATCTTCAGAGATGAGGTTGAGTTTGTTTTGTGTTAGCCGTCCAGATCTGGGCGTGAGGCCTGCCCTTAGGAGTGGTTTCTGCACCCGGTAAGACTCTTGAACAGATTTTTTTTTTCTTTTTAATGAGTAGTTATCAATTGAGAGAGCATCTGGGCTACAGATGGGAGTTAGCATTAACTTTGCCTTTTAGGTCTGGATCCCCATCTGGCACAGACCTATGCAGGTACATGCTGCCACAGTTTCAGAGGCTTTGTTTTCTTTTAGTTTTCCATCCCCTCTAGCTCTCACAATCCTTCTGCTTCCTCTTCCACAGGCTTCTCAGATCGCTGAGGAGGGGAATTTGATGGAGGCATCTCATTTAAGGCTGGGTCTTCCGAGGTCTCTGACTCTCTGCATATCATCCGGCTGTGGATCTATATATTTGTTCCCATCTACAGCAGCAGGGAATTTCTCTGATGATGGGTAATCAATGTACTGATCTATGAGTATATTATAATGTCCTTAATAGTCATTTTATGCTGTGTTCCTCCAGCAAAAGAATTGTATTTGATTTTCCCCCAGGCCCCTGGCTTATCTCAAGTCAGGCACTTGACTACTCTATCAATGTTAAGAAGAGTGGAGTAGGTCATGAAGTGGGCCTTAAGTCCAATCAGATGTTACTCCAATAAGCTTTGTGAAACTATTTCATTATCAGCTTGTATTTAGGTCAGCCTTGGCTATCAAAAAATTTGTAGCTGTGTGGGTGTTTATTTTTCTTCTTTGGTAGCATGCAGAGTACCTTCCAGCACAATGAACACTAATCAGTAGGGGTGAAGAGTCTAAGTAGAGCCAGCTCCACCTCTCATGTTCAAGTTGTTGCACAGGTATTTTGTTGTTGTTGTTTCTGGTTTGTTTGTTTGTTTGTTTTGAGCATAGGACCTTACTGTTTGTGGAGAGCAATGAATAGCCTTGCCAACTGCCTCAGTTGCTTGGGGATATTTTAAACATTTTTCTTGACTGATTATAAGGTATAGTGTAAGGAAAGTGATTGGTTCTAAATCATGAAGACTTAGAATACCCAGAATGTCTTAATAAATAAAATGTGTGGGTTTTTTTTTTATAGTTTTGTAGTTTGTTTTGCTCTCTCTGTTGAGACTGCTAATTGCCTTAAATGATCTTAGTGAACTTCTGTTTCACAGGTTCATATTTCCCTCCTGCCTTAATCTCAGACTTTACCTTACAGTTCCTTAGTTCCATTATCTTGGATGCATTAACACCCTACTTTTTTTTTTCCTCTGGTTCTTGTTGTTCAGATATCTTTCTTCATGAAAAACTATATAAGGAATCAACTGAAATAGAAAAATATTTTCTGTTGGTCATGATTCCAGAATTAGTCTATGACTACTTAGCTTCTTTGACTATGTACCTCTGCAAGTTGAGGCCAAATAATGTGGCAGGGAGATGTAATGGTGGAAAGTGTTTCAAGTTATCTTAGAAAAGAGAAGGAGAATGAGAAAGGAAAGGAAGAAAAAGAAAAAGAGGAATAGATGAAAAAGGAGAAACCTAATGACAAGATTTGATTTCACAGATATGCTCCAGCAGCATTCAATTACATTCTAGTATTCACCAGAAACACCATGAACAAATCATGAACTAGATTGGGAAGGTCAATGGACTTCTATGTTTGTCCTTTTTACATTTGGCCACATGGAAAATTGCAGTGACTTCAAAGTGGTAAACTAATTGAGCAGGCCAAAGTGTCTTCTTATGCTGTAATGAACATACTTACCAGTATTTGGAGAGAAAAGTATAGCCTCCTTTCAGAGTGTTGCTGTTTTTTTCTCTCAACCCCTATAATTCTCTTTAACAAATATTTACTTAAGTGCATCATTTAGTAATTTTTCTTATATTACAGTTCAATCTTTTATCCTTGTAACTGGCTTCATAATGCTGGTAATGATGGAGCTAGACAATGAAATTTTTTGTCCAAAATATGGAAGAATGTTAGTCATTTTCCAACCTTCTGTATTATAGAAGATAGAAAATAAAGTTTTGTATACATAAATTTTTATAATATAGGCTAAGATAATAAAGATTAAATGCTAAGCACTTTTGAAAGATGAAATCCTAGCTAGAGATGCAGTTTTCATATTCAAAGTTTTTGGTGGCAAATTCAAAGCATACTTAAAGAAAATAACCTATCTCAATGACTTCTAAATTCGGAATACGTAATTACTGTTCTAGTCTCATTTGGGTTTTCTGAGAACGAGCTTCCAAAAGTTTGGTAAAATGTCTCAAATTGAGCTGGTATAATGGTTCAATAATATTGTCATAAAGACAGTCCATGAAGTTTGATTGGCTTCCTATATGTTTCTTATTTCTTTTGTTTTTTATTGCTAAAGAGATTGCCCAACATGATTTCTGTAATAAGACTGAGGGAAAAAAGATGAAATTAAGACGAATCTTTTTGGTATAGCCAGCCAGAGAATAAAAATACAAACTTGGGGATATTAGACAGAATAATATCCTGGTTTACTGGACACAACTGTGGGTTTGTTAAGAAAGAAAGTTCCTTAGAGAAGAGCAATGGCTGAAACAAGAGAAGTTAAAAGACTAGTGAAAAGTTTCTGATGAATAATAATATTCCTCTCATTTCAAAATCTCCCTTATGATACACATTTAGAATTTTTGTATTGGTTATTGTGCCAGTTGAGACTTTTTTTATCCACATTGAATTGAACTATTTTTTTTTCTGGAACAAAAATGTATTAAAATATGAAGATAATTCTGAATCCTAAAATTTTTGAATAAACAATGTATATTTTGGTAACTTCATGTGGTCTTCATATACCTAAATCTGTATACATGCGCATATATTGTTTGAAATAGTGGGCTTCAAACTGAAACTTGTACTTTGGCCATCATTCCCTAAGGACCTCTCCCTAAAGCCTCTGCGGTACTTGGTAATCACCATCCTTTTCTCTGTTTCTATGGGCTCAGACCTTTCAGATTTGAAATAATACAGTATTTTTCTTTGTGTTTCTCTGTTTTATTTGACTTTATGCCTTCTAGATCCACGTTATCAGACACTGCAGGATTTACTTCTGATTCATTTGAAATACTTTGTGATTATATCCACATTCTGTTTATTTATTCGTCCCTTGATGCCAACTAAAACATTATCTATTGATGCTGAACTGTGGAGTCCTTACTGGATTTTAAATTGTCCACTTACATGTTTATTGTGTTTTACAGTTTATAAAGCAGAGACAAGATCAGAGTGTAAGGGAAAGAAAGAAGAATGATGGAGAGCTTCGGGTATACACAACATAAGAGAAGTGTCTGTCTTTTACAGCTTAGCCCTACACTTGTGGCAAATATTTAGTCTCATATTTGGTTTATCAGTATAATATCAACACATAATAAACATTTTTTAAACATCAAGACCTCCAGAAAGACAAAATGGCTAAAAATAAAGCCAACTTGGTAGAACAAGCAAGAGGAGAGAAGAAAAGACAATAGAATAACCTGATTTGACTAGCCATTCTGGCATTTGTTTCATCTTCAAGATGAAATGATCAAAATCCCAAATTTTAGAGAGACAAATAAGTTACTATGTGACAAAATCATGATTTGCAATTATGCCCACCTGATTTCAGCTTGCCAGGATACTAGTAGCAATTTTAAGATATTGATATTTTTATATTCCATTACTTCTTCTAATTTTATCAGTGATATTTTTTTCTTTCAAGATGAATATAGTTCATTAGAACAACAATTATCAGAAGTAAAATTCCAGAGATCTTACAGGAAAATACACCAAAGAACATTGTTTATGCCTGATATTTTGAACAATCGTTGCTCTAAATTTATGTAGAATAAATGCCTGTGTTTAAGTGCTGAGATGTTTAGGTTTCAAAACATTTAGTACCACATCTGGAGAGACAGTGTAGGAATCCTGCTTTTCTAAAGTACCCAAGATTGGTTCCTAAGTAGCCACCTCAGTTGACTCAGGCCTTCTGCACTCCAGGCACCCTGTGCTGGCATCTGTGGACATCTGCATTCATATTCACTACACACAGAGATACATAATTAAATTCTAATTTAAAAAACTAATACTCTTTCACACTTGAATGTGTGCTAATAATTTTAGTGAAAATGAATTAAATTTTTACGAGTTGATAGGCCTTAAAATTATATGACTCAAAATGGAGTGTTTGTTATGACTGATTCAAATATGAAGGGATTTCTTTTTCTTGGATATTCTCAAAATGTGCTTGTTTTTTCTTTAAGCGAACAAACTGGCAGAATTAAAACATGAAATCAAAAGTAGGCCTTCCTTCATGAAGTTCATAATAAATCCAGATTGGATAAATCTACAGTGATATCTGTTATATTAAGAAACAAAAAATATCAGATTAACATAACATTTAAAATGTATGACTTGTCAATTAGGAGAGAAGTAGATTTAAAGATCTTATGGTATTTTGTTAAGTAACTATGGTTTATTGAGTCTATTAGGATTTTATCCAAAGCCAAGTAGGAATCTCGAGAAACTAAACTTTTCCACATAAATTGGGCTAAGAATTACTCATAGTTTATATTTTGAATGCTTTGGATTCACTTATTCAGTAACTACGCAATACTTTTTATGTTGCTGGCATAAGGCTGGGGTAATGAAGAGGGCAATATTACACAGCTGTATCCATTGTTTCTAAGACACCCCACCATCTCATGATGGCAATTCCACTAGAACCAATCCTACTTCAGAGAGCTAAGTGTCAGAAAAGTCTTAGAAGTTGTTGTTTCTGCCAGGAGTTGTAGCTGAGGTGAGTGCATTGATGGGAAAGTCCCTACAAAAGTGGTATTTCTGGTAGAGGGTTGAAGATGGGGAGGAAAGGAGGGATTGGGAGGGGAGGGAGGAGGGAGCTACAGGGGGGATACAAAGTGAATAAAATGTAATTAATAAAAAAATAAATATAAGTTTAAAAAAAGAGTTGGTACCCCCCCTAAAAAAAAGTGGTATTTTAGCAGAGTTTGGAATATATTAATTACATAAAGGGACCTTTATCTAAAAACCTAACTCAAGAGCCCTTTATTGTTTGGTAATATTATCAAAATAGACTCTCAGAAGTCCTACATTATTTTCTCCAAATACTGTGGCTTAATGTTCCAAGAAGTACTTTAAACCTACTAAATCTTAATAAGCCAAATTAATCCTTAGGTTGATTTCCATAGAAAAGCTGTTGTTTCCTTCAAATATGAAGACTGCTTCTTCTATTGAGAACCAAAATCATTAAGTTACCAGATTTTTTTCCATTCAGCAAAATCCAAGTGCTGAAAAAAGAGGTGTCCCAAGCTCTGTGGGAGACCATCCAAGCTGTTTCTGACCCTGAGAATCAGGTAGCATGGAGATTCAGAAATATTTAACCTTCACAAGGAAGAGGCATTTTTGTATGTTCCCATATCTGGGTAGGCACACTCATCTCCTCAAGCAGCTAGCAATATCCTATTCTCCTTACTCCTTTAGCCTTGATACCTCCCAAACAAATTTCTGGTTTTGTAGTTGGTGTCATTATTATTTGTTTTCTTCTTTGCTTTTTATTTTCAATCTTAGAAATTTGTTTCAGCTAAAGTGACTAATATATACTGTTTACTATATTTTTCATGTATATCTCATACACACAATTTGTGTGTGTGTGTGTGTGTGTGTGTGTGTGTGTATTTGCTCTCACTCAATGCAGTGCCTGCTTCCTCTAAATTTTGGGGGCACTGTCCTAGTTTTATACACAGTCTAGAAATTCCAAAAAAAAGTTTTGTGTTATTATATTAACTTAGGCATATCCAGGACAGCATAGAGCAGAAATACTGAGCACTTCATTTTTTCCCCCTGCATAATTTTGAAAGTTTCATTTTCATTTTCCATAAATGGATATCATAACAAATACTCGTTGGCTTGGAGAATTTCTTAAACCTGTAAATACAAATTAAGAAACTTTATATTTACCACATTAAATAGTATAAGTAGCAGATGCAAGAATTTGAGAGAACAGAGATAGAGAGATGACTCAGCACTAGAAACCGTGTACTGCAGTTGCAGAGAGCCACATTTGGGTCCCAACATCTTTTAGGGGTAGCTCACAACTTCCTACAACTCCAAATACAAGGTAATCTGATAAGTCTTTGGGGCTCTGCTGGATAAGGTTGAAGTCTTGACAGGATAGCCAATTATTTGCCATAGATCTATGATGATACACTCTTTTCTCAGCAGGGTTTTAAAAGTTTCCCCTGATCTGGGTGATTGCAAGCCAGACCCTTCCCTGATAAGGAAACTGCTGTAGCAAGCATCTAGGAATTCCTGGAAATGCCACACCCTGCTAAGGATCTTCAGTGACCTTCAATTGTGCTTGGAGATCCCCCCACACTCCATAGGATAAATAAGTACTGTGTTTTCCTTCTTTTAATAGGACCATTAAGTATCCTTGAACCCCAGACCCCAGGAGTCAAACACATTCACTCTTGAAAGCTCTCATTCTGCCCAGGTTTTATATTGTCCTTGATTTCATATAAATAAATGTTCATGCTTTCTCACTTCAAGACCATCTGAGATTCCTCATATGTCTTATTATTACCTGATTGGGCCTGCCCTCTGTCCCAATGGGCCTGGGTCTCACAAGGCCTGTATCTTGGCTGCAAGCCTACCAGGCATGGGCCTTAGCTGAGATTTCTGCTGTGCTCAGCGCAGCAGCAGCTTGACCAAGAGCTGTAACATACCATTTTTGTATTGCCATAGTCTTTGGAATGCCATTGCCAAAAGAGATCTGATTCTAGAAGGGCTAAACTGTAGCCCTGTGGAAAACCTCTTGCATATCCTGGCTTAACACACTCTGGCTTCACCTTAAAGCACTCCAGCTGCCCCTGAGAAGCCAGAAGAAAAATTCCAGGACCTCAGCTGCAATCCAAGCCCCTTCCCCTCCCCCCACCATTGTTAGTATTTTAGAACCAAACCTGCTTCTGGGTTACCTAGCAACCTATGATGCCATTGCATCTCCAGCCAGGTGGCCACACCTGGCAGGCGTGGTTACCTTTGTCCTTAAAGGGACCAACCTGCCATGTGGTCTCTCTCTTGGCCTCTCTTGCTCTTGGCCTCTTGCCTTCCAGCCCTCTCTCCTTTTTCTGTCGGGGTGCCCTCTCCCTTTCTCTTTCCCCATCATGTCCTGCTCTCCCTTCTCTGTCTTCATCTTCATCTAATAAACCTCTTTCATATAAGATCTGTTGTGCACCAAATCGTCATTATTTAATTCGTCCCCAACAATGATGATAGGAGAAAAACAAGCTCTGGCTTCTGGGGCACCTGCATTCGCATGCATATATCCATTTCCCCTACCACAAATAATTTTAAAATTAAACATATGTGTGAAAATGTAATTTCATAGTATGGTAAGACCACAGTCACTCCTTCCAATGCCATATAAACAAACCTAGAATCCCAGTCTCAGTACCCAAAAGCTTGTTTAAGATGACTTAACTATTTTTTTCAATTTCTAATTCTACAGCATGATTTATGTTCTCATTTAATATTTGATTTCCATAATACATTTACAATGGTTTCTTCCCTTATTTTCTTGTTGTTCTTGCTTGTCAAGAAGAGATGATGATTATTTCATAAAAGATATTTCAAAAAGATTAAGACAGATTATTGAAACTGTGGAGATGGTGCATGTAAGAAGGAAGAAAGCACAGCCTCTTGGAGAGGAAGGAGGATCACACACCAGAGTCCTTGTCCTTCAGAGCTTTCATACCTTAGTGTAACACAGTTCAATGATGCAGTCAATTGTGAAAACCAGTGTTTCCTTTTTCCTACATTTTATAATATTCGTCCCATTCTCAGGTAAACTCAAATCAGATTAGTGAGTAATCAAGCAAACAATATTCTTTGAATTGAACTTTCAAGTATCTTTATTTTAATCACATCTGAGGAAAAATACTGCTGACTCTTCATAAATGTTTTTGCAGTGTTACCGTGTTTTCAATGTGAAAAACAGAATATTTCATGCTGAAAAAAACAGCCTTTCCTCACAGGGAAAAAGTTTATAGTTTGAAAAGATAGCTAACTAAAGGAATTGTGAGTAACAGTATACAGGAAATATTAGCTACTAAATGGATGAAAGAATTATATCAATTTTAAGAACATATGATCCACACAGTGTACCAATATGAATATCTACACAAACGTGTAAATATTTAAAATTAATTAAATTATTTTCAACAAATAGAAGAAAATAAGTAGCAGATTATGACACCTCATTTCCCTATCTCTGGAGAGAGATAACAGCAAAAATTTACATGCACAGACTACATTTTACCATGGCTTTTTCATATTATATGAATATTTAAGTCTACTTTTTAAATGTTTATTTTATTTATTTCTGAATAGAAAATATTTTGAAAAATGATTAGTAAGCAAATAATTTCTTATACATTGTATGAAGATTAAAATACTCTCAATAATAATAACTTTACTATAATTTCAATCAAGTTACTATCAATAGCTGTAACTTAGGCCTTACATAGAAAATTTAGATAGGTATAAGGTCTAATTTAATTTTCAGTACATGAAAGAGAGCTAATGTCAGAAAGTATGATTAAAATGTAACACTTGCCTGTTGCCAAGACTGGGCTCAGGAGACAGAAACTTGGACAGCAGTGCTGGGTGTTAACCTAACACACAGCTTTCTTATTTAGCACACTCAATCATTTTCAATTTGCGATCTCCTAATATAAAGTGCAACAGCTGTCATTTAGTTCCCAGTAGCCTTGAAAAATGAAATAAAGGGTACTTTGACCTCAGGTTGGTAGAAACTGCTAAGTTCTAAGCCCATCATTGCAAGTTAAATAGCAGAATTTCAACATCTTAATGACTAGTAGAATTCTAGTAAAATTGTAACACAGTTTATAGCAATGAATGGATGTCAAACATCAAACATTTTTAGTGATGTGTAGTTAGAAAACAACATTGCACATTTAATGAGTAACAGAGAAAACATGCTTCATGTTGTAGAGAAATTCTTATGTATGATATAAAGTCAGCATTCATTGCATAATAAAATCAAGTGTATGGAAAATATATAACATAAAGCTATGAGGTGAATACATTATTAGTGAATATGTGTTAGTTTTCCACACTGTCTGATTGCCAAACACAGTGGCTTCAAATAACAGCTTTGTATTTACTCAACTATTTAGCTCAGAAGGAAGTTTGTGGTGTCTGGATTTCCTGCTTGGAAATTTAAAGGCTGAAATACAAGCATTGATTTGGTTGAATGCTGTGTTATATCTTTAGAAGAATCTGTATGCAGTATTCTTCTTGAAAATGATATAATTTAGGTTTTAGTATTGTAAAATTAAAGAATACATCTGTTAGTAGCTGTCATCTATGTGTCTCTGCTCCTGGAAGCTGATCTCATCCTTTGTCATCTCAACCAACCAACCACAAAGTTAAAAGCTTACACAGCGTCTTATATCAAACTCCATATGGTTCAGGTTTTTCTAACTTTCCCTGCTATGACTTCCAAGGCTATCCTGTTAAGTTAGGCCCACCTATGTGATCTTTTAAAATTGCAATTGACTTGTGACCTTAATTACACTTACAAAGTCCTTCTACATCAGTGTTCATATTAGTGTTTGTTGATGCACAATATATGTACATCTGGGACTGAAAATCTTGGTGGACATTAGAAAACCCGACAAGTACAAGTGACAGCTATGCATTAGTTCCTGTTCCCTTAACTAAAGTTACATCTCTAAAAAGGAACATCACTACCATCCTCAACTTTTGAATAAAAAAAATGGTGAGAGTAAATAGACTAATTTTAAAAATTCAATAGTGATACTACATGTTATATGATTTATTTTTTCTGAGACAGGGACTTAGCTGTAGACTAAGATGCCCTCAAGGTTGTTATGAAGCACAGACTGGCTTCAGATTTGAGGTTATCCTTTATTTTCAGCAACTCAGGTACTAGAAATGTAGATGTGCATCACCATCATGTCCAGTAAGGAAGAAATTTATGTTTCCTAGGTTGCTTATGTTATTTCTTTCAGTGTTAGATATAAAATTCAGAACTGCATACATACTAGACTATGAATCTATCTCTCTGACTATACTGAATTATAAGTTTTGCTAAATACACTTTAATATTTAAAAAATGAAGTATTTGGCATAACATGGAGTGAGTATATGAAATATGGGACCAGTTGTACAAGAAATTAGAACTTTGAATATGATTATTAAGGAGGAGGGCTTAAATGAATAGGTGAAAGTTGGGGAAATAGGCAAATGACTGATCAATGTATTCAGTCAACCGAAGGGCATTCCAAGGTAAAATGCAAGAACACAGTCTACAAGGAAAAGTAGATCTAAAGGACCCTTGAGTTGTGCTGAGAAGACCAGGAAGAAAAAATACAGTTGGTTCAATTCTTGGAAATTCACTTTGTATCCCAGTTGTAGCTCCTCCCTCATCTCCTCCTAGTCTTATCCTCCCTTCCTCTTCCTCCCCTACCTGACTCTCCTAGTCCACTGATAGGGGAAATCCTTCTCCCTTACTCTCTGACCCTAACCTATCACGTTTCACCAGGACTGAATGAAATTGTAGTATATTTACACAATGGAATACTACTCAACTATTAAAAACAAGGAAAACACAAAATTTGCAGGTAAATGGAAAGAACTAGAAAAGATCATCTGAGTGAGGTAACCCAGAAGCAGGAAGACACACATGGTATATATTCACTTATAAGTGGATATTAACCATATAATATAGGATAAAGATACCAAAATCTATAGACCCAAAGAAGCTAAACAACAAGGAGGACCCTAGGGAAGATGCTTAATTCTTATTCAAAAGGGAAAAAAAGTATAGACACCAGAAGAAATGAGAGAAAACAGACTCTACCCAGCAGGAGACAGAAGCAGATGCAGAGATTCACAGCCAAACTTTAGACAGAGCACAGGACGTCTTATGAAAGAAGGAGGAAAAGAACACATTTATATTTTAAAGAGAGGCTAAAGGCATAGTAAAGTTTGAACATTCTGTTGAGTTGAGACTAAGCTTACGAGTTAAAGAGCCTTGTCCAACTTTGAGGTAATTGTTTTTGTTTTGTTTTGTTTTGTTTTCATTTTTGTTTTGTTATGTTTGTTTGTTATCTTTTTGAATTCTGTTCTTTTCTAAGGAGACACAGCAATAGAGTTGATCCAGATGGGAGGGAAGGTGGAAAAATTGGGAGGAGTAGAGGTCAGGGAAACTGTAATCAGGATATATTGTATTGGAAAGGAATCTATTTTTAATAAAAGGGCTAAAGAGTTAAGGATGCCAGTTTGTAGGGGCTAGAGGATGATAGTAATTCTGGCTACTGTGATAAAACAGATGAGGTTAGAAATAATTTTCTCTCTCTCTCTCACTGTATCTCTATGTGTATTGGGATGATATGCACATCAGATTTTGACTTAGGAAATAAGCAGTCCCAGAAGAAAGTGGAGAATGAGGACAATTTTTGAGAGCTTTATATAAGCAACTTAAAAAATAGACAATAATTGAAATGAGTCATAGCATATGTGGAACAGAAATAGCATGCAGGGAAAACAAACCTTAAATTTTGAGTACATCTATTAAATGAATAAAGGATCTGTCTGGGATACTGTTTCATGTGCCTAATGACATAGAAAGTTTTAAGAATAATTATTTTTCCTCTGCAGCATATGTTCAAGAAATTTAAACCCATTTCATTTAAACTTATATGAATGAAGATATAAACAAGTGAATAAGTTTAGAAGGTAAAAATAAAAGATTAATGCAGTGCCCCTAGACAATGATAAACAAAAATGGATAATTTGGACAGAATACAATAAAGTATTCATTGAGGTAATGGCTAATGAGATAAGAGTAAAAATATGAGAGTATGGTTTTGTAGATATAAGTGAAACTGATTTATTATTTGAAAAGGACAGAGAAGCTAGCATTCTCAGCACAAGTTTCTGGTATGATATCTTTTTTTTTTAATTATTCTGTAAGATTTATTTACTTATTATTCTTTTTTTATAAATTTATTCATTTTTATATCAATCACAGGTTAGGTTTTTTGCATCCCATGCATAGCCCCCTCCCTTATTCCCTCCCATCCTCCCCAACCCTCTCTCAACTCCTCCCCTCCCCCTCCAAGTCCACCAACAGGGGAGGATCTCCTCCCCTTCCATCCAACCCCAGCTCATCCTGTCTCCTCAGGGCTGGCTGCAATGCCCTCCCCTGGGATTTAGCCAGGCTGTTACTCCCTGGCATATATGGGGGAGGGTCAAAGAGTCAGCCATCAAGTTCAAGACTGAAACAGTCCCTGTTTCCATTACTAGGGTCTTCAGTTCGACAATGAGCTATCATGGGCCACATCTGAGCAGGGGTTCTAGGCCATATCCATATATGGTCCTTGGTTGGAGAAACAATCTCATATAACACCTCTGTGCCCTGCTCAGTTTGATCTTTGTGGAGCTCTTGTTCTCCTCTACTCTTACTAACGTCCCTTATTTTTGTTATTACTTCCCTAACTGCCGAGGGCTTAATTGTGAGTCTTAATATCTGCTTTGATACTTTGCTATACTGAGTCTTTCAT
>CM053764.1:33359820-33377470 GCA_028658305.1 Pachyuromys duprasi
CGGGGAGGAGGGAGATGAGGGAGGGAGTGGGAGGGTAGGAGGGAATGAGGGAGGAGGCTATGCCTGGGATTCAAAGTACCTAACCTGTGATTGTGATAAAAATAAATAAATTAAAAAAAAAAACAACAGATGTCAAAGCTGGGTTCTATGGCATACTCCTGTAATGCCAACACTTTTTGGGGCAGAGGAAAGCTGAGCTCTGTGAGTTTGAGGCCAGCCTGGTCTACAAAGCAAGTCCAGGACAGCCAAGACTACTGAAACCTTGTCTTGAAAAACAAACAAACAAACAAACAAACAAACAAAAACAACAGAAAACAGCTCTCTGTATAGAATTTAGCACAAATTAGGCCTGCTGTAATAGCTAATTATTCTGAATATAGATCAAGTCAAACATTCTAAAATACAGAAATAAATATACATATATTCTTAGTTTTATGAAGCTTCATATAACTTATTAAATTTCAAATTATATGTAATAAACTACATTTGATTAAATTTAAGAAACAATTGGCCATTAAATTCTTTTAATACTGCACAAGTTATGTAGGTCTAAATTTATTTTTCTACACCCATGTGTACAGTTTGTTGCCACTATTGTTTGAAGAATATTTACCCAATATTATTTTTAGCAACTTTGTTTTATTTAAAGGTAACTACTGTGGGATAGATTTTTACTTGGGACATATACTTCTATTTTTAATCTAAATGTCTGTTTTTGTGCAAGTATCATGCTGTCTTTGATACTATGTTGCTGTAGCACAACTTGAAATCAGGTGTAAATCTGAAAGTAAGGAACACATTTCAAGACATATGCAAAAATAAATATTCTTTGAACAAGATTCCAATTCATAAGGAATTAATACCACCAGTTGACAAATCATTCTTATGAAATGAATACCTGTACAACCAGGAAAATAGTCCCTTGAAAAAATAGCCCAAGGGATGGAAAAGAAACCTTTGCTAGTTTGTTTTCCAAAAAATATGCAAAAATCAAATTGAAACAATTTGACCTATAAAGAGTCTAGTGAAGAGAAATTAGAAAAAATGATTAAACAGAAATGGCTAGTAAACATACAAGAATGTGAACAGCATCAATCGATATGAAAGAAATGTAGACTAAAACTACTGTGAGATCTCTCCTACCCAGACAGAATCATTCATTTGGAAAAGAGTAACTGGCAAAGATATAGACATAGGGAACCCAAATACAACTGATAGTGAGAACGTGAATTGATCTAGCCACTGGGAAAAATCACTAAAACTAGATCCTCCACATAACCCAGTGAGACTAAAAGCTAAAACTAGATCTTCCACATAATCTAGTGAGACATAGTAATCCTGGGTATCTGAAATGCTCCAAATGAACATGTGCCAGAGACACTTGTACACCAATGTTTATTGAAGCACAATTTGCAATCAATAGTTGTTATGGCATCAACCTACCTGCCCAGTAACACAGAATTGATAAATAAAACACAGGTATGGAATTTTGAAAATATTTTACAACCACACAGAAAATTAACCACATGTCATCTATAAAATAAATAAACAAATAAATCAAACAACAAACCACATTTTTAAAATTTAATTATTTTTATTTTTATTAATTATAGTTTATTTACTCTGATCCCTCCTGTACCTTCCTCCTCCCTCCCCCCCCAATCCTGCCCTCCCTCTTCCCCACCCGTATCCCTCTCCCAGTCCACTGGTTAGGGAGGTCCTCTTCCCCTTCCTTCTGATCCTAGTCTATCAGGTCTCATCAGGAGTGGCTGCAAACTAAATACATTTTATTAGTAAGTTTAAAATAAATGAATCAACTTTTCTCTTATTTGTGGTTCTAAGATATTATAGTTTGCTTTCTACTGCCTTGGTAAACATCTTGACCAAATGCAATTTGAAGAATAATTGGTTTTGGCTTAGACATCTTGGGTCATGGCCCATTGCAAAGGGAATTTAGGGAGTAACTTGGAGAAGAAACCATGTTGGAATGTGGATTACTAGATTGCTGGTTAGCTCTTCGTTGCTTGTTCAGTTTTCTTTCTTAAGAGAATGAAGGGCCCAGTGGTTGAACTACCCACACTTGGCTGGACCCTTCCCTATTATTCCCTAATTAAGAAAATTCCCACAGATTTCTTTATAAGCCAATATATTATAGGGAAAATTTTAGTTGAGGTTCATTCTTTTATTATTATTATTTTTTACAATTTATATATTTTATACGCCAATTTTAACCCCTTCCCTCAACCTTTGCCGGTTCCTCCCTCCCTCCCTCTTCGCCCCTATCCCTTTCCCCTAGTCAACTGAAAGAGAGAGTTCTCCTGTCATCCTATAGCTTATTAACTCTCATCAGGACTGCCAGGATCTTCTTTCTTTGTGGCCCGACAAGGCCTCATAGCCAGGACCCAGTGATCACATAGCAGGCAAACTGAATTCATGACAGAGGCAGTTCCTGCTTCCCTTACTCAGGAACCCACATGGAGACTGAGCGGCCTAAGGGCAACATCTGAGCAGTGGGTCTGGGTTATCTCCATACATAGACCTTGGTTGGTGTATCAGTCTCTGCAGGACAACCACGGCTCAATTTTTTTAGTTTTGTTGGTGATCTAGTGGAGCTAATATCCCCTCTAAGTCCTTCTATTCCCCCTTCTTCCGTAAGACACCGGCACTCTGCACAAGGTTTGGCTGTTAGTCACTGCATCTGCTTTGATCCCCTGTTGGGTGAAGCTTTTCTGAGGACCCTCTATAGTAGGATCCCATCCTGTTCCTTCTCTTCCACCACTTCTGGTGTCTATCTTGTTTGCCATTCAGAATGAGCTTTAAGCATTCTCCAGAGTATCTTCCTTTTTGATTAGTTTCTTTAGGTCTGTAGATTTTATTACGACTACCCTATATTATATGGCTAATATCCACTTATAAGTGAGTATATACTATATGTATCTTTCTGCTTGTGGGTTACCTCACTCAGGATGATCTTTTCTAGGTTCATCCATTTGCCTGAAATTTTCATGATTTCCTTGTTTTTAATAGCTGAATAGTGTTCCATTGTGGAAATGTACCACAATTTCTCTATCCATTCCTCCACTTGGGGACATCTAGGTTGTTTCTAGATTCTGGCTATTATAAATAAAGCTGCTATGAATATAATTGAGCAAATGTTCTTGTTGTATGGTGGAGCCCCTTTTGAGTATATGCCCAGTACTGGTATGGCTGTATCCTGAGGTAGAACTATTTCCAATTTTCTATGAAAGCACCAGGTTGATTTCCAAAGTGGTGTAAAAGTTTGTGCTCCCACCAGCAATGGAGGAGGGTTCCCTTTTTGTCCACAACCTCTTTAGCAAGTGTTGTCACTTGAGTTTTTGATCTTAGAGGTTTATCCTTTCTAACTGACCAAAGCTTACGTCAAGTAAGTGAAAAAGCAACCACCAAATAGTACTTTATGTAGATAGACAAAATTCCCTGTATGGGAGATGTTGATGGCTCAGTTGATAAATCCTCTTGTGAGAGCCTATGTCCCAGAGTCAAACCCTTAGAAATCTTGAAAAGCCAGGCACAATGGTACATTTGTGCAACCTGAGTGCTCAGGAGCGGAGTAAAGAGCAGACAGGCCAGTCACTGGAGCTTATTTGTTAGACAGCCTCGCCTAACTGATGAACTTAGGAGAGGCAATGTCAAAAAAGAAAGAAAGATGAAAGAAAGAGCGAAGAAAGAAAATAAACTTCTTTTTTAAATTGAGCAATTAAAGAAGACATTTTCCTGCATTCTACACATATGCACACCCACTCACAAACAGATATGCACACATGAATATGTAGATAACATATCCACGTATATGTCATGAAAGAAGTAGATCTATCTAGAGATACAAACCAGACTATTAGGAGAAGGTAGAGGAGAATGGATGGCTAGAAGTTTAGCTCAACATACAGCATATACTTGTGTGAAAATGGATCTACATACTACAGTATAATTTATAATGAGTATATAATGAATTATTTTAAATAATAATAAATTAAAGAGAAAAATTGAAAGGGAGTATTTACTTTTAGTTAACAAAAATTTGCTTAAATTATATTAATTCTGAAAAAAACAAATAGAAAAATCTATAAAATATACAAAGTATCTAGAAAGTGTTGTAGATATAAAATTTTAATACTTGGGATCAAATTTAAAAAACCACAACATAAACTAACATGGATTCAGGGTTCCATGCTCTTGTCTCTCCTGTAACCCCCTTCCTGGTACTTTGGCTAAACTAAGTGGTGCTAGCCACTACGGAGCTGAACAGAATGGTTCTGGGCATTGGGTGAAACTGAAAGAAGTAAATCAGAATCAAGGATTTGGCAAGAAAAGGAGGAGATAAAAAGTATTCCAAGCTTTTAGTTAGAAACCCTGGAGGGTGTATCCGAGATGAAAATGAACTTAGAAACATATAGGACCAACTTAAACTGCAACTTTTTATAAGAAAAACACGTAATAAAAAGGAAACTGAATGCAAACCAATCCTTACTTTTACTCTTGAAGTTTTACTTTTACTCAAAACTAACTAGAGTAGTATCATTTTTCATTAGTGTGAGTGCCCTCAGGAGAAAACAGCCTACCATGAGAGGAATGACCAACTAACCAAACGCTGGAGCCTCTAGATTTTCTCTGGTTCAATGCGCTGCATTCTTTATAAATATCCAGACAGTCAAATACTCTGTAATAATGTTTGTGTAGTTGTGAATGAATGTTCATTCACTACACACAGAAAACCAATGATAGCGCAGGAAACAGTTCCACCAATGTCTAGCTTAGGGGGCCAGTGAATTTGTTGGGATTAGTTACAAGAGTACAGCTGAGGGGATTGTTTCTGAAGAATGAATACTCTGAAAAGCAGCATAGCAGAGATCACTGCACACCTTGCAAGCAGCTCAGTTAATTTCTCTCCACACCCAGCAGTTGTAGCTGCTGGGATAGCCTTGACCATGGGTCTTGTGAATTTTATAAGCTTAAAAGATTCCTTTATGTGACTTCTGTGTATCTCCTGAGCTTTATGAGCTTTGCTCTCCAGACAGAAATTTTCTAACTGGGAGAAAAATCTCTGTTCAATATACATTTGAGAAGAAATAACAGTAAACAAGAGGGAAAATAAACAATACAATCTACTTCACTGGAACTATCACACACTAAATTTAAGATAACTGGTTAATATATTTAGGATCATACAGGACTAAGATTCTTTCACCAGGGACCTGAGAATTTGATTTTTTAATTAAATGGACATTATAAAACTTAAAACTGTAGAATCCCATCAAGAACTAAACAATGATCATAAAAGTGGTTCATTTGGTCACAGACCAAAAAATACTATTAAGCACTAATTAACAGAAAATATCCATAGTGAAAACCAAAGGGGAAATATAATGAAAATGATGTTAGAAACACAGGCAAAGAATTGTGAGAAGTTTTAATAAGGTTTATAAAGTTGTGAAGAAAGTAGGGGAAAGGTAAAAATAATGTATAATAAAATAAAAACAAAACTCTTTGCAAAATTGCAAAACAACATTAGATAAACAAATACTGCAAACAAATTAAATATAGGCAGCAGGACTTACTTCACCAAGAACCAAGAAAGTTCCTAAAGAGTCTATGGAATGGTTTCCATATTTTATCTTAAGAAGTGCTGCATTAAGAATGAAATGGGAAAGAAATTAAGGAAACAACAGCTTTTACAATAGCCCTTAATAGCATAAAGTACCTTGGTGTGACTCTACAAAAGCATGTGAAAGACCTGTTTAAAAAAATAAATAAAAATTTTAAAAAAACTTCAAGTTTCTGAACAAAGAAATTGAAGAAGATATCAGAAGACAGAAAGATCTCCCATGCTCATGGATCAGTAGTATTAACTTAGTGAAAATGGCCATCTTACCAAAAGCAATCTACAGCTTCAAGTAGATTGAATTCCCATCAAAATTACCATCAAAATTACATTGAATTCCCATCAAAATACCAACACAATTCTTTCCAGAACTTGAAAGAACAATTCTCAATTTCATATGGAAAAAAACAAAACAAAACAAAAACAAACTAGAATTGCTGAAACAATCCTGCACAATAACAGATCTTCCCTAATCTCAAGCTGTACTATAGAGCAGCAGTAATAAAAACTGCATGGTACAGGGATAGAAACAGATAGTGGATCAATGGAATCAAACAGAAGATCCAGAAATAAACATGTAATTTCAAAAGGAAATACAAAGTTCAACAAACATGTTTATCAAAACGAACCTGGTAACTCTCAAAGGGCAGCAAATACTCCCAGCCACTAAGACTTATCCTATCTTAGGTAATAGTTTTATATGATTGCATTATATTTCCATACAGGTTTCATGCATTTGGGTGTTATTAGCAATATAATTTTAGCATGATGCTAGAATTGCTGCCCAGAAACCTGAAAATGTGGGTTAAGTGTTTAGTGATTGGGCTATAGTGTGTGTGTGTGTGTGTGTATTGGGTGGCAGTTTTAACTTGAATTAAATATCTTCAAGAAAAAATTATCAGTCATTATAGTGTATATATACCAATAAAAATTTTTAAATTTCTCATTTACACGTACCGGTAATGTCCCTCCAGAGGGATCCAATGCCCCCCAAAGAATCCTATGACCTTACCCAGACCAAAGTAGCAAAGATATTTCTGCCCCTTGTCTCCACTAACCTTCCTTCCTTCCTACCCAGTGTTGGGGAGTTGGAAGGGGTGTAGAAGTATTTAAGAACCCTAAATAAATTTGATTTGATTTAAAAAATCTAGGTCAACAAGAGACTGAGGGAATTTCTGAACAATGCCTGGTCGAACCTGAGAACCACACAATAAGAGAGAGCTAACCCCTGACACCATTAACTACTCTGCTATATCTGTAGACAGAAGCCTATACAACCATCCTCTCAAATGCTCACCAAGCAGCTGATCTAATTAGATGATGACACTCACAGACAAGCATTAGACCTAGCTCGGAGAGTCCAAGAAGGACAGAAGGACCCCTTTGTGGGCAAGAACACCACAGGAAGACTAACAGGGTCAACTAACGTAGGCCCATGAAGACTTACAGAGACAGAAATACCAAACAAAGACCACGCATGGACTGAGCCCAAGTCCCTGACACATATGTAATTGATTCCATTTTGATCTTCATGTAGGTACCTTATTAAGCTCATCAGTATTGCCCCTGAGATAAACTCTGTTGCCTGCTTTTTCATCACTTCCCCCTAAAGGATCTGCCTTGTCTGGACTTAGGAGATGAGGATAAGCTCAATTCTGATGTGTTGGGGTGGTCTGGTGTGTGTGTGTGTGATTCCCTTTTCTCAGGAGAAGGGGAGGGGGAACATAGGAACAGAGGTGGGACTGGGAGGAAAGGAAGAAGGGAGCTTTTTTTAAAAACTACATATGTATTTATATATATTTATATTGATATTTCTTTTCTTTTTTTTTTTTCCAAGTATGGGGAAGCTTTGACCTCATTTGCACAGCAGACAACTTCATGAACAGAATACCGACAGCACAGGCTCTAAGATCAACAATCAATAAAAGGGACCTCAGGAAACTGAAAATCTTCTGTAAAGCAAAGGACATGGTCAACAGAATAAAACAACAGCTTACAGACATGGAAAAGATCTTCACCAACCCTACATCTGACAGAGGGCTAAGATCCAGAATATATAATGAACTCAAGAAGTTAACACCAGGAGTGGCTGCAGCCACTCCTGATGAGATCTGATAGACTAAGATCATAGTGAAGGGGAAGAGGACCTCTCTTAGCAGTGGAATAGGAGAGGGACACAGGTGGGGAAGAGGGAAGGTGGGATTGGGAGGGGAGAAGGAGGGAGGTACAGGGGGGATCAAAGTGAATAAACTGTAATTAATAAAAATAAATATGTAGAAAAAAATTTAAAAAAGAAGTTAACACCAACAAACCAAGTAACTCAATTAAAAGATGGAGTACAGAGCTCAACAAAGAATCGTTAAGTGAGGATTATTGAATAGCAGGGAAACACTTAAAAGAAATGCTTATCGTCCTTAGTCATCCAGGAAATGCAAATCAAAACAACTGTGAGATTCCACCATATACACATCAGAATGGCTAAAACAAAAACCTCAAGTGACAACACATGCTGGAGAGGATGTGGAGAAAGAGGAACCCTCCTCCACTGCTGGTGGGAATGTAAACTTATACAACCACTTTGGAAATCAGTCTGGCGCTTTCTCAAAAAATTAGAAATAGTGCTACCTCAAGATCCAGCTATATCACTCCTAGGCATATATCCAAAAGATGACCAGCCATACAACAAGGATATTTGCTCAACTATGTTCACAAGCAGCTTTATTCATAATAGCCAAAATCTGAACACAACCTAGATGCTCCTCAATGGAGAAATGCATAGCAAAATTGTGGTACATTTCCTTATTGGAAATGGATATAACCTAGAACCCCTGCTCAGATGTAGCCCATGACAGCTCAGTATCCAAGTGGGTTCCTAATAAGAGGAACAGGGACTCTCTCTGACATGAACTCTGACATGAACTTTGAGTACCCCCTCCCCAAAGGGTGGAGCAGCCTTGCCAGGCCATAGAGGAGAACAATGCAGCCAGTCCTTATGAGACCTGATAAGCTAGGGTCAGATGGAAGGGGAGGACCTCCCCTATCAGTAGACTTGGAGAGGGGCATGGGAGGAGATGAGGGAAAGAGGGTGGGATTGAGAGGGAATGAGGGACCGAGCTACAGCTGGGATACAAAGTGAATAAATTGTAATTAATATAAAAATAAATAAAACATAAAATTTGCAGAATAATGGATGGAAATAGAAAAGATCATCCTGACTGTGGTAAACCAGAAGCAGAAAGACACACAAGGTATATAGTCAATTATAAGTGGATATTAGACATATAATATAGGATAAACATACAAAACCTTCCAGACCTAAAGCAGCTAAAAAACAAAGAGGACCCTTGTTCCTCATTCAGAATGTCAAACAGGATAGACAGCAGAAGTAGGTGAAGACAGGCAACAGGACAGGAACCTTCCACAGGGGGTCTCTGAAAGACTCTACCCATCAGGACTTCAAAGCAGACGCTGAGACTCATAGTCAAACTCAGAGCCCAGGGAATGTTATGGAAGAAGAGGCAGATAGAAGACCTGGAGGAGACAGGAGCTCTACAGGGAGAACCAAGAGAGACAAAATATCTGGCCCAGAGGGTCCTGCAGAGGATGATGAATCAACCAAGGACCATGCATGGAGAGAACCTGGAACCCCTTCTCAGATATAGCCCATGGGCAGGTCAGTTTCCATGTAAGTTCCCTGGTAAGGGGAGTAGGGGCTATCTCTAACAAATGGACTTAGTGTATGGCTCTTTGATCTCTTCCCCCTGGTAAAGTGGCCTAACTAGGCCACAGAGAAAGAGGATTCAGACAGTCGTGATGAGCAGGGGGGGCGGAGGGGAGAAGAAGGGATACTGCCAGGAAAAGAATAAATAAATTGTAATAAAAATATTAATAAAGGAAAAATATAAAAATAAAATATATATCATCATTTTTTAATTCTATATATTTTTAACAGTTCCTTTTAGTTTTAGTTATGTATATAACTGTCTGTAGTTTTGGAATATGTGCATATATGAATGTGTATGTCTGTAAAAGTCCTCTGGAACTGGAATTAATGATGGTTGTAAGCCATCTGACATAAATACTGGGAACCAAACTTGGACCCTCCTCATGAACACTATGTGCTCTTAACTGCTAAGCTATCTCTTTATTTTCTGAATAAAGCTCTTTCTTAATTTTGTGTTTACAAAGTTATTATTATTTTATGAGTATAGCTGTTTTGCCTTTACTTATGTATGTTTAGCACATGCATACCTTGTGCCCACAGTGGTCAGAAATGGGTATCAGACGCCTGGCCCTGGTTGTGGAAAATCATGGGGGTGATAAAAAGCAAATCAAGGTTCTCTGCAAGAATAGCAAGTGCTCTTATGACTAAGCAATCTCTTCAAATCCCCCAAATAGATTTTTAAATTTGATTTGAGAAATTACTTTTGTCATTATTATTTTTATTTTAGTAACACACATGTAAGAAAAATTGTTTAAATTGTGTTTGTACTGTCATTAATATCTCAAATAAAAAATTAAAGTAGTTATGATTTCTAATTTCTTAAATGTTTTTTTTTCAAAATTTGTACTTTTAAAAATAACTAAACATTTATGAGGTATAGCATTTAACTGTATATGCTGCATACTAATTAAGTCAGAGTATTTAACATTTTCATCTCACAGTCACTTAGTTGTTGGAGACTTGAGTTTCTCTCTTCTAATAACTCATAGAACATATGGCAGGTTACTACTCTTTCTACTATAGGGGAGAAATACACAGGAGAGACTCCAGACACACTCAGCAGAGCAGGCCTTCAACTGAAATGAAGGCCATGGCAGACATTGTTGTTGTTGATTTTTAATAATTTTTAGTGAATTATCTTTTAAACAGTGGTTATTCCTAAACCGTCTGCCTACCCAAAATCACCACACAGAGATTGGGATGTATTTAGTTAACCTGTAGCACAATGCTGGGCAATGATTACTCCATCCTAAACCTCCAAGCCCGTATAGTTTCCTCCCATTCAGATTTTAACCATTATACTTGCTTTTAGTCATATTTTATGTCTGGTTCGTCCCTCATCATGGCTTCAAGTCCTCTCCTGCTGACTCTGCTCTTCCACCTCTCCCACTTACTTCCTTCTCCTCCCCTCTGAACCAGGATGTCCTACCCTATTCTCTCTATTGCTCAGCATTGGCTGGTTGTTTTATTGAAGTTACAAAGAACAAATGGTGGCATGCTTACACAAACTAGACACAGGTGATACTTACAGTAAACATCACAATGCAATGTCTGGATTGAAACCAGATAGTGGGGTAGAAAAACCAGCATTTGAATGAACAAGGGTAAATTGAATACATTCCACAAGAACATTATACCAACACATTGTCTATCGACTTCCTCACACAACTTCTAAAGCTTCCAAGAAACAACTAGAAAAGACATAGGTATCGTTAAGTTATGTAACAAATAAACCAGAAATATTTGGCAATTAATGTTTATGTCATTGCCTTGCACATACATGTTGGGAAGGCATAAGAACATTAAAATTCCAAAGAAGTTATTGAATATGTATGTACAGTTCAAGGTGCACTTGATTCCCTTCAAAGGTGAATAAATGTTTTGTTTTGCTTTGATTTATTAAAGAAATTAAATTGATTCATGGAGAGCCATAAAGGTATGAATAATTCCCTATTTGCTTCATTCAGTGTCATAAACTATATAAACATTTATTCATGATGCTGCCAATTAAATGTTTATTGAAAAGAGGAAAAGTAAATAAGAAAATCTAGGTCACTGTTGGGAAAACACCAATGGGAAGACTTGCGGGACTATAACAATTTTCTGAGAGCAAAATCTGTAGGTACGGAGAAGAGATTCATCTTTGATTTGATACAAAATTAAGTTGTAACTTATGAAACCTTAGTTATATTAGCAGCATTGGTACACGGAAGCCAATGTGCATTGTTAGTAACTTTAAACAGTGGTTTATATCATTTAAATCCAGGATCTCATTTAATCTTTGCAACACTTGTGTCGCAGGATTCTTTTTGCAGATGATTTTTCAAACATCTTTATTAAGATTTTAAAGAATTATGTGGTTGTGTCATTATTTGTGCCTTACTGTCAACAATTGAAAAACTGAAATTTTCCCTCATTTCATGAAACTCACACTACCTCTAGGCATTTCAAACCAAATTCTGTATGCCACAGTTTCACGGATGAAACACAGAACTTCTAGGTCAGAGAAAGAAAAGTTTTTTATTATTTATTGTACAGTTAACAGCGTGGCTTTCTGTTTCTGTGTCTTTCTTTGCCCTTAAATCCCACAAGGGCAGCATAGAGTGACCCAGTTTGATGTCACACATACATAGAGGTTTGTTTCACAAAGTGGGAAATCTGAACCTATGAGACCTGTTATTTTATGATGGACAATCATAGAAGACTTTTACTGATTATATTTACTTATTTTGGTTTACTCCAGAGAAAGGCAATCACTCAGAATTCATGACAGTTCACTCTATAAACATCAGTGAAAAGATACTCTAAAATACAAGAGGAGTGTTAGGGCTCTGATTGCAAAATATGCGGAGACCCATTGACATCCTAACATCCTTACATCCTACATTCTCAAATTTTGCTTTTAATTTTTATGTCATCTTGCCTTTTGGTAAGGTCCATTAAAGGTACAAGAATCCATCACAAGTGTTATTAGTCAGATCTCTACAACTAAACTAATAAATTCCCAATATTCTGACTAGGGTGACTGTAAAAACTGTCTGAGGATATTGATAAAGGACTTAAAGTAATTCCTGAACTTAGCATTAGCTAAAGAATACAGAAGGAATACAGACTCTTGGATTAAGAAGACGAGACAATTTAAGCAAGAGAAAATAGTTTGAACTATAGTCCTGAAAGTTAGAAGCTCATTTTTTGTTTGTTTGTTTGGTTGATTTGTTTTGTTTTGTTTATTCCCTTGATTTTCACGAAGTTCTACCAATTTCTGCAGGGAGATACGAACCATGGCTTAGAATTATAGGTAAATATGTTTAATGAGAATAAGCTACAGCATGTTTATTTATTAAAGAATTCACTTATTTAACAAATGTGTGCATACTTCCTTCGTTTCCAAATACAAAAAAGCAATAGAGATGGATTTAATTGAGATTGTTACATATTTAGACCTAATCTTTGTGAGTCAAACAAGTTTATGTGTGCTATATTCAGCCCTTGTCGTGTATACGAAATATCAAAGAAAAAAAGAAGACTTACTGCTGATGTGTTCATTCTTCTTCAGTAATTCTAAGGAATTTTATTAAAAATAAAGTAATTTTCCTCTTTAGAATTACTGAAGAGGAATTATCACATAAATTTACAAGTGATGATTTTATGTCTATTTCTCGTGTTAAGGAGGTCATTGTTTTCAGTATTTCTTTCCAGCATTTGTGATAAGTAACCTGACTACATTATTAGTACTAGTTTCCAATCAGGAACTAACTCTTATGTCTATTTTGTCTTTTTTATTTTACACTTTTAAATCCTATTTCAATCTCTGTTTATAACCACTCAAAGTTATGATATTTAAATCTGACCCTTGTAGAGCGTACTTTTGGTAGCAGTTACAAGATGTGGTATGGGTCAAAATATTTGATGTGGCAACAACATAGATGTAAACATTTATAAGCATTTATATAAACATATTTGCACATATATACATACAAATGTGTGTGGATATATATATATAATATATACATATATATACATACATACATACATATTCACACTACATTGGATACAAGTAGCCTGTCCGTATGACCTCCAATATATTGAGACTAGGTATTGATGTTGACATGATGGAATTTATACACTGCCCTATTACACTCATGTCACTCAAAATGAAATACATTCATTCAGTACCACTATTCCAAGACTGAGAAATTTAGGTAATTCGTTGGTGGTTCGCTTTTGAAAAGCTAGCAGGAGTACTTTTTTTGAACTGGCCAACAGAAGGAAGACGTGGAGAATCAAGCTCTGACTGGAAATTAAGATTTAATAATCATTTTGGTGGAGTGCTTTAGGAAAAGGAACTGAGGGGTGGTAACTGAAATGAACATGTGTCTAGGAATAATCTTGAAAACCAGAAGTATATTTTTGAGATAGTTTCTCTCATATCTATAGCAAAGAGAAGACATTGAAGTTATTTTCTTTGTGTTTGTACTTTCTGAGTGCCAGAACTACAGCCATGTACCACCGTTCCCAGTTTTCATGTAGTACCAAAGATGAAACACATGACATGTTTTCTGATAACTGACAACATCTCCCTCACTTAGATATTATGTATTTAAGTTAAAATATGAAACTTAATGTTAAAGTACAAAATAACATATCCGCACATATAACTTGCATATATTCCAATGTAACAAATGTAAAAGAGCTATTAAAAATTAATATCCCTAAATGCCCAAGAATATTTTCATATTAGTGCGGAGTGCTTTATACTCGAGCAAATGACCTGTCAAATTAGATGTGGATGACAAAATTATGGAAGCGGGAGGAAAAACTGAAGACAAACCTTAAGAGGGTCATGAAGAGAACTATTTCCTCTGTTCAAGAAAGCTTGGGCAGCACAGCCTCCACAGACCTTGCATCTCTCCAGTGAGCCCTCAGCAGTTTTCTGAGGTTTTAAAATTTCTGAGTCCCTGGGTATGAAGAAGACTTTTCTCCCCACAGGACAACTATTTAAATAGAATCAAACAATTTTCATCTTTGATTCCTGGCTTTTTGTAAAGCTTTTTCTTTTTTTTAATACAAAGGATAAAAAAGTACTCTGAACACAGCAGTTTGTTCTTTAGCATGGGAACAGGTAGAGGAAGGGAAGTGTTCCACTCTTTTTTTTTGTCCTTCTCAGCTATTTCATAAACTTACTTGATATCAATTTGATTATAGATTTGGTTTTGGATGTTTTAAATCAGTAACCAGTATATTATTTTCATGTTTTTCATACTTAATAAATGTATTTTTCATTTTCTAAACATGAGGGCTCATAATAAATTAACATAACATTTATGTACCCATATATGTGTTAAGATACATTTTAAGATACATATTAAGATACATTTTAGGATATTTCCTAAAATGTAGTATTCATTATGACATAGCTGAGATATAGTCTGCTCAACAGTTTAAAACAATAGAAAAAGCCGTTTTCTGAAATTATGTACCTCCAGGAAAATGGATGGATATACTTTGCTTTATGATTTGGTCCACATAGTAAGAATGATTTCTCAGTTCCAGGATTAATTCAAATACTTTTGTGAAAATAAGCGTACTTAAAAAACTGGAGGTTGCTCAGTAGTCCTAATGACAGATATCTTCGTGAAACACCAGCCCCAGAAATCAGGTCATGGAGGCTTTGGCTTGATAGTAAAGTTTATTGCTTGCCAGTTTCTGCTGACATAACATCACCTAGCCAGATACCTTGGACTATGAAGGTTTATACATCTCATCAAACAATAACATTATGAGTTTTATTTTCAGTGAAAGGGTTGATCCAGGGATCTTGTATGTGCTAGAGATGCTGTCTACCACTGAGTTACATTCCAAAGGACAAGTATTTTAAGCAGCAAGGCTAGAAAAGTGTGGTGGCATGGAGTTTTGGGGGTCCTGTTAAATTAATTTTATGACAGATTTGCAAATTATCAATACTGAGAAAAGACTCTCTCTTTGAAAAGAGCAATCAGATTCTTTATGCCAACCACGAGATTATTTGACCTTTATGTGTCCATCTTTAGATAACACGAAGCATTGCTTACCTGTTTGCCTGAGTCTCACGAGGCATAAAGCAGATGAAAAACTACATAAAATATATTCATTACAGAAAGATGGGGGCATTCGAGGATCTCTTAAAGGACACTTAGCCATGGTCAAGAATCCTGGCCTGTAGAGAGGGAGGTCTTGACAAACTGTGCCCTACAGATGAAATATCCAAAAAGCGGTCTGTCCTGAGAGACTATTGGGATTTGGGTCAGAGTTTTGAAAGGCACCTGATATCAGTGTGGGAGAGGAACAAAGACTCATCTCTCTACTACTGGAAGAACAAGGGCCAAGCTATTTCATATAGTTTCTGTTTACTCCAGGACATTGAATTCTAGCACATTCTCAAGTTATTCTACAAGCAGAAAAAAAAAGAAAACAATGGATTTGATTTAATATAATGTAAAATGGAGAGCTTTTCTACAAAGAGATTAGTCTCCACATGTAGATCCATATTTGTAAGTATTTTAATATTTGAAGCCATAGAAAGTCAAGTTCAGAGTTACAAATATTTTGCTTTTATTTAATGTATCATTCTATTTTCTTTTCTGATCTTGAAGTCCTGGGTTCATGTTTTTCCCGTGTCTCAGACTCTTTAGTGTCTCACCTGTCTTAGCCAAGCATCAGGATGTCATGGTGCCTGACAAACACTTTTATTCTAAAACAAAAGGATACAGTATAAATACTTCCTTTGGCATTTTAAAACCTTAAAAATAACTGAAAGTTCTGTGATTTTTTTAAAATCAATTTCTTATAAGTCCTGATTCCTAAATTTTAGATTTGATATCTAAACAGTTACAGATATTCTGTCCAAAATAAGCTATATGTTCCGAATGCGTGCGATTAGCATGAAATGGGACAGTTTTATTAGTTCACATATTACCGTTGTAATAATAGAAGATACCGGGTAGTGTAAATAGCAGACTTACTTAGATCACAGTCTGGAAGCTGTGAGTCAAAAGAAAATGTCCCTCTCATCCGATGAAACCATCCTTTGACTATAATAACACACCAAAAGATATTGCATGGTGACTTAGAGCAAGCATGACAGCTGTTTTAAAAAGTAACCAGGCCACTGTAGGACCTCATCTTCACAAATTTACATAAGAGTAATCCCTTCCAACACTCCTATTTCCAAAGAATATTAATATGCACTTAAAGAATTCATTGCCAAGTCTGAATTTTTGATGATATGTTCAAAGTACATTTACGGTAAATTGTGTTCTCAATAATTTCCATTAAAAGTAGGGAAAGTTTTGAATAAGCATAGAATATACAGCATAGTCCTAAAATTTAAAAATAGAAATTACAATGTTTAATAAGAACATTAAAGAGAACTTTTTCTGTCTTAAAAAGAATCATAGGTTATTTTAATAAGGAGTAAAGATTATTTTAAGAAAATCTTTATAATTTAGCAAACATGCATTTTTTTGTTTTGTTTTTGTTTTTGTTTGTGAGACAGAGTTTCTTTGTATAGTATTGGCTGTCCTCAACTAGCTTTGTAGATCAGACGGGCCTCAAAATCACAGAAATCTGTCTACCTCTGCCTCCCTGTTGCTGGGATTACCGGCATGCACCACCCTCCCAGAAGATTTACAGGCATGCACCACTGTACCCAACAGATTCTTGAATTTTTAACTCATGAAAAGACTTCACTGAGAATAGATGCTTCCACTATAATTTTTTTTTTCTTGAGACAGGGTTTCTCAGTGTAACCTTGCTGCCCTGGACTCCCTTTGTAGACCAGACTGGCTTCGAACACACAGTGCTGGGATTACAGGCATGTACTACCATGTCTAGCTCCGTGATAACTTTTTAATGGGTAAATTTATGTTATCATATTTGAGTAATGTTTTTTAAATGACTCAATATTATTTTTATCCATTTCAAACTTTTAGCTCTCACTTAGGTCTCATATATAACACCAAATGCCTTTGCTACTTAAAAAGTTGCACTTGGACCGATTCAATTTGAATAAAAACGTCAACTGATGCTGACATTGGATCTTATGATCTTCTGTAATCTAATAGATACTACTCCACCTGATAGCTACAATTAAATATTTCTCTGAATTCCAAGGGGTTTTCTTGAGTGGATCATTTGTGGTAGAAAAACCTTTGTGGTAGGAAAACCCATCCTAAGTCAGAGCCAGACTTCCTGGTAGCAGCCCACATAAAAGCGTATAAAATAAGAACCTTTTACTTTTTTCTTTCTTT
>CM053764.1:33377970-33405521 GCA_028658305.1 Pachyuromys duprasi
GAGCTCCACAAAGACCAAACTGAGCAGGGCACAGGGGTCTTGTATGAGACGGTTTCTACAATCAAGGACCATGTGTGGTTGTGGATGGAACCCCCGCACGGATGGGCCCCATGATAACTTGGTGTAGGGCTGAAGACCCTATTCAGGGAAACAGGGACTGTTTCAGTCATGATCGTGATGGCTGACTCTTTGACCCTTCCCCATACAAGCCGGGGAGTGACAGACTGGCTAGATCCCAGGTGAGGACATTGCAGCCAGCCCTGAGGAGGCAGGTAAGCTGGGGTTGGATGGAAGGGATGGATGTCCTCCCCTGTTGGTGGACTTGGAGGGGGCGGGGAGGAGGGAGATGAGGGAGATGAGGGAGGGAGTGGGAGAGTAGGAGGGAATGAGTGAGGGAACTATGCCTGGGATTCAAAGTACCTAACCTGTGTTTGAATAAAAATAAATAAATTAAAAAAAAAGAAAATAACTTCATGAAGGTATGCTTTCCAAACTGTTTTTGCAGAGATGCTTGCTACTCTAAAAAAATAAACAAGATAATGTGAAAGTAAAGAAATAAGTTCCTAAAAATATTTTTCTCTGTTAAAATATTACTTAATATTGAAGAAAATATTTAAACTTATTTTTGTCTTTTTTTGTTCATAGAATATTTAAAGCAAGCAAGCTGATCAGTGATGTATGGACTATCACTCCTGAGCAAGAAGCTCTGCAATTTACTTTTTATATGAATGCAAGAAAATATTTTCAAATATCAAGGACATATTAATGGTATATTATTAAACTATTTGTGAAACTGGATTATATAATTTTCATTTCAGCATTTTTGCATTTGTTTTTAATGTTTATGATAAGAGCATATTTTCATTGATGCATGGTACTAACATATTTCATATGTTTCTAAAACTTTATTTAAGTATGTATATGAATATTATCAGTATAAGATGCAGTATTATACTCTTTCATTTTCAATAAGTAGAAGGTGAGAAGTCTAAGATATTATTACAGGTGTACTATTCTAGACACCATAGACATGAGGGAGTGTCTGTCTTTCTTTTTTTCTATCTTCCTTCCTTCCTTCCTTCCTTCCTTCCTTCCTTCCTTCCTTCCTTTCTTTCTTTCTTTCTTTCTTTCTTTCTTTCTTTCTTTCTTTCTTTCTTTCTTTCCATTCTTATGTTTTCTTTCTTTCTTTTTTTTTTTTTTTGTATTTTGTTTTTCCAGACAGGGGTTTTCTGTATAGCCCTGATTTTCCTGGAACTTGCTTTCTGATCCAGGGTCCAGGCTGGCCTGGAACTCAGAGACCTGCCTGCCTTTGCCTCCTGAGTGCTAGTGCTAGAGTTAAAGGCATGTACCACCACTGCCCAGCTGTCCTGTTTTTTGTATTTGTTTGTTTGTTGTTTATTTACATTAAACACATACATATAAATTTGTTTCATTCAGATGCTGCAAGTAAGTAAAAGTATAAGAATCTCGCTCAGAACAGGAACTACAATAGACATCAAAGTAGATGAAGGAAGGAAACTGGGGAGAAAGGGGTTGGGAGGATAACAGGAGTGGAGATCAGGTAGGCAAGAAAGAAAGGAGTGAGGGGAAGAACCAGGAGAGAGAGGAAATCAATGGGGGGCATCTCTGGGACTAGGGTGAGTCCTGGAAGTTTATGGGGGTTACCCTAGCTGAGATTCCAAGCAACTGGTGTTAAGCAGCCTGAAGTCAACACCTCTTGTAGCCTATTGGGACTCCCAGAGAGAGAGGGACATCAACCCAGCCATAATACTCCGGAATCATTATGGAAGAAGAGAGCAATAGAAAGATCTTGAGGGGACATTAACTCCACAGGGAGAACAACAGAGCCAAAATACCTGGGCCCAGGGCCCCCTGAAGAGACTGATACTCCAACTAAGGAACATGCATGGAGAGGATCACCTGTTCAGAGGAAGCCTACAGGCTGCTCAGTTTCCAAGTGGGTTGCCTAGTAAGGGGTGCAGGGGCTGTCTCTGACATGAACTCGGTGGCCAGCTCTTTAATCCCCTTCACCTTGGGGGCGCAGCCTTCCAGGCCACAAAAAAAGATGATGCAGTCATAATTGATGAGACCTGATAAGCTAGAGTCAGATAGAAGGGGAGGATGTCCTCCCCTATCAGGGGACTAGGAAAAGAGCATAGGGGGGAGAACAGGTAGGGTGGGTCGTACTGGGAGAAGACGAGGGAGAGGACTGCAGTGGGGATAAAAAGTGAATAAATTGATATATAAAAGATATAATTAAATTTTTAAAAAAGAAACTACCATTAGTATCAAACTACTTTAAGAAAAAAACAATCACTGATGAGTTTGCACTTAGTAAATGGTAAAAATTCAAATGAAATATATAGATTAGCCTTGGTTTTAGTTTGATAGGATTGTATGTAAAGGTATACAGAAACCAATGGCTAAACTTATGTGTTCTTATGTAGCAATAATTTGAAAAACTGCATGAATATATTGCATGGGCTTGATGATAAAAATGTCACTCTATTTGAAATGTTGAGAAGCACCCACCTGGAAATAAAAATTCCTTTAAAAATAAAAGTAAAAAAATTGACCCAGAATGTGTCTTGTCTATAAAAACTGTAGATGTAAAGAAGGACCAGAGATTGAGGAAATGGCAAAATCAGTGACTGGCCCAGGTTGAGACCCATCTCATGGGAGAGGGATGACCATCCACTGATTTTTGTTGTGCTTGAAGACAGGAGCCTAGCATAATTCTCTTCTGAGAGGTTTCATCCAGCAGCTGATGGAAGCAGCTGCAGAGACACACAGCCAAACAACAGGCAATGTTTGGGGAGCTTTACAAAAAGAGTGGGAGGAAGGAAACAGGTGGGGTCGAAGACACCAGAAGACCTACAGAATAAACTTTTCTAGGTCCATGGGACCTCACAGAGACTGAACCACCAAACAAAGAGCATGCATGGACTGAACCTAGACCCACCTTCGCATATGTAGCAGATATGCAACTTGCTTATCTTGTGGGTCTCCTAAAAATAGGAGTAAGGACTGCTCTGACTCTGTTGCCTTCCCTTGGATCTGGTTCCCATAGCTGAACTGCCTTGTCACTCCAAGGTGTGTAAGGATGCACTGAGTCTGCTGTGACTTGAGATGCCACGGTGGATTGGTGCCTTTTGGGGTCCTCCACTTCTCTAGGAAAAGGGAGAGGGATAAATGGGGGGGGGGGCAGTGCATGGGGGTGGAACTGGGAGGAGAAGAGGGAGGGGCTGGGATTGAACTGTGAAATGATTTAATAAATAAATAAATGGGGAAAACTTATAAAAATAATGTAACCGTTGTGTCTAATTCTAAAATCAAATGCTGTTACTGGTGCAGAATAAACATATAGTGCAAAAAATACCTTCTCACAAAATACTGTTATAGTTTTGTTCCTGAAGTGTAAAATTAATATTGTTTCAGAATGTTTTAAAGCCATTTGTTTTATTACTAATATTCTCATTTTAAGATTTATAATTGCCTTATTTATCTTGGGCTGGGCAGATATTTCTGCCTTACCATTGACCTTTCAGCCCCCATTGGGTGCCATCCACCTTAATCATCCTCATCTGGATTCTCATTAATCCATGATCCCATGTTACTTGCTTTTATTCTTTATCTAGGCCTTTTCTCGCCATTATTGGAGGCCTTTCTCCAGTCCCACGTGGTTCCTTCACCACACTAACTCATCTTGGCATCCTCCTTCCTTCCTGTCCACCTGTTTCCTGTGATTCTCACTTGAATCCAAAAGCCTGAGGAACCTAGCCAAGCCTATCCCATTCTGCCCTGCCCAGGTACAGGCTGTTTAATCAACAATTAAATAAAAAAATGAGTCAATTTTTTTCAAAAGCGTCATTTACTGTAAATTATGTACTTATAACAACATGTTAGAGATGTATCAATTGATGTATAACTATTTACAAAATATACTTCTCATACTATTATTATTTGAAAATAATCTGGGTTGCAGTGATCCTGGGGCAGCCAATGTGTTGGATATTCACTTTCACTATGGGAAGGCCCAGCAAATCAGAGAAATCACTCCTGTAATTAGTTTATGTGGCAAAGTGAATGGATTTCAGAGATATAATTAAGGCTTTTAGAGAGTAGATGTTAATCAAAAGGAAGATCCTGTCAGATGTCCTCCCCTAATCTGATAAGCTCACTTAAAGGAGCAAGGAATCAAATAAAGAAGTGAATTGAAATGGTTGAGTCACTAGCTTGGTGGTTGAAAAAGTAAAAGACCTAATTGTACAGACAGGAAACTGCAACCCTGGACAAGCAGAACAGAGAGCTCAGACCAGCCATTTCAATGTATTGAATTCTTTCACAGGTAGAATAGAGCGTCCATTTTTAGAGGAGATCATAACTCTAGAAGAAAATTTGATTCTTAAACTAGGGTACCCCTAAGCAGAAGCAGGGAGCTGTAGCCCGGCCTCCCAACTGTGAGGCAGTGTGCTCACATGGACTTTAAACTTGTTTGTTGTCATTGCTTTTGCAGTAGTAGAAAATCAGCAGTGGCTTCTACCAAGGTTTCACTGACCTGCAGCCACATCGATTTTGCGTATGCATTCTTTGCGTCATAGTAACTGGTGTGAAGCAGTTCTAGACTGTAATTAAGGAATAGTTAGGCTTTGTTTTAACCTCCAAATATTATATACTCTTCTCCCTATGTACCAAATAGTGAAATTAAATAATTTCAACTTTATTGACTCACAGTCAAGTCCCAAAGCAGAGCTAAAAAAGTAACTAACATAAAGTCAGAGGCAGCAGTTGAGTATTTGTCCCATAAATGTGAAGTCTAAAGCTTGAGAGCCCAGCATCCATGTTTTAAAAACAAAACAAAATAGGAGCCTGACAGTAAAGCCCCAGTGTGTAAAGGTACCTGACCCCAAGCCTGGTAGCCTGAGCTTGAACCTGGTACTCACATGGTGTAAGCTAAGAACCAACTCCTACAAGGCATCCTCCAACTATATTCAGTCACACACACACACACACACACACACACACACAAATGTAATTTACAATGATTTTGTAAAAAATCTAGACAGTATTGGTAGCCTCCTGTCATTTCAGTAGTTGGGAGGTAGAGACTCTGCATCACTTACAGAAGCCAGTAATCCAAATTATTATGAATTGGAGAGCCCAATGTTGAAAAGAGACCACTCCCTTATTACTGAAAAAGACATGCCATATCAACCTTGAGCACCTATACACATGCACACATGTATCCATGAACCTGGACATACACAAACCTCCATTCAGATGTTATCATATGCACACATTAATTCTTTAAAGTTGTTGGAAGTCTATAAAATATTAAATCAATTCTTCAAGTTGCATCCCAACTTTTGTGTTAAAAAATTGAACATCAGTTTAATTTCATTTCCAAATTCTTTCAACTTATGCAATATATCATTAAATACATTTATTTCAAACATCCTCCCTTCAACTGCAGCAAACAACTCATATGTCCCATGGGACTGATGATACACAAATGACAAATTATGTGTATGATATGTATGACATAAAAGCTATGCTTGGAAAACACATTCATCCTTCAGAATTTCCAATCACCACAATATTTCTGACTGACTCAGAGTTGGGATCATTTCATGTGCAATATTTTTGATGGTCAAGTCAACTTTTAAGGTACCTTTGAATTATGCAGCAGTATGTATTCCTGAAAACATTTCTTTTGTAAAGTTGACATTAGTAAGTCAAGCATTTTTTCTCTAGTGAGTTTTCAGAAGTATAATTCTAAGAATAAAAATGGACAAAAATAACTCTTTGAAAACTACAGGCACAGTTCTCCCAAATCCACAAGGTTAGTATGAATAAAATATACTTAAAAATAATCTCAGGCAAATCTAGTATTTAATGAAATAATTATTTTAAAGTCATAGTAAATTGCCCAAAATGAAAATGAAACTCAAACAAAATTTAATTTAGTTAAGCATAATGAATATCTGTGCATCAAATAATTTTTACCTAACTTGGGGAAAAAGTATTTATAGATGCTCTTATAGGTCAAACTCTCAGTGGCAAGTGTTTTTACTTTCCTTCACCTCCAGAATGTGTCAGGTTACTTTATAATGCTTGTATCCATCACCAATGGCAAGCTCAGAGACTCCACTAAGATAGATACTTCATGCTCTCTCTGTAAAAATAGTGATTAATGGGAAAGAAATGATTTATCTGATAATCATCTTGCTATACAAAAGAAAGAAGGACTGCAAAGCAAAGGAAAAATGAAGGACTGAAGAAGGAATGTATTGTTATTTAAGAAGAAAAGTTGAGAAGTAGGAAAGATTAGAAAAGTAAGGGAGGAATGGAGGAATAAAGAAATGAAGGAAGACAAGCTATTAGAAATCTTAATTGTAATCCATTTTTAAGTAGAATAAAATTATACTCACCATATAATGACTGCCTGCTAATGGATTAAGTTCTTCAATATAAAGATTATTTATATTTGATCAATTTGCAAAGTAGGAAATTAGTTGTAGCAAATAGTTGTATTATACACACAATTCATATTTCATGGTATTATTACATTCTGTAAAATGAGGAAGATAATATTATAGCTTTTTTCATATGTTATCTCAGTGTCAGTTTGGCTTTATTTTATTATATATACACAATCCATATATATATATATACATATATATAATCTATATATTCCATTAATTTATTTATTTACTCACTTTACAGCCTGACCTCAGCCCCCTCCCTCCTGTCCTCTCAGTCCCATCCTCACACTCCCTACCACTTTCAGAAACCCTTAACTTAGGAGAAGGGAACACTCCCTACCATGCATTCAAACCCACCGTGGAACATCAAGATGCAACAGGACTAAAAGCATCCTCTCCACTGAAGATAGACAAAGCAATCCATTTAGGATAAAGAGATTCAAAGACAGGCCACACAGTAAGAGATAGGCCCTACTTCCGTTTTTTAGGGGACCTACATGCTGAACAAGCTACACATCTGCTTCATATGTTTATGAGGCCTATATATCTAGCTCATGCATCCACTTTGGTTGGTGGTTCAATCTCTGTGAGCCTCATTGGGCCAAGGTTAGTTTACTCTGTATATCTTTTTTGTGGTGTCCTTGACTCCTCAGGTTCCCTCAATCTGTCCTCAGACTCTTCCATAAGAATCCCTTACTTCAGCCTATTATTTAGCTGTGAGTTTGTTTCCATCAGCTGCTGTATTAAGCCTCTGAGAAGAGTTATGCTATGCTCCTCTCTGCAAGCATAGCAGAGTATCATTAACAGTGTCAGAGTTGGCTCATTGAGTTTTCTGACACACACACAGAGAGAGAGAGAGAGAGAGAGAGAGAGAGAGAGAGAGAGAGAGAGAGACAGAGAGACAGAGAGACAGAGAGACAGAGAGACAGAGAGACATACAGAGAGAGACAGAGAGAAAAAGAGAAAGAGCAATAGAACAATACATAGACCGTGATGTTCCATGTATGGTGACAGTATCTTCAATGCTCTTACTGTACTACTATAAATTACTATGATTAAAGTCAACTTTAAAATATTTCCCCAAACCATCCCTCAGAGTGGCAGCAGCTGAGTGTGAGTGAAGTTGATCGGAGGAGTCAGAGTCACATTCACCACAGCACAGGGGATTAGAGCTTTTGTAGATCAGTTATTTCACACTCTCATTGTCTACAATAGAAATGAGTGTTCCCAGTGTTTAAATGCTCTACCATGCTCTTTGAAACTCATGTTATGCTGAAGACATCACTATTTTCTTAGAGCTGACATGACTTTGAGGCTATCTGATTTCAACAAAATGGTAAATTATGTTACTAGGTTCTTTGTCACATGGAATTATTTTTTAAATTATTTTTTAAATTCCATAAGTATTTCATAAGAGTTGAAGTAATTTGTCCTTGATCAAGATTTATCAAATTTATAACACAAAAAGACTTAGAAGTTTCCTTTTTCATAACTTTAACAATTCACAATTTTGAATCATATAGCTTTTATCTTCAATGACTATTGATTGGCATACTATCATACAAATTTTTTTCATTTTAGTTTTATCCACTTATGATTTTAAATTACATTATGATGCCCTGGTTTGGTTTTGCATTGTTCTAAGTCATTCTGCCCTAAGTAAATGACGGGTACTTTTCTAATAGCACCGTATTTGCAGAGTCTCCCCACAGTACACAGCTCTTCTTCTACTTAGGTGACACAATTACTTGAGTTACTGCTTACAGTCATATGTGGACAAAAATGAAAAATAAGTTCTCACTCCAGTATCAGAACTAAAGTATTAGGGTAGTTGCATGTTATGTGTCTTTTTCCCCTCTTAATTAATTAATTTATTTTATTTGTCCTCCTAGGATAGTAGTGTAAATCAGTATAGTACTTTAGGAATAATTATATTCAATTAAACCATGCCAAGTCCTATTTCCACCCTGTATTTTATATATATATATATATATATATATATATATATATATATATGTATGTATGTTTGTATATACATGTAACCAGTTGTTTATAGTTATATGTTTGTATACATGCATACATACAGAAAAAGATACATACACCCTTACACATTCACATACATCTAATAGCTGTTTGAAATATGTTTGATATTGTGAAAGGTAAGTGTATCTATTTTTTCTTCAAGAACTTTAATTTGTTCTTAATAAAGCAAGATGTTTAGACAAAACAATTGATAAACAAAGTACAACTATTTTTAACTCAATCTTAGAACCAAGATATATTCATAAGATGAACTTTATAACTCCTTAGTAATTGAGGGTTGGAATAAAAGAGCTGGTACTTCGGTAACTTTTAAAAACATATTCTCAGTGTTCTGTTGTTCTGGGTTCCATTAGGGATGGGGTTTTAAGCAGGATTTCTTTCTTACTGTGTTGTTTGTGTAGTGATAGAAATCTGATTTGTCTGGGTTTCACTGTCATTACTTTATTATTCCCCCAACTACAGATTCCTAATATAATCACTTGTAAAGTAGGATTTCATCATAGAAATGTATTTTTAGTGGAGTCAAAACATACAGCCCATAGCACATAATCATGTAAACAACCAGTTCTTCAACGGGTGATGCATAAATAGAATCTTGTGTATTAAACAACAGAGAATGCACCAACTACCATTGAAAAGATACCTTTCATTTTTCTATATCACAGCGCTCACAGAGAAAATACCAGGATCAGCCAGAAGGTAGGTTGGTGTAGAGGGTAATGTGATCAAGACATTTCATTTTGGAGTTGATGGGAGAATAGGCAACATCCAGTAAAAGGGTTCAGGTCGCTAGTTCAAATAATTGGTAAGCTGTGGGCTCATCTTGCTGAAACCTGGCTTTGGTAGCTTCTGAGGTGGATATCGTGTGGAAGTCTGAAGAATAAATAGACTAGGAACTCCAGACTAGTTTGCAAATGAATGTTATGTTTATAGTTAAATCCTTTGCTAAACTGGCTAATTTGAGGGAACAGTCTTTACAGCATATGCAAGGTGCCAAGGTGTTAAAAACATATTGTGCAGAAACTAGAAAGTTATTTACATGGACTTACTACAGATAAACCATAAATCTACACTCAGGGAGGCAGAGGCAGGCAGATCTCAGTGAGTTCTGTGAGTTTAGGGCCAGCCTGGTCTACAAAGCAAGCCTAGGACAGCCAAGGCTACACAGAGAAACCCTGTCTCAAAAGAACAAATAATAATAATTAATAACAATAATAAAAGATAAGGCTGGGGGGATGACTCAGTGAGTAATAATGTTTGCAGTGCAAGTATCAGGACTCAGTTCTAATCCTCAGAATTTACAACTTTTAAATATTGTCATATGTAAACAAAACTGAATCATGAATTAAGACATCTGCCAAACCACAATAATGGCTAAATATACAAGTCATCATGTTTCATAAATTCTACCTACAAAATAAAGATGGCAAATACTTACTTCACTCTTTTGTTTTTGTTTTTTTTCTCTCACCTGTCTTATTTAGAATTTTATTGCTGTGAAGAGACACTTACCATGACCATAGTAAGTCTTATAAAGAAAAACATTTAATTGGGGCTGGCTTGCAGTTTTAGTGGTTTAGTACATTATCATTATGCTAGGAGGCATAGCAGCATGAAGACAGACAAGCTGCTGGAGAGGTAGCTAAGAATTCTACATCTTGATCCATAGTGAATGCCACATTAGGCCTAGCTTGAGCATAGGAGACCTCAAAGTCCTCCCCCACAGTGACACACTTCTTCCAATGAGGCCACACCTTCTCCATCAAAGCCACATCCCCCTACAGGGCCAACCCCTATGGGCCAAGCATCAGCACATATGAGTCAATGAGAGGTATTCCAAATAAACCCACCACATCACCCTACAGTATTTGCTTAGAGCCAATTTTTAGGTTGATTTTCTCTATAACCATTCTCAAGTCCTGAATTCATCATAGATTCTCCATTTCAGGTTCAAAATGCAGGTCCTTTCTAAAACAAAGCATGTCAAAATGGGGGTGTGAAATTGGGTATTTCATTGTTATAACAGTTTATCAGTTTTCACCCCAAGTTTCCAATTTATATTTCAGTGTTTCCCCCTCTAGTCTCCAGAAGAACTAAATCCCAACCTGAGACTACAGTGTACAGATACAGGTGAGAAGTGATCATCTCATCTCTGTCATACCCAGTGAGATGCTCCAGTTCCTTTTTTCTGCTTCTTAATTTCCCTTGAAATATTGCCCTAGTCAGCTTCCCTCACTGTGACCAATGCTGGAGAACCAGGTTACAAGGAAGAAAGGTTTGTTGTCTTATAGTTATGAAAATATTTCAATGATGAGACATAGAGTTATCTGAAATTGGAATAATTGTATCTTTTTTGTCTCTTCTGTGACTTATAATTTATTTAAAATGTAACAGATATTGATAACTTAAAACCCAAACTTCAGTTTTTGAATGACTATTCCAACTAAAAACTTTCACTGAGATGCTTATATAGAGAGTTTGGGACTGTGACAGTGTTTGAATGGCTATATTAACACTGTTTGGTATCTTTATTTGTGAGTTCATTACAATGAAAATATTTTTATTTAAGAAAAATAAGGACAAAAACATCTAGAAAATAATTTATTTTCATTTGTTTCTATTGATATAAAATTTTGAATTATCTTCATTTTATAGGAATTAGAAAAATTGAATTCCATCAGAGTTCCATCTTTTGGGACATTGTCTTAAGCATTATGAGGTAGCAATATACTTTTGATTTGCTTAGAAAATCATGTAGCTCGTTCCATCTTACTACCTTAAATGAGAGAGGTTAAGAGAAGTTGGCTTGAGGATCACGGAAGCTATGAGATTTTACACTTTAAAATTAGGACATTTAACTTCTGCATAAGTGGTGCATAATGATATACGTGGATCATCAACATTTGTTCTTTTATTGTCCCACGACTGAATCTCACTTTGTTAAATTCAATTTTCCCCTGTGCACCTTGGAAAGAGAAATAAAGGACAAACGGCTTTTAGAACTCTAGTTTGCATTCTTGTTTCTATGATGCAGAGAGCTAGCTAATCAGTCCCTCTGCCCCTTGCAGTGCCACAGAAGAGAGGCATACTTACAACCACCTCTCAGCAATGCAGAAAGCAATTATTATATCCCCTCATGTTATTAGATAGACACCATGCTGGCACTCCTAAGGGGAAGACTATATTTCTACCATCAACAAAAAATTCATTAAATACCTTCCTTACTAATACATTCAAATATTAAACTCTAAATACTCTGGAGGGGATAATAATATTACTTTAACAACCTTAACAAAATAGAAAAGGTAAGTTTATTTTATGCTCTTGCTTCTGAGAATGAATGAAAATTTTTTTGTGAAATGAATCAATGACTAAATAGAAAAATAATTAGATAAACATAACAGGTGACAAAAATTATTCGTAATCTAAAAAATGATGTATTGTGAAAGGTAGCAATTACTGTTTGGATGGGCAGGTATGCATTCCTAAATCAGAAATAATTTCTCTGGAATATGAATAATAAGTATCAGCTGGACTTCTAATACCAGCACAAAGGCAATGACAAAAGCAAACTTGTAATCTCCTAGGGAGAGTAGGAAAACCAGCATGCTAGGATTCTTTCATAAGATTTCCTTTACTCTGCCCTAAGTTTGCCTATAAGTCTCAGTGTCTGCTTTGATACCCTGCAGGGTAGAGCCTTTCAGAGGCCCTCTGTGGTAGGTTCTTGTCCTGTTCCCTGTTTTCTCCCTCTTCCGATATCTATCACCTTTGCCTTTCTAAAAGGGGATTGAGCATATTAGCCAGAGTCAGTGGATTTTAATATGTTTATCAATACTATATGGATAATAACTGCTTATAAGTGAGTATATACCATGTGTGTCTTTCTGCTTCTGAGTTATGTCACTGAGGATGATCTTTTCTAGTTCCATCCATTTGCCTGCAAATTTCATGATTTCCTTGTTTTTAATTGAAGAGTAGTATTCCATTGTGCAAATGTACCACAATTTCTGTATCCATTCTTCATTTGAGGAACATCTAGGTGGTTTACACATTCTGGCCATTATGAATAAAGCTGCTATGAACATAGTTGAGCAAAAGTACTTGTTGTATGGTTGAGCATTTTTCAGATATATCCCCAGGAGTGGTCTAGCTGGGTCTTGAGGTAGCACTATTCTCAGTTTTCTGAGAAAGTGTCAGATTGATTTCCAATGTGGTTGTACAAGTTTACATTCTCACCAGCCATAGAGGAGGGTTCCCCTTTCTCCATGACCTCTCCAGCATGTGTTGTTACTTGAGTTTTTGATCTTAGCCATTTTAATGGGTGTAAGGTGAAATCTTAGGGTCGTTTTGATTTTCATTTCTCGGATGACTAAGGACGTTGAGCATTTTTAAGTGTTTCTACACCATTCAATATTCCTCTGTTGTGAATTTCTGTTTAGCCCTCTACCCCATTTTTAATTTGATTTTTTGGTTAGTTGATGATCAATTTCTTGAGTTCTTTATATATTCTGAATGTTAGCCCTCTGTCACTTATACGGCTGGTGAAGGGTGAAGACCTTTTCCCAGTCTGTAGACTGTCATTTTGTTCTGTTGACAGTGTCCTTTGCTTTGCAGAAGCTTTTCAGTTTCATGAGGTCCCATTTATTGATTGCTGATCTTAGAGCCTGGACTGCTGGTGTTCTGTTCAGGAAGTTATTTCTTGTGCTAATGAGTTCAAAGCTCTTCCTTATATTTTCTTTTAACAGATTTACTGTGTCCGGTTTTATGTTGAAATCTTTGGTTCACGTGGACTTAGTTTGGAGCCTGGTGATAACCATGGGTCTATGTGCATATTTTGACATTAGACATCCAGTTAGGCCAGTACCACACACATAAGATGCTGCCTTTTTTCCATTGTATGGTTTTGGCTTCTTTGTCAAGAATCGGGTCTCCCTAGGTTTGTGTCTTATTTATGGGTCTTCTATTAGATTCCATTGATCCACCACTCAGTTTCTTTGCCACTACCATGCAGTTTTCCTTACTGTTGCTTGATAGTATAAATCAGGGATGGAGATACCTCCAAAAGATCTTTTATTGTACAGTATTGGCGTAGCTATTTTGAGTTTTTTGTTTGTCCATTTGAATTGGAGAATTGTTCTTTCAAGGTCTGTAAAGAACTGTGTTAGCATTTTGATGGGAATTGAACTGAATCTGTGGATTGCGTCTCATAGAGTGGCCATTTTCACTATGTTAAACCTACTGATCCTTAAGCATAAGAGATCTTTCCATGTTCTGATATCTTCTTTAATTTCTTTCTTCAGAAACTTGAAGTTTTTTTCATACAAGTCTATAACTGATTTGGTTAGAGTTATGTCAATATACTTTGTTTTTTGTGGCTATTGTGAATAGTGTTGTTTTTCTAATTTCTTTTCAATCCTTTTTGTCTGTTATATACAGGAGGGTTTTGAGTGATTTTTTAAAATAATTTTTATTTATTTATATATTTTATTAAAGCAATTTAGTCACTTTGTATGGCAGCTGTAGCCCCCTCCCTAATTGGCTCCCAGTCCCAAACTCCCTCCCTCTTCACCTCTCATGCCCTTCCCTTGGTCCCTCTGAACCTAGTCTATCAGGTCTCATCCTGACTGGCTGCACTGTCTTCCTTTGTGGCCTGGTACAGCTACACTCCCCCTAATTGAAAGATATCAAAGAGTTAGCCACTGAGTTCATGTCAAAGACAGCCCCTGCTACCTTTAGTATGGAACACACTTGGAGGCTGAGCTGCCATGGGCTACATCTGAGCAAGGGTTAGCAAGGGTTATCTCCATGTACGGTCCTTGGTTGGAGTATCAGTTTTTGCATGGTTGAAGTAGCAGTCTTGCAATGACCCCTTGGCCCAGATTTCCTGGTTCTGTTGGTCACCTTGTGGAGCTCCTGTCCCCTGCAGGTCTTTCTATCTCCCACATATTTCATAAGACTCCCTGCATTTTGCCCAAAGTTTGACTATGAGTCTCCAGATCTGCTTCCATACACTACTGGGTAGAGTCTTTCAGAGACCTACTGTGATAGGCTTCTGTCCTGTTGCCTGTTTTCTCCCTCTTCTGATGTCTATCTCATTTCCTTCTGAGTGGGGATTAAGTAACATCCCTAGCATCCTCCTTTTTTAATGTCTTTAGGAGTATACATTTTAGTAACTTTGTCCTATATTATATGACTAGTATCTACTTATGAGTGAGTATACACCATGTGTGTATTTCTGTTTCTGGGTCACCTCACTCAGGATGATCTTTTCTAGTTTCATGCACTTGCCTGCAAATTTCATGATATCCTTGTTTTTAGTTCCGGAGTATAATTCCATTGTGTAAATGTACCACACTTCCTGTATGCATTCCTCCACCTAGTAACATCTGGGTTGTTTCCAATTTCTGACTATTATGATAAAGGATGCTACAAACATGGTTGAGCAAATGTCCTTGTTGTGTACTTGAGCATATTTTAGATATATGCCTATTAGCAGTATAACCGGATCTTGAGGTAGTACTATTCCTAATTTTCTGAAAAGGCACCTGATTGATTTTGAAGGTGTTTGTACAAGTTTACATTCCCATCAGCAAAGGAGGAAGGTTCCCCTTTCTCCATAGCCTCTCCAACATGTGCTATGACTTGAGTTTTGATCTTATCCATTTTGGTGGACAAGGAAAAATCTCAGGGTTGTTTTAATTTGCATTTTTCTGGTGACTAAGGATGTTGAGCGTTTCTTTAAGTGTTTCTATGCCATTTGATATTCCTCTATTGAGAATTCTCTGTTTAGCTCTGAACACCATTTTTGATTGGATTACTTGATTTGTTGGCTTTTAAATTTTTGAGTTCCTTATTTGTTCCGAAAATTAGACCTCCGTCAGACTTAGAGTTGGTGAAGATCATTTCCCAGTCTGTAGGTTGTTCTTTAGTTCTCATGACAGTGTCCTTTGCTTTACAAAAGCTTTTCAGTTTCATGAGGTCCCATTTCTTGATTGTTATTCTTAGATCCTGTGTTATTGGTATTCTGTTCAGATAGTTTTCTCCTCTGCCAATGAGTTCAAGGCTCTTCCCTACTTTTTCTTCTAAAAGGTTTATTGAGTCTGGTTTTAGGTTGAGGTCTATGATCCACTTGGACTTTAATTTTCTTCAGGGTGACAACAATGGATCTATTTTCATTTTTCTTTTTCTATAAAAATCTTATTTTTTTTTAAATTTTTTTATTAATTATAATTTATTCACTTTGTATGCCCCCTGTAGCTCCGTCCCTCCTCCCCTCCTAGTCGCTCCCTCCCTCCCCCTTCTCCACACATGCCCCTTCCCCAGTCCACTGATAGGGGAGGTCTTCCTCTCCTTCCTCTGATCCTACTCTATCAACTCTTATCAGGAGTGGCTGCATTGTCTTCCTCTGTGGCCTGGTAAGGCTGCTCCCCCATCAGAGTAAGGTGATCAAAGAGCCAGCCAATTAGTTCATGTCAGGGACAGTCCCTGTTCCCATTACTATGGAACCCACTTGGACACTGAACTGCCATGGGCTACATCTGTGCAGGGGTTCTAGGTTATCTCCATGCATGCTACTTGTTTGGAGTATCAGTCTCAGGGAAAACCCCTGTGCTCAGATTTTTTGGTTCTGTTGCTCTCCTTGTGAAATTCTGTCCTCTCCAGATCTTATTATTGCCCCCTTCTTTCATAAGATTTTCTGCATTCTGCCCAAAGGTTGGCCATAAGTCTTAGCATTTGCTTTGATAGTCTGCAGGGCAGAGCCTTTCAGAGGCTCTCTGAAGCAGGCCTATTTTCATTTTTCTACATGTACACATCCAGTTAGACTAGCATCATTTGTTGAAGATGCTGCCTTTTTTCAATTGTATGGTTTGACTTCTTTGTCAAAAATCAAGTAACCATAGATGTGTGTGTCTATTAATGGGTCTTCTCTTCAATTTCTTTGATTCCTCATTCTGTTTCTATGCCAGTCCCATGCAGTTTTTATTACTGTTGGTCTGCAGTATAGCATGAGATCAGGGATGGAGATACTTCCAGAGGATCTTTTATTGTACAGGATTGCTTTAGCGAATCTGGGTGTTTTTGTTTTTCCATATGAAATTGAGAATTGTTCTTTCAATTTTTGTAAGGATTGTGTTGGTATTTTGATGGGAATTGCAAGAATCTATAGATTGCTTTTGGCAGGATAGCCATTTTTACTGTTTGAATCCTACCAATGCATGAGCATGGGAGGTCTTTCCATCTTCTGATATCTTCTTCAATTTCTTTCTTCAGAGACTTGGAATTTTATTCAAACAGGTCTTTCACTTGCTTGGTTAGAGTCACACCAAGTTACTTATGTTGTCTGTGGCTACCGTGAAGGGTGTAGTTTCCCTTATTTGTTTATCAGCCATTTTGTCTTTTGTATAAGAGAGAGTTATTTTTCTTTTCTTTTCTTTTCTTTTTTTTGAGTTAATTTTGTATCCAGCCACTGTTGCTGAAGGTGTTCTCTGGTAGAATTTTAGAGGTCACTCATGTATACTATCATATCATCTGCGAATAGTGATACTTTGACTTCTTTCTTTCCTATTTGTATCCCTTTGATCTCCTTAAGATGTCTTGTTGCTCTAGCTAGGACTTCAAGTACTATGTTGAAGAGATACAGAGAAAATGGACAGCCTTCCGCTGTCCCTGATTTCAGTGAGATTGATTTAAGTTTTTCTCAGTGTAGTTTGATGTTGGCTATAGGCTTGCTCTGTATTGTTTTTATTATGTTTGGGTATGTACCTTGTTTCCCTGATCTCTCCATTACTTTAAGCATGAATGGGTATTGGATTTTGTCAAATGTTTTTCAGCATGTAAGTAAATGATCATGTGGTTTTTCTCCTTCAGTTTGTTTATATGGTGGATCACATTGATGGATTTCAACATATTGTACTAGCCATGCATGCCTGGGATAAAGCCTAGTTGGTCATGGTGGATGATACCTTTTTCTGTGCTCTTGGATTTGGTTTTCGAGTATTTTAGTGAGTATTTTTGTATCAATGTTCATAAGAGAGATAGTTCTAAAGTTCTCTTTTTTGTTCAGTCTTTGGTTTAGGTATCAAGATAACTGGGGCTTCATAGAATGAGTTTGATAATCTTCCTCCTGTTTCTATTTTAAGAGCATTGGAGTTAGCTGTTCTTTGAAGGTCTGGTAGAATTCTATGCTGAAACCATCTGGTCCTTGGCTTTTTTTGGAGAGGAGACTTTTGATGATTGCTTTTATTTCCTTGGGGGATATAGGACTATTTAACCTATTTACATGGTCTTAATTTAATTTTGGTAAATGGAATCTATCAAGAAAATTGTCCATTTCATTAAGATTTTCATGTTTTGTGGCATATAAGTTTTTGTAGTAAGGCCCAATGGTTTTTGGATTTCCTCAGTGTCTGTCGTTTTGTCCCCTTTTTCATTTCTGATTTTGCTGATTTGGATAGTTTCTCTCTGCCTTTTAATTATTTCGGTTAAGGGTTTTTCTATTCTTGATTTTCTCAAAGAATCAGCTTTTGGCTTTATCGATTCTTTGTTTTCTTTGTTTCTAATTTATTGATTTCAGCTCTGAGTTTAATTATTTCCATGCGTCTACTTTTTTGTTGTTGTTGTTTTCTTTTTTCTAGGGCTTTCTGGTGTGCCATTAAGTTACTGGTATGAGATGTCTTGAATTTCTTTATGAAGACACTTGGTGCTATGAATTTACCCCTTCTCACTGCTTTCATTGTGTACCATGAGTTTGTGCCATGAAGGTGTGTTACCTTCCTTTTCATTGAATTCTAGGAAGTCTTTAATTTCATTTATTTCTACCCTGACTCAGTCGTTGTTGAGCAGAAAATTCTTCAGTTGTCATGTGTGTATAGGTTTATTGCTGTTTTAGTTGGGATCCAGCTTTATCCTATGGTCATCTGATAGGACACAAGGGATTTGTTCAATCTTCTTGTATCTGTTGAATATTACTTTCTGACTGACCATATGGTCAGTTTTACAGACATTTCCATGAGGTACTGAGAAGAAGGTATATTCTTTTTGGGTGTAAATTTCTGTAGATGTCAGTTAGGTGTATTTGATTCATGACATCTCTTAGTGTTGTTATTTCTGTATTTAATATTTGTTTAATTGACTTAGCCTTTGGTAATGGTGGAGTATTGAAGTCTCCCACTGCTAATGTGTATCTATGGGTGGTTTAAGCTTTATTAATGTTTCTTTTACAAACATGTGCTCCCTTTGTTTGAGGCATGAAGGTTCAGAATTGAGATGTTTTCTTGTTGGAAATTTTCTTTGATGAGTATGAAGTGTTCTTCATCTCTTTTGATTAATTTTGGTTAAACATTTATTTTATTAGATATTATAATGCTATTTCAGCTTACTTCTTGGGTCTATTTGCTTGGAAAATACTTTCTAGCTCTTAACTCTCAGATAATGTCTATCTTTGTGTTGGAGGTATACTTTTTGTATGCGGCATAATGATGGGTCCTGTTTAATGCACCCATTCTGTTTGTCTGTGTGTTTTTATTGGAGAGTTGTGTCCATTGATATTGAGTGATAGTAATGATCAGTGACTGTTTGTTCCTTTTGTTTTAATGTTGGTTGCAATAGCGTGCTTGTGTGCTGGTCTACTTTTGGTTCTATTGTAGTGACATTATTTATATCCTATGGGTTCTTTGTATTTTGTGTGTGTGTGTGTATGTGTGTGTGTGTGTGGTTAACTTCTTCAGGTGGGAGTTTTCTTTCTAGTGTCTTCTGTAGGGCTGGGTTTGTGCATAGATACTGTTTAAGTTTAGTTCTGCCATAAAATATCTTGTTTTCTCCATCTATAGTTATTGACAGTTTTTCTGGGTATAGTAGTCTGTATTGGAATCTGCGTCTTTTAGGGTTTCCAAGACATCATACCAGGTCCATCTGGTTTTTATGGTCTCTGCTGAGAAGTGAGAGGTGTGATTCTGATAAGTTTGCCATTTTATGTTTCTTGGCCTTTTTCTCTTGTAGCTTTATTATTTTTCTTTATTCAGTACATTTAGTATTTTGATTATCATGTGATGGGAGGATTTTGCTTTCTAGTCTGATCTGTGTAAGCCTCTTACGTGCTTATAGGCTTCTCTTCTTAAAATTGGGACATTTTTCTTCTTTGATTACACTGAAAATATTTTCTGGTCCTTGGAGCCAGTCCTTCTATTGCTGTTATTCTTAGCTTTCTTCTTTTCATGGTGTCCTTTATTTCTTGCATCTTTTGTGTCAAGAATTTTTTGGATATATCATTTTCTTTGATGGATGCATCGATTTCTTCCATTGTGTCTTCTACATCTGAAATTCTTTCCTCTATTTTCTGTATTCTTTTCACTTACCTCTGTAGTTCCTGTTTCCTTCCCTAATTTGTCCTTCTCCAGGATTTCTTCAGTTTAGCTTTCTGTAAAGTTTCTATTTTCATCTTCAGATGTTCAACCATTTTGTTGATTTCCTTCCCATATTTGTTTCTATTTTCCCGACTTTCATTGTATGTTTTCTCCAATTCCTTCACTGTTTGTTTGAACTTTCCTGTATTTCCTTCAGTAATTTAATTATTTCTAAAGGAATCAATCTGATTCACTGTATCTCTCTGTAATACCTTATGGACTTTATTCATTTCCTGTGTTATTATCCTCATAAGCATAAATTTAAGGTCATTTTCTTCTGTTTCAGTTATGTTAGAGCATCGAGGGCTACTTGCCTTTGGATAACTGGGTTCTGGGTATGCCATATTGGTTTGAATTTTGTTGATTGTGTGTTTACACTGATGTTTAGGCATCTGCTTGTCTCTGGCATTGGATGCTAGATCCTGTTGCCTACAGGAGTTCTTGGGAATTCAGGAAGAGCCTTAAGCAGGAGGTAGATGTTCCTGCAGGAGCCCATCTCAGATTGGTGAGACAGTCGTAAATGCTGAATGACTTGAGATCAATATATTTCTTTGAAGATGTTTTGGAAGCAAGCTTTGATGAGGAACAGAATCCAAAACAGATGAGGCTAGAACATTTAGTATGTTGGAACATTTGTGTCAGTGTCTAGCATGCTGGAGTCTGAGTCCTTTCAGGTTTGATCCAGCACACTGTAGCTTGTTCTTTTATATTGAAAACACATAATTTTTAATAAGCATTACACAGTCCTAAAATTGTAAATATATGAGATGTGCAGGATGTACAGATCAATTAAGGATGTATCTCTGGGGTCTGGAGAGTTGGCTCAGAGGTTAAGAGTACTGGCTGCTCTTCCAGAGGTCCTGGGTTCAATTCCCAGCAATCACATGGCAGCTCATAACCATCTATAAAGAGATATGGTGCCCTCTTCTGGCATGCAGGCACATATGCAGGCAAAATTCTATATAAATAATAAATAAATATATATTTTTAAAAAGGATGTACCTCTGATCTTTGTATGAGCAGAAGAAAAAATATCTGTAAATTTTAATTCATGTCATATGAAAGGTTGGCATGTATATGTCATGGGGATGCTGTATTATTGCACATACAATTGATATTATGTTGAAATCAAAAGAAGGTTGTATAGATTCAAATATTCTCCTCTGGGCTTTTGGGCACCTGTTGTATTAGTCTAAGCCACTACCTTTTTCCCTCAAGAAGGCCCGATAGTTAAAGAAACAAGTCAGTTGCCCTGAGCAACAGAAAAGGCATTATTTCTTAAAATCAATATTATTTAAATTTTTTTTTTTACCTTTAATGTTTAAACATACCTTAGGCACTTTGTACCTGTTTAGCGGATTAGGCCTTGATTTTTATTTTTGTTGCAGCTATTTTTGTTCTATCCTCTTTTTTATATGAAATGGACAATTATGCCTTTTTAGCCAAAAATTATATGAACTCCCTTTTATCTTTAGAGTTTAAGCATACCCTAGGCATCTTGTACCTGTGATTTTACATTTGTTGTGGCTAACTTTGCCTTGTTCCTCTTTTGATATGGGATGGATAGTTCCACATTTTAAACATATGAATTATAGTCTTTGAATTTTTAGGATTTAGCTAGGCTGTATGTATTTTGCCACCTGAAAGTTCCCTGTGTTTTTTTTGCGTCAGTCATGACCAACATATGTCCTCCGTAAAAATGTCTCAGGTTCAAAAGGATAAGCCAGCTGCCAGAGCAGTGCAACACCTTAATTACTAAGCATTTAAAAGCTTTTTGATGTGGGAGGCACGCAGTTTACATGTCTGTCTCTTAGCTTAATTTCAGTTCCTTACATTGACAAACAAAACATATTTCCTAAGCCTTTTGGCACTGGTTTTCCTGTACAAGTCCCATTTTCTGAGGCAATTGGCTGGCCTTTTTAGAGCTGTGTGACATCATCTCTCCCTACATATCCCTAAAATTATTGTGAATCGAACCTCCAGATCAGTAGGGACATACCATCCATTATTAAGAAAAAATGACTTTTTTTCTGACGGTTTCTCTGTCTTGTTGATTTTCTCGAAGAACCAGCTCTTGGTTTCATTGATTTTTTGAACTGTTTTCTTTGTTTCTAATTCATTGATTTCAGCTCTGAGTTTGATTCTTTCCAATCGTCTCCTTCTCTTGGGTATGTCTGCTTCTTCCCCCGACCCCTAGGGCTTTTAGGTGTGCTGTTAAGTAGCCTGTATTAGATGTCTGTAACTTCTTTCTGAGGAGGGGAACAGACTTACCAGGCCACAGAGGAGGACAATGCAGCCAGTCCTGATGAGACCCAATAGGCTACTGTCAGATGGAAGGGGAGGAGGACCTCCTCTCTCAGTGTACTTGGGGAGGGGCATGGGAGGAGAAAAGGGAGGGAAGGTGAGATTGGGAGTGGATGAGGGAGGGGATTACAAAGTGTAATAATTTTAAAAATTAATTAATTTACAAAGAAAAGAAAAAAGAACTTACACAGAAACCTTGAGGAAACGTGTCATTTTGAATTCTAGACCGTCTTGCCAAGGGGCTAATCATAAGAGGATCCTGCCCTGACTTTATTGTATAAATTAGGCTGTTCAGAAACTCACATCTGCCTGTTTCTATCAGCATTCTGTGATTAAAAGTGTGTGCCAACATTGTCTTGTTTAAACATCTTATCTCAAATCCATACCATTGTAACTCAAAGCCTTTAAATTAAAATCAAGCAAATAAACAAGAAAATTTAAAGTTTTGGAGGCAGTTGTGGCAATTTAGGCTATCCAAAGCAAAGCCCAGTTCATCATTTTTTGGAATTTAGTTGTTACTAAAGTGTATTGACCCTTACCAGAAAGGGCTGACAAGTATCTTGCAAACAGAGAGCTTTAAATTCCAGCCGCTATCAATTTAGTTTCTATCAGGAAAAGTGCCCTTTCTACTGTCCATAACTTAATATACCATACCCTGTCTTTCTCCCTGAACTTTTGTAGAGAGGGCATGGAAAACTGTGATCACCATTTTACACAATGCAACTAGATCCGTGACTATGACAACCAAAACAAAGCCAAAAAGGATCCAAATACCCTGTGCTATGGCATTTTTAAAATTTAGATGCAGTTCTAGGCCTAGGTCTGTCTAGAAGTCTGTCTGCCTCCCAAGTTTGCTTCTCCAACTTGCCACATCTCCATGGCTGTGGCTGCTGTTGCTGCTCTGTAAGAGCTGAGCCAGCTGGAGCAGCAAGGAGCAAGGCTTGTATAACCCTGATGGTAAACAGTAGAGTATGAGCCAGTTTTGTTAGGTTAAGTTGGCTCCTTTGTCTCCCTGTCTGCCTGCAGTAGGCTGTCTTTTGCTTGTGGGCACGTTTAAAAGTGGTACTTTTACACAATGGAATACTACTCAGCAATTAAAAACAAGGAAATCATGAAATTTGCAGGCAAACAGTGGGACCTAGAAATGATCATCCTGAGTGAGGTATCCCAAAAGCAGAAAGAAACACATGGTATATATTCACACATATAGACATATGAGATAGTATAAACATACTGAAATCTATACCCCTAAAGAAGATAAGCAAGAAAGAGGACCTGGGGTAAGCCGATCAATCCTCACTTAGATGGACAAATGGGATGGACATTGGATGTAGGAGAAAACAAGCAACAGGACAGGAACCTACCACAGAGGGCCTCTGAAAGACTCTGTCTAGCAATGTATCAAAGCAGATATTAAGACTAACAATCAAATCTTCAGCAGAGTGCAGGGAATCATATGAAAGAAGGGGGAGTTAGTAAGACTTGGGGAGAACAAGAGCTCCACAAAGACCAAATAGATCAGGGCACAGGGGTCTTTAATGAGACTGTTTGTCCAACCAAGGACCATGTATGGATATAGCCTAGAATCCATGCTAGGATATAGCCCATGGTAGCTCAGTATCCAACTGTGTACCCTAGTAAGGGGAATAGGAACTATTTCTGTCATGAACTCAAAGGCTGGCTCTTTGCCCCCCCCCCTGCCCCAAGGGAGGAGCAGCCTTGGTAGACCACAGAAGAGGACATTGCAGCCAGCCCTGGAGAGACATGATAAGCTAGGGTCAGATGGAAGGTGGGGTGGGAGGTCCTCCCCTATCAGTGGACTTGGAAAGGGGCAGGGATGAGATGAGGGAGGGATGGGGAGAGTGGGAGGGAGTGAGGGAGGGGGCTATGGCTGGGATACAAAGTAAATAACGTGATTAATATAAAAATAAATAAATTATTTTAAAAAAATGTCTCTCTTAAACAGACAGTATTTGAGGAAGGAATTTTCAAGTTTTATGTTTGGGTTGTCTGCCTGATAAAGTATGATATAAACGATGTGAATACATAAAATTTTCCCTTCCAAACTCTGATGAAGTATGATATAAAGGGTTTGAATGCATAAAATTAATTGGGCCCTATTTGTTGATGTAAATAAAAATGATGTTGGGCTAAATAATTTTTTTATTATTTGCTCTATGACTACCACAGCAGTATTATTTAACCTATCACAATTAAAAAGACACAGACACCTGTTAAATTTTATAATCACTTTATTTACCTTGGGCTGGGCACATATTTTTACCTACACTGTCTCAATGTTTCACTATCCACCTCCCAGCCCCCATTGAATGCCATATGCCTTAACCATTCTTATCTTTGCCTCCTTCCATCCATAATCTTTTCAATATCTGCTTGTATTCTTCACCTAGGCCTTTCCAGGACCTTATTGGAGACCTGTCATTCAGCCCACATGGTTTCTTCTCCAGGCTAACCCATCATGATGTCCTCCTGCTTCCTCTCTTTCCATCTGCTTGTTTCCCAAGATTCTCTTGAACTCAAACCCTGAGAACCTTAGTCATATGTACTCCATTCTGCCCTGCCCAGGTTTTATGCCTTTAATCAACCAGTCACATCTAGTATCTTCTGCAGATTTACACAACAAAGATAAGTTTATTCAGGCAGTAAGAAGATCTTAAAGGACACTACTTGGCATCAAAATACAAGCATTAGACCAACCAGCAACATAAGCCTGCATTGCTCTTTTCTTTTGTAAAGTGCTTTTGTTTGTTCACTTTTTATGAGTCTATTATGGGCTTGCTTTGCTTGAATTTATTTTCAGAGAAAGCTAACTACGATAACTATAATCATTTGATGAAGTTTCATTGGTTTCTATGGAAGATAGTAGTGTTCTTTTGGCTTTGGCCTGCTGTAGGCTTTGTAGAGAGTATATTACGATCCTGTCTGTTGGCCTGCAGGTTTATATGTCAGTGACAGAGTTGTGCTGCTCAGCATCACTTGTTAGGTTCATGATACTGCAATTTACACAAGGTGTTGAATATTAGGAGCTGTTTGTAAATAGTGCCCAAATTATGTTGCTTTGGTGACTGCTTTCTTGTCTCAGTTCCAGTGACCAACACTTAGGTCTTCATTTTCTTTTTTATTCCCAGCTCCTTCAATTCTGCATTTTGCTCCTTCTACGCTTGTCTACATTGTTGATACCTTGTGTTTCACTGAACAAATGCACTTTAATTTTCTATGTTTTAAAATTTTCTTGGAATAAGTTATGAATTTATCGTTCTTTCAAAGTGTACAGATCATAAAATGTACAGTGTCTTCAAACATGTAATTAACAATAACAGTCAATTTTAAGATACTTTTTCCTCAATCCATAACTTTGAATGTTGTTTTCTGAACTTTTTCCAAAGTTATGTATTCTGTGAGGTGAAAAAATTTTCACAAATGTCACCCATGAAAAAGTAGTCATAGAGCACATGAAGATTTAGTGAGATTTTATCTTTTATTGCAATATGTTTTATTCATTATTCATTTAAAATAGATTTAAAGTTGCTTTGCACAGTCAAATTATTTTGGTGATTTACTAAAAATATTTGAAAAAGTTATTTCCTACTCTTGTACATAATTCAGAGTTTCTTTTTCATGTGGGTTTTCTCTACTGAATTTGAAATTTGAAATTTATGTAGGAACATATATGTCTAGAATGGTAAATAAGACTTTCTAGAATGGAGATTCCCCAGTGTATGAAGATAAATATCATTAACAACAATGCCAATATCAAGGGTGCAGCTACAAATCATGTGAGATAATTAAGATGCTGCATAGAAGACATACATACTTAAACAAAAGCAAAAAAAAAATTAAGTGTTTTCCACAATGAACTGTTAAACATATCTAGAGTATATAAGTTACAGTTTTGTTGAATGGAACTGACAAAAATAAAGTCAGTAGAAATCATAAAACATAGTTGAAATTAAGGTTAAAATAAAAAAGCACATTTCATAGATAAAAACGATCCAAACAGGGGAAAAAAGTTAATGGACCCTTGTCAAATTTTAACAGAAAATAGATTAAACACTAGAATTAAAAACTTAAGAGATCCAAGATGGCTGCCACTAGAGGACACTGTGTCTGAGGAGTAGGACAGCAGAAACAACCCAGCGACCAGGAGACTGAACTCTGGGACCTAAAATGCCAGCATTCGTCATTACCAGGTGAGCAGAATTCCCACGGTGAGAAAATCAAGTGGGAAAACCCTAGGGACACTCAGTTATTCCCCTGAAAAATCCCCCGGTGACCAGCAGCACACAACTCTGATCTGAATGAGCAGCCGCGCTGGGCGCCCACACCCGCCATAATAGACTGGATCACACAGTCTCGAGGGCAGTCTGAGGAGGAACCAGGTACCATTTTCACCGAACTGCACCCTGGGAGCGCATACTGCACCCGGGTTCTGCTTCAACCCACAGGTGTGTGGCCTGCACGCACCAATCGCCGGAACCACCCAAGTCTGAGAAGGGCAGGGCACCTTTTGACTAGACTGCACTCTGTGGGCGTGCGCCACATGCTTCTGCCAGCAAAACCTCAGTCCGTGTGCCAGTCCCCAAGTCTGGGAGGGACCTGAGTTCTGCTTCAACCCACGGGTGCACGGTGGGCTTGCACCAATCACCAGAGCCACCCCAGACTGAGAAAGTCCAGGGACCATATTTACCAGACCACACACTGAGGGCCAACACTGCACGCACCTGCCAGCAAAAACCTCAGTCCCTGTGTGTGTCCACAGGACAGACAGAGAAGGCCTCGGGCACCATTTCAGACAGGCCTGCATTCAGCAGAGGCACACCAACCCAAACCAATTGTGTGTGCCCCAAATATCATCTGAGACCGTGGTGCACAGCCCCGGGACCGGAAGGGGGAGCCAAATCTCCATTCCAAGAGAGAACCCTTAGCAACAAGTCCAGGGCTGAGCTCAAAGACCCCAGCTGACATCTCAAAAGACTGAGGAGCTAGACCTCCAGACCAGAGGGGTGACAAGCCTGCAGTGCTCACAGCTTCTAGCACAGAGCATGAAGCCATGCACACATAGACCACAATAGAGTTCAACTGAGACAAGAACAAACAATAACAAACCACTAGAAATCCCTGATCTTCTTGAAGAATACTCCTGACACAAGACACTGACAGTTTCAGACTGAAGTACAGCCTTAAAGCACAAACAGCTCCCTGATTATATATAAACAAATACCCAGAAATCGGCGAAAGAACTCACCCAACAAAAATCAGGACACCATGGCCCCACCAGAAACACCCAAAAGCAGTA
>CM053764.1:33406021-33434217 GCA_028658305.1 Pachyuromys duprasi
CTTTGGCAGAGGGCGAGAAGTAATGATAGATCAGGGGGAGTTTGGTGAGACTTGGGGAGAACAAGAGCTCCACAAAGACCAAACTGAGCAGAGCACAGGGGTCTTGTATGAGACGGTTTCTACATTCAAGGACCATGTGTGGATGTGGCCTGGAATCCCTGCTCAGATGGGGCCCATGATAGCTAGTTGTGGGACTGAAGACCCTAGTGAGGGAAACAGAGACTGTTTCAGTCATGATCTTGATGGCTGACTCTTTGACCCTCCCCCATACAAGCCGGGGAGTGACAGTCTGGCTAGATCCCAGGGGAGGACATTGCAGCCAGGAGACAGGATGACCTGGGGTTGGATGGAAGGGGAGGAGGTCCTCCCCTGATGGTGGACTTGGAGGGGGCAGGGAGGAGGGAGATGAGGGAGGGAGTGGGAGGGTAGGAGGGAATGAGGGAGGAGGCTATGCCTGGGATGCAAAGTACCTAACCTGTGATTGATATAAAAATAAATAAATTTTTAAAAAAAGGAAAAAAAAATCTTAAAGTGGTAGAAGATATCCATGGCATGACTTAAGCTCTAAAATAGCTAGTAAGTACTTCTTTATTACACGTTAGTGTTTAGTATTTAAGTGTAAATTGTCACCCACCCGTAGCAGCTACTATGTGCAAAAAGGGACTCATTTGAGGGCTGAATGTCTATTGCACAGTAACTCCACAGCCAAGCATGCATGTGGGTCCCAGTAGCTAAGGAGGATACCTTGATTGATTGTCTTAGTGCAAGAGTTGGTAAGGATCTAGCATAAATTTAAAGATAAATCAACAAAATAGATAAATAAAAACTACTTATCCTTCAATTATATATCCTCCATCCTCCAGATCACAGGTAAACATCCAGTTTATTGTGGGAATATGTAGGAGAAATTATCTGAAATTCACCTTCTAAACTATGAATAATATCCAGAAAGATGCAGAGCTAAGTCGGAGAGACCAAAACTTGAGACACTTTAATCTGATTCACCAGAACAAATCTCCCTCACTTGTGCTTATAACTGCTATTATTCTGAGTGTTAAAAAAAGAGAAAAGTTTATGCTTTAAGATATCCAGGCATTGTCTCACTTAACCTTCACAGCTACCCTGTGAGACAAGCTACTCTTTGTACCAGTTTATCAATTACTAGTGTATGCCTGTACATTGATTGTTCCAGGAACACAGAATGATATGTTCTGCTTCTACATGTAGGTTTAGTACTTGCTAATTTTTGTTTAAAAAAGTTGTCATAATTTTGTGAACCATTGTGTTAGTCATTACACAAAACCTAACAAATTCATGATTATAAATTACTTCACAGCATATGAAGTATTTTGGAACATTTTTCTTTATAAGATAGTATAGCTATCTATCCCTTATTTCTTAAACCCATATGTTTTTTTGTAATACCAAAGCACATTTTAATGCATTTAACATACTAGGGAAAGAACATATGAACATTGGATAGAATTAACACACATATAAATGGGGAGACCCAGCAGATGCCCAGGCAGAGAAGCAAACCTACAAAAAGTTGTAATGACATCTCAGTTCAAATTGACTTCATCAGCATGGATCAGGCTTTAGGCAGTGTAATGTCAGGATGTTCATTGTCAGCATATTTAAAACACAGTACAACTCGGGAAAACATTTGCAGACAGCCGTCATTCCCATTCCAGGTACACAATGAAGCTTAGGGTGTAACTACTTAGAAACGCCTTTCAAAGCTCATGATGATGACTTTATCGCTTAACAGCCTAGAGTCTAGTGTGGCTTCTGAACAAGAAGCCCACTGGCTTTAAAGCACATGTGATTTTCCTCTAGGATAGGTACTGTTAACTGGGAACTAGAGAGGGAAAGTCTGGAAGAACATTCTGTGCTTTGGGTGAGTTCTGGCTCTGTAGCACAAGACAGATGATGTCTGCTGTGACAGAAAGCACAAAAGTCACCAGGTCATTAACCACACCCACTCACAAGGTTTCGGGTAGAGAAAGAAGTATTTTAGCTCCTCCACTCAGGAGAGGCCCTTATGTGATTAATGTTCCTGGTTCCCCAAGTAATCTGTGGGCAAAAAGACATCTCCCCCCCCCCCAAATATAAACATGCAGACTCATACACAAGGGAGCACACGCACACACACACACACACACATACATGTTAGCACTACTTTGGAAAAGTAAATAATTGGGTTCCAAATTAGTAAATATCCTGTTCCTAAAATTTTGAATCGCAACCTCTAAAGTTTCCTTTTATTGAAATATCTCTCTTATTTTTTTGCTTGTTTTTCTTTTTTTATATTTCTAAATTTTATTTATATATTTATTTGTTACATCTTATTCACTTTTTATCCCTGTTGCAGATGTTCCCTTGTCTCCTCCCAGTTCCATCCTCCCTCCCTCTTCTCCTCCTATGCCCTTTCCCTAGTCCCTTTATAGGTGAGGACCTCCTCTACTTCTATCTGACCCTAGCTTATCAGGTCTCATCAAGGCTGGCTGCATCATCTTCCTCTGTGGCCTGCCAAGGCTGCATCCCCCATGGGGAGGTGATCAATGAGCCGGCCACTGAGTTCGTGTCAGAGACAGCCCACCCCTTACTAGGAAGCCCACTTGGAAACTGAGAAGCCTATGGGCCTCCTCTGAACAGGGAGTCTAAGAGCTTTCCATGCATGGTCCACAGTTGGAGTATTGGTCTCTGCAGGGCCCCGGGACCCAGATTTTTTGGCTCTGTTGCTCTCCTTGTGGAGTTCCTATTCCCTCCAGGTCTTTCTATTTCCCTCCTCTTCCATAAGATTTTCCTGTACTCTGCCCAGAGTTTAGCTATGAGTCTTAATATCTACTTTGATACCCTGCTGGGTAGAGTCTTTCAGAGGCCCTCTGTGGTAGGCTCCTGTTCTGTTGTTCTCTATCTTCTCCTACTTCTGATGTCTATCCTGTTGCCCTTCTGAGTGAAGATTATGCATCTTCCTTAGGGTCCTCCTTGCTGGTTAGCTTCTCTAGGACTATAGATTTTAGTATGTTTATCCTATATTATATGGCTAATATCCACTTATAAGTGAGTATATACCATATGTGCTTTTCTGCTTCTGGGTTACCTCACTCTTTTCTAGTTACCACCATTTTTCTGCAAGTTCCATGATTTCCTTGTTTTTAATTGCTGAGTAGTATTCCATTGTGTAAATATTCCACACTTTCTGAATCTATTCCTGCGTCGAGGGACATCTAAGTTGCTTCAAGAAATATCTTTAAATTTCAAAAATTTGTAGAAGTCTAATATGTCAAAAAATAAAGTAATTATCAAGAATTATTTCATGCCAGTGTAGTAAGATATTAGGTTAGCCAGAAGTTATTTAATATAGAAAGATATTTACTTGATCTGTGATATACACCTGCTTTTTCTGTATGCATAGCTAATGTCTAGCAAGAGTTAGAGTTAATGTAAGATATTTAAGATACTTTTATGAAAATATAATGAAGAAACCTCCCAAAAGGACAAAGAAAATAATAATAAATATTGTTATCAAACAAAAGTCCACCTCAGATAAACAACATGAGGCTTCATCACAGGCCCAGAAACCATCTTACATAATCTTTTCGTGTTTTGTCATCATTTTCTAATTGCTGCCATTTAAATTAGTTACTTATGCTTTTGGTGATGTGAGACTAAGGTGTAAAATGCATTTTCAAGCTTGCAAGCAAGTATACTATATACCACAGAAGTACAGCCAGATGCCTTGATAGCTAGGCTTCGGACTTGTGATTCTTCTTTTGTTGTATTAGGACTCAGTGATGAAAATACACTAATGTAGTCAGAAAGGCTTCACTTAGGTCATTGGGTTTCAGTCTATATTTTGAAATATCCATCACAAAGCAGGAGAGAGATGGGTATACCTTCTGTTGGAATACTCTCTGTGGCTTTAATTTTAACTTTTCTCACTATTTCCTGCCAGATGTTACTGTTTGAGGTGCAATCTCTCTCTACAGGCCCATGTGCTTGAACATTTGTCACATGGCCAACAGTGTTTGGGGAAACTTTAGAAATAATTGAATCTCCCTTGATTGGTGAGTCTCTGGATGCTGACCTTGAAGTTTCTTAGTCCAGTCACATTTCCTGTCAACTCTCTGCTGCTTAGCTACCGACAAAATGTGGGCATACAACTCCTGCCCCTACCTCTAGGCCTTCCTTTCATGATGTACACCTTCTTAAACTGTAAAAAAAAAAAAAAAAAAAAAAAAGAATCCCTTCCTTTCTTACATTGCTATATCATGTATTCTGTCAAAGCAATGAGAAAAGTCACTAATATGTTAAATAAAAAATTGTGAACAGGAAGATGAGCTATTTCATATTATCATCTTGAGAAAGATTGAGGTTAACACCTTTGTGAATTTCTTAAGTTTTAAATTACTGTTATTTGCAGTTCTGTTCAAATTGTGCAATCTATTGCTCTTGCCGTGTGTAAGGCTGCTTTTCATTTTGTGAGGCTACAGTAACAATATTTTATATTAAACGAAATAGCATATGTAATTTAATATGCAATGAAATAGTCAAAATTACTTATATAATGTGCTCCTTTACAAAAACGCTAATGATTGCATGTCAACTCTGACAAAGCTGCAGTTCACGGCATGTATCTCTAAAGAATTTTGCTTCACAATCACGCTGAGGATTTTTCATTGTCAGAGATATTAGACTTAGAAATCCTAAATTACATCAAGTGTATATTAACTTTTACTGCATTTATGTATAGAAAGCACTTAGGCTATTTTAAAAATCATCATGACTGATAGGGAATCTGGTTTTAGAGAAAATGACAAATAGTATGACTTAAGGTTACCAGATGTACAAGTAAGAAAAACAGCACAATTGTGAAAATTCTTGAAAGACCTGAATGTGGAAAGGGCAGAGTATGCCATGTTCTGTTTTATAAATTCCATACATAAATATTAAATAAATTCATGAATAAAAGAGCTTTCAAAATGCTGCTTCAATATCAAATACCTAATACATCATGTTTGTGTCAGTCTAATTTACAATTATAATGAGTCATTTTACATTAAGCGCATGAATATAAATCCATCAGGGTTCACATACATGAACATGTCTACTCACTTTTTGACATTGTACTGTTTGAAAGACTTAGGAATATTAAAGTCATTTTTAAAAAACCCACAAATACTTTCCTTCCTGTTCTTCTAGTCTCTGTCTCTCTCTGTCTCTCTGTCTTTGTCTGTCTCTTTCTCCCTCTCTCTCTCAGCTTTTTGATGCAAGGATTCACTATATATCCGAAGTTAACATTCCTTATGACATCTAAGAAGGGTTGCAAAGAAATGTAAATTCTGTTTTCTCACACTCCAAAGCACTGTGATTGCAGGCATGTACCATTACTATCTTCTTAATTACCTTATTTAATATTAGATGTTCATTTAATTTATGAATACCCAGGTGAGTAAAAGTACATGAGGGAAACTGACCTAATTTGGGACCATCTTATAATAAGGGGAATAGGGCCTGTCTCTGACATGAATTCAGTGGCTGGCTCTTTGATCGCCTCCCACTGAGGGGGGAGCAGCCTTGCCAGGCCACAGAGGAAGAAAATGCAGACAGGCCTGATGAGACCTGATAGGCTAGGGTCAGAGGGAAGGTGAGGAGGACCTCCCCTATCAGTGGTTTGGGAAGGGGCATGAGAGGAGAAAAGGAAGAGATTGTGGGATTAGGAGAGTATGAGGGAGGGGCTACAGCTGGGATACAAAGTGAATACTTTGTAATTAATAATAATGATGATGATAACAATAATAATAATGAAAAATCAAGCTTATTGCCATATAAGTTAAAACATAAAACACCACACTATATTTTTCTGATAATAAAAACAAATTTATCTTCAATTTAATTAGTTATTATTCATTAGCAAAGAATTGTAATATAGCATAAACATTTCACACTTTATATTTGAATATACTATGAATATGCATTTATATATGGCATGCTAAGTCATGAATTATATTTTTTACTTTAAAGTCGTTAAACAGTATTGATATTCATTTAAAAGGTGCTAAACTTCTATGAATAAAGAGTAAATTGATATGATATAAATCACTACACTTTATGACTAATAATATAGTTTCAAGTAAAATCAGATATTAGTTATAGATTAATGAGATTTTGTTGTAAATTTCCCTCACTCTGATTTTAAGGTATCATATTCAGTTATTTCATAAGCAGATAAAACCAATAAGCATTCATTTTAAGTTCTGCTCATTTTGATTTCTAACTGTAAACAAACCAAACCAGTCAAGTATTATTTGAGCTTCTCTAGCCTGTTTATGACTGCCTGTCATACAGCTAAAAACAGTACTTAGCAAAATGCTGAGAGATTCATACATAGCCTCCCAGCACAGTGCCACTGGCACTCAGGGTCTCCCCAGTGACCCACAACAGAAAGTAAAACTGAAAGTTACTGGCGTTTTCTTCAGAGACTGCTGCATCTTACATTTTGTTGTTTGGTAAGTGATATCATAACCTTGGAAAAAACCCCTCAAGTATGAAAACCTTTATGATGGCCCTTTGATGAATAGAAAATTAACAATTATATATAGTATTTTGTGGTGAAAATGCTTCAGAGTGACACTACCATAATTTCCCATAAGAAAGGCCTTGAAATAAATGTGACACTCATGGGAGGTTCAAAGACTTGCTGGTGTATTGCTTGAAATGTTAGGCTACATACTTAGTCTCATGATAGTATTAAAATCTGCATTGCATATTTCCTGGGAGTAAATGCCTTAGTTTATTAGCTCTCAGGCAGTTGTGGTGTAAAAAGACTGACTATTATCCTGTCCAAACATCAGTGTTGAGGAAGAGTTACACAGAAAATCATGTCAAAAATAATATGCAAACACAACTGTGTTCGGGGGAAATTTTAAATCTTATCTTTCATTCATGATATATCTGCCTAACAAAGTGTCAGGTTATTGAATATGATTAATATTGCCTTTCAGTGAACTGTCTTAATGAGGTAGATCTGGTTATGCACTGAGAGTTTAAGTCCTTTCAGGTTAATGGATTAAAAACTTGCATTCATGGAAACTCATTCTTTTGTGCACCATTATTCTAATAATATTAGCAAAACAAATAATAAATGTAAACTATCCCTTTATCTTACTAAAGTCCTTTATCTTAAACCCTTTATATTATTAAAGTCTTAACTTTTCCCTGGATTCAAATCTGCTCTTTTCTTAAGTGCTTAACAGGGTTCATTATCTTTTCCATGTCATTTGGATCTTAGCATAGTAGGGAAGGTTCGCATGTAATTAACGCTGATGGTAAAAGCCCCCAATTCTTATTGTTCATCCTTGTATTAACCCTATAGACAATTACTTTCATTTAAATATATTACAAAATGACAGACATAAATACAGTAATAACCTATGCAAAACAAATAATAGTATAAAACAGCAATCTAAAATTTGAACCTAGCTACAATTCTATAAGGTAATGAACTTGTATCCAAACATTTTTAACATTTGAAGATGCAGAAATATGATATATCAAAAGTTATTTTTTATGCTGAAGATTTTTGTCAGTAGATATTCTAGTATTATTTAATGTAATTTTAATTTTTAATAATGGAAAATGAGTTACAGAATATATGATTCCAGGGCCAGTTAACACAACACTATTTGTTCTGTGCAATGGCTTTGGAATCTTTTTACTAGTCATGTAAATTACTGACTTACTATGACATGGAAAAACAATCCAAGTATTTACACTATTACATATTTTTATTTTTAAATGATTTTCCATGATTTTGTTTTAGGTTTAACCAGTTGTTTCTTGATGATGATGTAATTACAAAATTTTAAAAACATACATTATTCTCAGAATAAACATTATTCTCAGGATAAACATGAAAGGATGAAGAACTTGATAAAATGAACCAGGCTTATAAATTCTTAATTCATTTGCTATTTTCAGAGTGCTTGATGAACACCTCTAATCATCAAAACTGCTTTTTTAAAGGCTAAAATAGCTTTAAAAATCAAACTTGTGTGCTATTGCTTTTATCATTTGATGCATAAACATCAACTCTTGGATATAAATAAGTTGATAGCCTTATATGAGTATATCAAATTAAAATATTTATCAATTTAGAATTTAAACTTCAGCTTCTTCTTGGATAAGAAATAGAAATTGTAAACTAAATAGTCTTTAAAAATCCCTCCTATCTCAAAGTAAGATAAAATTGTACTAATTTAGGTGAAAATACATTGAATACGTTTTTAGAGGTCACTTAAAGGTTTTAAAGCACTAAATGTTGATATTAAGTCTGAAAGACAACACAACCAGTTATTAATAAATCCATTTCACTTGAAGTTTCAGAATAGGCAGCATAAAACTTAAAGAACTTTCAAAATGAGGAATGAAGATAAAAACACATGGATGATAGAGAACTTGAGTTGAACCCATCAGGATAGAAAACAATATGATGTGGGTATGTGTATAAAGTACAGTAAATAGAACATAACAGTGGCTCTTTAATTTCAGATAATATGTTGACATACCCCATCTCCAGAGGTATAAATGTTTGAAATAAGTATAACAGACTATATCATTAAGGTTGTCCTCATGAAAATATGTACAAAGCATACAATATTTTTGTTTTTGTTTTATTAATTTAATTTTATATTTATTTATTACAATTTATTAACTTTGTATCCCTGCTGCAGCTCCCTCTCTTGTCTCTTCCCATTCCCATCCACCCTCCCTCTTTTCCCTCTATACCCTTTCCCTAGTCCCCTGATAGGGGAAGACCTCCTCCCCCTCTATCTGACACTAGCTTATCAGGTCTCATCAAGGCTAGCTGCCTGCAGAGACAGATACTCCAAGTAAGGGCCATGCATGGAGAGGACCTAGAAACAGTGTTCAAAGGAAGCCCATTGGCTCCTCACTATCCATGTGAGTTCCCTAGTAAGGGGAACAGGGACTGTCTCTGACATGAACTCAGTGGCAGGCTCTCTGATCACCTCCCCCTGTGGGGGGAGGGAGGGGTGTAGGCTTGACAGGCCACAGAGGAAGATGATGCATACAATGATGTTTTAAGGAGACTGGGACTCAGGATATAGTTTTCTCCTTATGTAAAACAGTATGGCAGTATTTGCTGGATTATATTGTAAAGGAGATAATTAGAAGCTACAGCAAGTATGTAAAAGAAAATTGATATAGCCAGAGAAAGACATATTGAACTTTAAAGAGAATAGTAATAATAATGATGAAGGAGTGAAAAGTACTCAGAAGAATCTACTACCAATCAAAGTAGCTATATGATTGAGGAAGAAGAGTAAAGGGCATGTATCTGTGGTTTTCAATTTAAGTGAAAATTGAATAGAAAGAAAGAAACAAACAAAGAAAGATAGAAAGAAATATTGTGCAGTCTTAACATGATGGCAGATCAACAGTAGGCTGATAGGGAGAGGGATCCTGCAGGAAATTTTTATTGATCATTGCATTTGATGAAAATGACACTTTTTATATTTTTATGTGTTCAATGTTAAATATTGTGACTAAAAAATAATCTTGGTAATTTTTAAATGTAGATGATGCACTCTCAACTAAATTAGTACAACTATTATATCTTTGAGATATCATGATATATTCTAAGACTATTTAGTTTATGATTATTATAATTTATGTTTAAAAATAAGTTGGATCCCTTAAATAATTTAAAAGTGTTCACTCAGAATGTTGAGGGTGAATAATATTTACTATTGAAATATCTTTTAGTTAAGCAGCAATTATTCCTAAACAGCTGTATGACCAAACCACCACACAGAGACTAGGATTTATTTAATTAACCAAGGGCACAATGCTGGGTAATAGTTACTCCATCCTAAACCTTCAACCCCACATAGTTTCCTACCATTCAGATTCACCCCTTATACTTGATTTTAGTGATATATTATGTCCGGTTCATTTCTCCATGTGGTTCCAAGACCTCTCCTGTGGATTCTCCTCCTCTCCTCCCTTGCTTCCTTCCTCTTCCTCCCACTCCACACCCGATGTCCCACCCTATCCTCTCCACTGTTCAGCATTATGGCTGGTTGTTTTCATTGACAATATAGAGAATAAATGGTGGCATGTTTACACAAACTTGAGACTGGTGATGCTTGGAATAAGCATCACAATGCAATGTCCTAACTGAAACTAGATAGTAGGGGAGAGAAGTCAACATTTGAATGAACAAGGGTGAATTGTATATATTCCAAAAGAACATTGTACCAACATTTCCCCCTTTAAGTCCAATAAAAGGCTCTTTTTCTTTAAATACAATAATAATTATAAAATTATGAAAACTATTAGGTAAAATCTACATGTGCAATGTGCAGTTCATATACATTTGGCAACTTTGGAGAACATATCTGATTATCCTATATATCTTGACAAGTTTAGAGTTCTATACCTAAATTAACTTTTATCCTTATTGGTTTTACCGATATGAAAACATTTTCCTAAATTTTAAACAACTTAAGCTTAATTGTGGAACTATAACTATTTGGTCTTGAGACTTGAAAATAAATAAAATTAGTTACTGCAGTAAATAGGAAGCATCTTCCAAAAAATAAAAATGAAAAACTGACAAGAGAAAATTTGCTGCTTGAACAGTCACCCATAACTCTCTATAACAATGGAACATCATCTTCAGCCCTCTGGCTCCGAATATTTGATAGACATAAATGTGAAGCAGGAACTGTTTAGGACCTGCTTACCCTGTCTTGACAGACTTCAGCAGTCCACTTCTCCAGCATTTAAGCTTGCCCATTTTTAGCAGAACTTGTCTGTCGTGAAACGAGGGCATTTTCTTTTTGTCTGGATGTCTCATTTGACACATTTGAAGCCATCTCCAAATGGCGGTTCTTCTATACTCATCATCTTCTTTAAGGTAGGAGGGGTCCTGCCAGGAGATGACCTGTCTCATTGTCAAGGAATCTTTCAAATGATAAAGACATTTTAAAATGCCAAATTCTGTAGATGTGTGAAGTTTTTGAAGACTCCCTATCTTTATGTAATCTATCTGTCTACAAAATCATATTTGTCGTTAAACCTAAGATGTATACTCCTGTGATAAATTAGAGTAGTGTCTGACCTGACTATGAGTTGATTAACAGGCAATTAACTTGCATCACCTAATATCCTAAACAGTTTTTAATAGTAGTTTAAAGGTATTGGAAGTAACCTTGAATTTGTATCAATATACTAAAGGTTATACCAATGTATCAGAAATATACTTATTTTTGCATGAATATGCAAAATCCTATACCAGGGATAAAATTAACCTTATTTGAGAATAACAAATAAAACCCTAACTTGAGTAGATTCATTAATCTTTTGTCTTATTATTCCTATAAGATATCCCTGTATTCTCCTTTCTTTCTTTTCAACCCCCTTTCTCCTTATCTCAGAAAGATAGAGAAAAGAAAAAGAAAAAGAAAGAAATCCGAGTCTAAGCTTGTTTCTTTTTGATAAGACAATTAATAATTTATAAACATCTTCCATTGATAATAAACATTCATAGCCACAGAAAACAACCAAAAAACTACCCAACCCCCCTTAAAGAAAATTGGACTTTATTCTCATGGATTTTGTCTAGCTGACATTTTGGACACACAGAAATTCTGTTAGGGGACCCAAAGAAAATTGGGAAAAATGGTTAATTAAGCAAGCAATAACATTTGTGGTCCGTGCTTAATAAAAGTCCCTTTTGGAACAGTCTAAAATACTGGACTAATTAAGATTAATAGCTTTCTTCAAAGCTCTCTTGGGAGCAGGCATTCATGAGAAACAGCAATTGAAGCAGTTGAGGCAAGAACAAGCAGACTGCAGGAACCTGCATATTACTGGAACAGATGTATGTCAATGTCTCAGCATAGTGGAAGGAGGATTCTGTCAGATTTGATCCAGCATCTCCAGTGTCCAGTCCTTTTGTTCTTCAAACATATAATTTCTTACAAGCATTATACAGTTCTAAAATAATAAATGTATGATATATTCAGGATGAAACTAAACTGTAAACCAATTTTGTCTATGCCAATTAAAAGAATGGCATAATAAATTTTGAGGATATTGTAGCCAGGGATTTATTTGACATGTATTATTGAAGTTCTATATAGAGACATATTTTATGTCTCAGTCTTTTTTAGAGTTGTTCTCCTGTATGTTACCTGTTCTGTTTAGTCTTCTTGATTTCTCTCTCCTTGTGTGTGGCCAATATCTTCAGGAGGTCTTTCTCTGTCATATCTGCATTTTATCATTTACAATGGATCCCATAATTTCTCTTTTCCTGTATGAACATATGCAAAAACTCTTTCCCAGCATAACATATTCCCTGTTCTCCATTTTCAAATTACAACCTTTATATGCTGCTCTAATTCAGAAGTCCTTTCTAAATTCCACTGCGTCTTTAAGTGTGCTACTTATCTCATTTAAACATTTTAACATTAATAAATGATTATTTAATGTATTCAGGGGAGATAATATATTTCCCTTCTCTTTTATTGCCATCTTTTAAAAATTACTGTTGAATATTTTCATAATTGTTTGACCTGTAAGATTGGACCTAAACAATATATACACAATATCCAATCTGACCAAGCTTGCCTCTGGCTGAAGATTTTCTCCCTAGCATCTCAGGGGGCTGCCATTTTGCAATATCATCAAGCCTCCGTGGACTTTTGAAATCTGGAACCACCTCTTTTGGTGTTACTGTAGGTTCCTGATTGTATTGCTCTGAAGCTCTCTGTTTCGATTCAAAGATTCCCCCAACTTATGTTCTGTGGCCTTTAATTTAACATCTATTCTCTCAGTCTTTTCTTTCTCATTTCTCCATGTCTGTGTTATCTGGATCTTTCCCAAAGAAGTAATACAAAACTAAAACCATCAGTGAAAAAAATTACTTGTGTGCAAAGAGAAACAAACTCAAAGTGTACCCAGAAGTACTGTGTCATTGTGTCTTCCTCCATTTTCAACACAGAAAATTACCTTTTTTAAATCTCAAAACCTTTCCCTAAGGACTTTACCTTCTTAGACCCAGCTTTCCTTTAAGACCTTAGCAATTCAGATACTTGAGACTTTTCTGTCTGTCTCTGGCTCCTGCTTCCAGGAAGAGTTATTTTTCTGCCTCTCTCACTGGATCCTGACTCCTTCCTTACTCTGGGAAGTTATTGAGTCCACAAATGTTTGCTCCTCAGACCAGCAAGAACCCCTTCTCAAAAGGAATTTGTTTTCTGACTTTGAGAAGCTTCCTTGTTAAAGAGCTTTTTTTTTTTTTTTTTTTTTTTACCTAAAGAAATGGCCTCTCTGGCGTTTGTATGTAACAGTTTTTGTTTTTCTGCAGCTTGCTTGAGGCCTTGCTGCTCTGCAGAGGGTCTGTCTACTCAGGAATCTGTGAGCTCCTAGTTTAGGAACTGCTATTGCTTTGTTTTTAAGAAACAGAACTAAGAAAAACTGCTCCATAGTTTTAATTACTATTAAGTTCTTGCTAGATTACTATAAATTCTGCCCCACATTAGGCACCATTTGTTGTTGAATATTAATAATATATTATTGATTTAACTTTTAGTTAATCTGTGGTTATTCCTAAATCAGCTGTTTACCCAAATCACCACATAGAGACTAGGATTTATTTAATTAACCTAGAGCACAATGCTGGGCAATAGTTACTCCATCTTAAACCTCCAAGTCAGCATATTTTCCTACTATTCAGATTCCACCCATTATACATGCTTTTAGTCATATTTTAGGTCCAGTTCATCTCTCCTGGCTTCCTTCTCCTTCCCTCCAGACCAGGATGTCCCACCCTGTCTTTTCATTGCTAAACACTGTGGCTAGTTGTTTTATTGACAATACAAAGAACAAATGGTGGCCTGTTTACACAAAATTGAGACAGGTGATGCTTAAATAAGCATCACAATGCAATGTCCTGATTGAAACCAGATAGTGAGGTAGAGAAATCAGCATGTTAATGAACAAGGGTAAATTATACACATTCCAAAAGAACATTATACCAACAGTTCTCCCATATTCATGGATCAGTAGGGTTAACATAGTGAAAATGGCCATCATACTGAAAACAATATACAGATTCAGTGCAATTTCCATCACAATACCAACGCAGTTCTTGACAGATCTTGAAAGAACAATTCTCAGTTTCATATGGAAAAACAAACAAACAAACAAATAAAAACCCAGAATAGCCAAAACAATCCTGTATAATAAAAGATCTTCTGGAGTTATCTCCATCACAGATCTCAAACTGTACTATAGAGCAACAGTTATAAAAATGGCATGGTACTAGCATAGAAACAGACTTGTGGATCAATGAAATCTAATCAAAGACCCAGAAATAAATGTTTCATCTTTAAGTGGCCTCATTAATTAGAAAATTATATTCATTGTAGCCGAAACCCTAGACATTTTCTTTTAATTTTGTATTTTCAATTGAGATTTAAAATTTCTCAAGGTAAGTTATACCATGTTTTAATAAAATATTTACTATGTTCTATTTCTCCAATCAGTGGATTCTCAATTTCATTGTCTCTACTCTCTTTGGCCTCATGAGTAAAGTCTCCTGTAATATTTGTTAGCTGTTACTATGTCTTCCAGACTACTGATTTTTTTTTTTAATGCAGAGATCTTACTTTTCAGATCTTACAAGTAATAGAGCTTTTATCAATAGAATAATGGGGGGGGGGGTTACATGCACTCTTCCTGCCACTGCTCAGATTCTATTCAAACTAAATAGCTCTCCCACAGGCAGTTAATATACCTGCTGAAGTGTTAACAGTCACAGCTTTAGCCCAGAGACTTTCTTTTTAGGTCTCAGAAAATCCTGTAGTGAAGCTGTTGATGTAGAAAAGAAAAACTTGTTTCAACTCAAAGGAATATATTTGATTCACACAGAATTTCTTTCCTGTAGTTGAGTGACACATTGTAGGAAACATAAGTTAGAAGTCAAAGAACTAAACTGTTCTTAGTTGAGTCCCTGTCTTATTGCTTTAGGTTATGGAATGTCACCAAAAGTTACCTGTCTTTCTCCACATGTACAAATAGAGAAATATTTCTCTACAAAAAGTAGAGGAAATCCACACAGTGGAATTTAAAGAGATGCATCTTTAGTAAATTTATATTTCAAGAAGGTTATAGATATAGCACTGAACTACAAAGTTTAAGAAATCATATAAATATTTCTTTACTCACATTATTGATAAGATTTTTTAAATCTAGGAGTTGTGTTTAGAGTACATAAATCTTAATAAACTTATAATCTTAGCCTCATCAGAAAGCTTATAAATTTAGGGAAAGAAAATCCAATACAAGGATATCAGAAGCATGTTGAAAATGTCAAGAACCTGGCTTGATACAGAATAAAGCTAATTTTGGCCCTTAGAGTTAAAGTGAGCAATTTAGGAAAGCTGATGTGAGAAGTCCCTTTGGAGGTAAAAACATATCTGTTAGGAAGAGTAGTTACATATTTGTAAAAAGCAGTTTGAGTATTTGCCATTCCTAGCCCCCATGGAATCTTTGTTGTCAGCTTTGCAGAGTATGACATGAGAGATTATGTCACAGATCATCCTTGGATAAACTGAAAACTTTAGAGGAGAAAGTCAAGTGGCTCTGATGATGAATTTTATCAGCACTTGTTGTCTGCCTAAGGTGTGAATAGAAATATGTAGTCAATAAAAACTTATTTTAACAGACTTAAAAAAAACTGGTAGTACAAATAGAATTTCAATGGTTGGTTAAATAAGTGTGCTGCAATAGTCTTTGGAAGATATGGCCTAATAAATGGCCTGAAAATTTTCAAAATGTCTATACTTACATCAGGTTTGGTAAAAAGACATGAGCTTCATTTCAGTCTGAGAAACTTTAGAAGTCTGGAAACTATTCAGAATGACCAAGAAACATGGCTTCTAGGACACCCAGACTTTGTTTAGTAAGCATGCCTTCCTCTTCAAATATAGATCAAAAATAACCTCCTTTGAGAAACCTATTTTTGAATCTTCCTCCTGCCACCAGTGTTTCATTCCCACAAGGGGTAGAAGGCAGATCCCTTTCATGTCTACACTCTGTTTCGCATTTAGCTAATATTTGTAAGCTACTTCCTAATCTCCGCTTCCCCATTTTACAGAGAATACTAGGTTCAATAAAATTGTAAGCTAAATAGTGTCAGTGGTGAGAACATTATCAAGTTTATGATTTTTATTACTACATTAGGTAGAAAGGACAAGAACTAAAATTATATAGTTGGAGAGAATAATTTTTACATGAAAACTGAATTGTTATAATTGCTGTCATCTAAGAGCTTAGAAATCTCATTATAGGAACATGTGGTTAAGTAGCTCTGGATGATTGAGGCCAGAAGCAACTAGAAGTGTGTTAATGATCTGGGTTAACTGTATTGTTACACAGTGTATGCTTCATTGAGAATAAAGAGTAAATTAGTAGCTGTAAGTAGTAAAATAGTTAAGTGTGGAAACCATGGTTGAAATGAGGAAAATAAAAGAATATTTGTAGAAATAAAATAGTACTGAGCAAAAAAATATAGAATGAAGAAATATGAGGAAATGATTGATATGAAGTATGAATGAAATCTTTCATATTCAGCTTTAGATACTCAGGGCTACCTGTGTTACTTAAGGATATCTAGAGAAGCAGCATGAATATGGCAGATTGATTTTAAGGAATAGACTCATGAGATCTTGGAGTTCAGTTAGTTAAGAGTATTTGGTGGATACTGATTAGCTTGAGCTCCAGGATAACCCAGACTAGATACCCATTTCAAGTTTTAGCTGTCTGGACTTTGGGAAGAGTGATTAAAGCAATACATTTAAAACTTTGGGACTTTTCCTCTTTTGTGCTCTTTATGGCCTTCAACTAGTTGCATGAGATTTCATCCACATTGCAGAGGACAATAGTTTGTACTTTGAGTTTCCAGCATAAATGGCATGTCCTTAATGGTTTCATTATTTAGGATCACCATTCACCTACTCTAAGTTCCAGTTACCATATGAGATGAAATCTCATTAGCAGCAAATAAGGAAAATTTTTACACAGAATATGAAAATTGGGTTATTTGTAAGATTATTTTAAAATGGAAATACTTCCCTGGAATGTTCAGGTAGGTCCAAAGGAATGTCAATAACCTCTGAAACTAGAAGACAAGGTATGATGAAGAGAGTATTTTGATGCAAAAGATGTCAATGTTCCTTTGCTAGCTTTGGATATAGAAATGGATCATCAAACAAAGTCTGTAGCCAGCCTTTAGAAGATGTAAGAAACAAGTAAGTGGGTTCTGCCGTAGAGTCTTCAGGAAAGAGAAAATTCCTGCTGATACTTTCATTTTGTCTCATTGAAGTTGGCATTAGAAGTCTTTCTTTGAAATCTGTAAGATAAGAATGTTTTATGGAGTGGAATGGGCTTCTAAAGTTCCTGCTGCACAAAAAGGCTGACCTCAGTTTATATTCCTCTTGCAATGTAAAAAAGCAAGCCATGTTCACAAACATTTGTAAGTGAACCAGCATGAGGGAGAAGAGGTGGACCTCCCTGGCTTGTTCGTTAGCCAGAATCTCCAATCTATGATCACAAGTTTCAGTGAGATACCCTGCCTCTTTAGGCTTGATTTTTACAAACAAATTAGTCAAGTAGGCTTGGAGCAGCCTCCACACTTTTGAAATTTACTCTTTTTTTCAGCACAAAATGGCTATGATGAAAGATGTATCTAACATTACTTAGACTCAAAAGTTATTGTAAATATAGGTGTAACTCCATATAAACTGATTTGTGGGTCGTCTTCAGTTCCATCTTACAATATGTGACATTTTCCTAGTTTTATTTGTTCGTTTCTGTTCATTTTGCTTTTAAAAGAGCTTTCCTACAAAAAAGATGGAAATCTCACTAGAAAATTGAATAGGTAACTTCAGAATAGTACATGGTGTAGGAAACTCCTGTAACATTTCTGAACAAGAAAATAAAAATTTCAATGATTTGCACCTGGACTTAAGTTCCCTTCAGGAGCAAACTGAACTAAAGTTCTGCAAGTCTACACATGTAACATAGTTTCACCTGTGGTGAAGTATGCTTCCAAATCTGTGTGCCCCTCTTCTGGCCATAGTTGCCACTGACTCTACACCCATTGCAAGTTACTGAAATCTTATTCAATTTTTATTTTTTTATTAATTACAGTTTATTTACTTTGCATCCCAGCTGTATTTTCCCTCATTCCCTCCCAATTCTACCCTCCCTCCCTCATCTCTTCCATGCCCCTCTCTAAGTTCACTGATAGTGGAGATCCTGTTCCACTTCCATCTGACCTTAGCTTATCAGGTCTCATCAGGACTGGGTGTAATATCCTTTTCTATGGTCTAGCAAGGCTGCTCCTCCATTGGTGGTGGGGAGGTCAAAGAGGCAGCCACTGAGTGTCAGAGATAGTCCCTGTTCCTCTTACTAGGGAACCCACTTGGATACTGAGCTGCCATGGGCTTCATCCGAGCAAGGATTCTATGTTATATCCATGAATGGTCATTGGTTGGAGAATCCGTCTCAGAAAAGACCCCTGTGCCCAGATATGTTTGGTCCTTGTAGAGTTCCTGTCCTCTCCAGACCTTACTAACTCCCTCTTCTTTATACCTAAAGAAGCTAAACAAGAAGGAGGACCCAGGGTAAGATGATCAATCCTCACTTAGAAAGACAAATGGGATGGACATTGGATGTAGGAGAAAACAAGTAACATGATAGGAGCCTGCCACAGAGAGCCTCTGGAAGACTCTACCTGGCAGTGTATCAAAGCAGATGTGGAGACTCATAACCAAACTTTGGGCAGAGTGCAGGGTATCTTATGAAAGTTACTGAATTTTTAACTCAAAACATCTTTGATATCATTAGCTTATATATCAGGATATTGTATAAACATTGCTAATGAATCAACTCAGGTTATCTAGGTTTACACAAAACTTCAACACTCATTCTTGGTAAATAAGATACAAAATATCTGCTCTCCATGACATTTTTACACATACAATGCTGTATTATTAAACACAATTTTCCCCTTTAATGACAGAAGACAAGAATGTAGTCTTCCTGCTTGGCTGTGACTTTCTAGTCATTAACTATTCAACTCCTTCCTGTAAACTCTCCTCCACTCAATAGCCTCTCATTGCTGCTGCAATGCTCTCTATATTATCAGCTCAATGTTTTAGGTCTAACGTCTTAGCAATAATATTTAATATGTACCTTTTCTCCCTTCTTATATAACTTAACATTATGTTGTCTAGGTCGTCCTGTGTCAGTTTTGTCCTTTTGAAGTTGAATAGAATTTAACTGAGTATATATGTCGTGTTTTCTCATTCACTACTCATTGAACAACACATTAATTCAGTAATTAGCAATTGTGAAGAATGCTGCTTTCATCATGGGAGTACTATTTGATATATTGATAACATTTCTTTGGAATATAGCTCTTCTTTATAAATAGATAACATACTATTCTTGTTTTCTTTGTTATAATACAATTCACCTTTACCAAAAAAACATTTCTGTACTAAATTCCTATGCAAAAAAATTAAATGACCATGTCATCAGTTTTAAGAATGCACAAGTATGAAGTAATAATTATTCAAATATACAAATTAATGATAATAAAACACATATGCCAACATCTTTTTTTTCTCCTTTTCACATGTGCTATTCATACTTTATTATGGAGGAATCCTAAGCAGATACCAAAGAAATATATTAGTCATATTTGATATAGATTTAATCTAGGCAATGGGAAAGAAAGAAAACCCTAAGAGGCTCATTAAAATCCTCTTAGTTTTCTACATGCTTTATTACAAAATGTTTTGTTATAGACTTCTCAAGGTGATTTTGTTTAGCATCAAAAGTGATGATTAAGAATTTTTGTGGGATACAGTTAAATGTTATTTATTTAAGAAATGTATACCCCCATGTATTTTGCAATATATAAAACTTTTATACTTTAATATTCTCTGTTGGTTCTGTAAGTTATTAATTCAATATATATTGTACCTGGAAAATTTCCACTGTTTCAGAAAATATACAAACACCTACAAACAATGTAAACTATTGATGTATTACCAGTATTGTGGTTGTGACAGCTTGTCATATGCTCTGCAGAGAAAGTCATTAACCGAATGGAAATTTAGGTCAGCTAACATTTCTGAGAGATATTTGGAAGATCATCGAAATTATTGAAAATATGCTTCATATTTCATCATGCAAACATCAAACTCTATTTCTTATTCATTTACTTACAATCATGCTCTCAATGCTACTGTAGTATGTGACCAGTGAATACAAGTCATTTTATAAAGTTTTACACTCCTGCATTTAAAAATTTAATACTTAACTGAATTCACATTCAAGTTTTGTATTGCATGTTAGCCACTATTCCTAATAAGATCTGGTATATTTTCTTTGGTAAATTTGGTCTCTTTGGTAAATATACTCTCTTGGTATATTGTAGAGGCAGAAAAAGATGCTAAGCTGCAGCTTGGGAATTGTACCTTCCACAGAACATTCTAAAAGCTGAGTGAAAATATGCATAGAATTATTGTGATTATGAAGTGTGTAAAATGAACAGATTGCAAAATGTATGTGTGTGTCAATTTCATATATGTCCTTTAGTATTGATAAGATATAAAGGCAATAAAATGTCATATACATAGATGAGGTGATATGAAAAAATTCCAAGAAGAATTATTAAATGATTACAGTTTATCATTCTCTCATATGACTTTAAATATGATAGAACGCATATAAATTTATGCAGTATACAGACATAACATATATGCAAGGGACTAATATGTGGAGGAACAGGTGCTTATAACTTTTCTTATCATGCCCGTATTCATGCCTATATGCCAGAGAACCCTGATTACTTATAGTAACATCAAGGTACCCAGAGAGCAAACAGTATTAGGCAAAATAGGTGGACATAGTATAGAAAGGGAGAGATGAAAAAATGTATAATTGTGTCAACTTTTAATAATGTTTGTGAGTGTCTGGAGAGTTGGCTTAATGGGTAAGTGATCATACAGTCCTTGAGGAACACCATAGTTCAGTTCCCAGGTGGAATTGGATTTAAAAAAAGCAAGCAGAAGAAAAGAAAACCCAAAAGAAGTCTGAAGAAATAAAGATCCATTTGTTTACACATTCAGGAATCCCATAAAAGCAAGAAACTGGAGCTCATAATACATATTCAAAGGACCTAGTTCAGACTTCTGTAAGCCCTCTACATTCTGCCACAGTCTCTCTGAATTCATATATGTGATCATCATGATGTGCTTAGAAGGCCTTGTTTCCTATCTGGCTCTTACATTCTTTTCCTGCTTCCTCTTCTGCAGAGTTCCATGAGCCCTGAGCAGAGGGATTTAATGTAGACACTCTCTTAGGACTGAGTGTTCCAAGATCTTTCACTTTCTACATAATGCCTGGCTATGGGTCTTTGTAGTTGTTCCCAACTGCTGTATGATGTAGCTTCTCTGACAATGGCTGAACAAGACACTGTTTTATGAGCATAGGAGGTGACTACTGGATTCATTTTATTGCTACTTCTTTTCCTTCATTTTTTCTTTGTATCTTTCTTTGTATCTTTCTTTCTTTCTTTCTTTCTTTCTTTCTTTCTTTCTTTCTTTCTTTCTTTCTTTCTTTCTTTCTTTCTTTCTGTCTTCTTTAATGCAGAACAGTAATATTTACTTTTCCCTTTGGTCACTGGACTATCTAGTCTCAGATTATTGTTCACCCAAGCATTGTAAATAATGGGTTCCATCTTGTGGAATGGGCCTTAAGTGAAATCATATATTGGTTGATTAATCCTACAAGCTTTGTCCTGTCATTGCCCTAGAATATCTTATAGGCACCACGGTAGGTCAAAGTGCTTGTGGCTGGGTTAGTGTTTATGTTTTTGCTTTGTTAGCACAAAGAATACCTTTCTATACCAAAGACATTGGAAGGCTCTACATTGGCACTAGCTTGACTTCTCAGGGTTCAGTGAGTTGTATAGGTGGTTTCTTGAACAATAGGAACTTTGCATCCAGTTTGTGGAGAGCCACCAATGACTTTGCCATCAGCCTGGATTGTTTGGGCATATCCATGGACTCCTCTGGTCAACAATTCAATTATAGGTCATCTAGTCATGATATTGGAAGCTTCATTTGATAAAAAGAGATGGCCAGTTGGGGCTCTGTCTCTCCAGGTTTTGGTAGCCTCACTTAGATCACCTTCATATAAGAATATTCATGTATGTATTATATATACACATATAAACATATATATGTATATATATATACTGTATTATGCTTTCATTTGAAAATATTTTACTGAGAGGTTTTGCATTGTGTTATCAGAGAGATTTCTATATTCTTCTTTCTTAGATGCTCTTTGGCTTTGGTATCAGGATAATGCAAGCTTAATAAAATGAATTTAGAAATTTTCCTTCCTTTTCTGTTTTATAGAATGGATATAAGGGTGGAGAGGTAGAATTAGATTATACATGATATGGAGTTCTCAGACAATGCATGGATAGTTGAATTATTATTAACTAATAATAATAACAAGAATGTCCTGTTGTTAAGTTAAATATTTAAAATACTTGATGGATTCTAAATAGAACAGGTGAAAATTTTCCATTATAATGTTTTTGATGATGGAGCTCTGTATTCCTGACTATTCATGAAACTGAGGTTGTATGATATCAAGTTCAAGCTTTGCTAGTGTTACAGTGTGAGTTTAGTGCCAGTGTGGATAACTTGGTAAGGCACTCTCTAAAAGTGAAAGTCAAATAAGGACTCAGTTTTTTGCTCGTTGGTATAGTGCTTGGAGAAGCCCAGCATGACCAAGGCTTTTCAACAATTCAACATTATATGCAACTTGATTACAATTTCATTAATGTTCTATGTCTCAAAATAAAGTCCACAGAAAAAACAAATGTTTTTCTCATATGCCATTTGTATTATTTTTTCTTTTCTAACCATAATTTTGCATGTTTATTTCCTTTTACTCAAAATTAGACATATCTAGGAAGAAGGAATCTTACTTGAGCAATTGTACTCATAAGACTGGCCTATAAGCAAGCTTATGGGACAGTTTCTTAATTAGCAATTTATGCAGAAAAGTCTATCATATAGCGGATGGTGCCAACCCTGGGCAGTTAATCCTGGATGGCTAAGAAATCAAGCTGATAATTGTCATCAGGCAGGCTTCACTCAGCAACTGCTGGAAACAGATGCAGTGACCCACAGCCAAAGAGTCGGTGTATTTAGGGGAATCTGGCAGAAGATGAGGAAAGGATTGTAGGAGCCAAAGGAGTCAAAACATTACAAGAAAGCCTACAAAACCAACTAACCAGGGCTCCTAGGGGCTCACAGAGATTAAACCGACAATCGGGAATCTGCATCTACCCTCTGCATATATGGTATGGTTATGTAGTTTGGCCTTCTTGTGTGGGACTTATAACAGCGGGAGCAGGGGCTATCGCTGACTTTTTTGCCTGCCTTTATGACCCCTTTTTTACTGAGTTGCTGAGTCCAGCCATAGTATGGGGGGAGGTGCCTTTTTTCTTTTCTTTTCCTTTATTTATTTCTTTTTAATTATTACAATTCATTCACTTTGTATTCCAGCCCCCTCCCTCGTCCCCTCCACATCCCACCCTTCCTTCCTCATCTTCTCCCAATCCCACCCTCCCTCCCTCATCTCCTACCATGCCCCTCCCCAAGTCCAGTGGTAGGTGAGGTCCTCCTCTCCTTCCATCTGACCCCAGCCTATCTGGTCCTAGTCTTATTGCAATATAATATGCCATGATTGGTTGATATCTCTGGGTGGTCTGCCATTTCCTAAAACTGGAAATTGAGGAGGAGGGAGTGGGGGTTAGGAGGGAAGGTTACAAGGAAAAGAGGGAGGAGGAACTGCAGTCTGGATATAATATATAAGAGAAGGTTAAATTTTAATAATTAATTAATTAAAAATCAAATTGAGCAAGCCTTAGTGAGTTGGCTATTAAGCAGCTATGGATTACCACAGAACCTACCTTCAGGGTCCTGTTCTGCTTCAGTTCTCTGCCTGACTTCACACTGTCATGATAATGTAAGATGAAACAAACTCTTTCCTTCCCAAATTGCATTGTTCTTAGTGATCTATCAGAGGAATAGAACTCTAACTACTATAGAATATCTTGGTCACATTCAACAATTTTCCCTGCTCCTGCTACTCTTTAGCAACCTAACATTCTCGCTACTCGGTTCACCTTTTGTCCTCTATGACACCACCTTACTGCCTTTTCTACACACTAAACTCACTTCTATCACTCTATGTTTATTCTTTCCATTTTGATTACCTGTAAAGTTTTCCCTCTTCTAGAGTCCATCAGTTAAAAATATCTGTTGACTTTACTAATATCAAGTACTAATGAGAGGACATTCCCACAGTCTCTGCTCTGCCTGTTAACTTTGGCCTTACAGTCTTGGTCTTTTAGGTTGGGTAAGGTTTGGATTGAGGTTTTTGTGGGTGGGTTGGTGACCTCCTTCCACTAGGAGTCTTGTCCAGATAAAGGGTGCCTCCATGGACCCTGCTACTAGGAGTCTTAGCTAGCGTCCCTGTCGTATCCTCCCAGAGGCCTATTCTGATTTGGGTCTGCAGCTTGTCACAGAGATGTTCCTGCCCAGCATTTCTCTTTTCTCTTCAGTCCTTCTGCCCTCCCACCCCTACTTTCCACAGGTTTGATCACTGATCACCACCCTTATTTCTCCTTGAGCTACCTCTTCTTTCTTGTTCCCACTCTTCACTCACTACCTCTGTCTATTCTATTTTGCTTTCTGAGTGAGATTCATGTGTCCTCCCTTGGATCCTCAGAAAACTGGGAATAGCCATACTTTAAGACCCAGCTATACCACTCCTTGGCATACATCTGGAAAATGCTTCACCATACAACAAAGACATTTACTGAGCCATGTTCATAGCAGCTTTATTTGTAATAGCCAGAAAATGGAAACAACCTAGATGTCCCTCATTTAGGATAAAGAAACTGTGGTACACTTATACAATGGAATACTACTCAGTCATTAAAAACAAGGAAATCATGAAATTTGCAGGCAAAATGGATCAAACTAGAAGATATCATTCTGAGCAAGGAAATCCAGAACCAGAAAAAGTGGTATGTAATCACTTATAAACAGATTTTAGTCATGTAATACTGGATGGACATACTATAACTCACAATTTGTAATACAATATCTGCCTATTCTTGAGTTAATGATTATTTAAGAAAGACCAACAATGGGTGTCCAATTGCTTTATTCAAAATGTATGTATTTATACTCCCGTAAAACATACTCTAATGTATAAAATGTCAATGTATAAAAAATAGCATGCTAATACATAGCTAATATCTGTTGACATTAGAAGATTTGAGACAAAAAAAAACATTACCAATAGGCCACATATGGACATCATGAACCTATAAAAACATAAGAGATAATTGAGGAAGCAAACTAAATTCTCCTGACTGCTATGAAAAATGTGAAGAGAAGTTGCCTGAAAGAAAATGCTTTGATGCTTGATTAGCTGCAGTGACTAGTAGACAGAGGTGTTGGCAGATTAGTTAGAAAGCACCAGTGACCCTAAATCTAAGTTCTAAGAATATAAGTACAAAAGAGCTTCATCAAAAATATCTTAATGAAATTTTCAGCTGCAGCTGAGGAACTGTAGTATACTAAAAGCCTAATGAGGTACTAGATGAGCAATTAAGTATATTGTTAAAGGATCAATCAGCAATGGATATTTCTGTGATTTGAGTAGAAAATGAAAATAAGTTTAATGAAAATAAAATCTCTTTCTCAAAGCTGAAGAAGCTTACATCTGTTTGATTTCTCAAAGAAAGCATACATGTGAAAATTTTAGACACTATTACATTTAAGAGATTGAACATACTACCAAAAATATTTCTAGGCCATTCTTAAAAGAATGAGAATTTGTTCTTAAAGTATTTCAGTGTATTATATTTGTTACACCAGACAGAACTGAGGATTTGTTTTATTTTTCTAGTTAACTAATTTTAAGAATGTAATCATGGTCTTGTTCTCATTGAGCTGAGTCTTAGTTTCTTCTTAAATACATGTACATAATGAACTAAAATGTATGTATGTGTTATGAAAATTTTATGTACATGTGAAATATCATTGTTCTTAACATAAAGTTTTTAATGTAAATTTATTAATGTAGGTACTGTCACTGTCATAAATGCAAAGAGAATGAATATTGAAGTAAAGAAAATATGAATTTTTTATTAATACTATTTAGGTATTCTAAAATAAATCCATCTTTTATAACTTAGAAAATAAAGACCTTAGCAAAAATTGTAAAATGAGCATTTGCAAAATCTTATATTAATCCTGTGAATCAAGTTCTTTTACAATCAGGATAAAAAGTACTTTTATTGTTTAGGTTGGAGGATCAAGTAAATCTTAGGTTTTGTTACTCATGTTTCAAAAGATCAACATGTAAACTAAATTAGATGTTTCACTCCAAAAATCCTGTAATCCCAGCACACAGTGAAACAGAGGCATGTGGATCTCTGATTTTGAGGCCAGCCTGGTCTAGAAGGCATTTCCAGAACAGTCAAAGGCCAAGATTACCCAAAGAAACCCTATCTCAAAAAACCAACCAACCAAACAAACAAACAAAAAACAAAAACAGAAAAAGAAAGGAAGAAAGAGAAGGAGAAGAAGAAGAAAAGAAGAAGATTACGTTACCTAAGTTAACTGTAAAATGTGATAGTGTATATTTTAAAAGGATGTGGAAAATTATTATTATTCTTTGTCCTCCTTGTCTTCAACCACCCAGTTTTTCAATATAGGTTCTCACTGTGTATACCTAGCTCACTGGAGTTCACTATCTACACTAAACTAGTCTTGAATTAACAGACATTCTCCTGCCTGTTACTTCTAAGTTTCAGGAATGAAGGTATGGGCCACCGTACCCGATGAGAAGTTTCTAAATCAAAATATTTTTAAACAGCATTTTTCCTATAACTGAGTGTTCATGTAATAGGAACTGCTGGGGAAGTGGCTACCATAAAGACTCTAATTATGTTCACTTGCTTCTTTAAGTTGCTGAGAAATAAGAATTTCTGTAAATTTTAAGTTCACATTAAGCAAACCTGAAAGAAGGGAGATAAAATGTGCAGCTGCTCAAAGATGATTCTTGATTTCTCTTAAAATTTAGCCTTAATTTTTGATATTTCTAAAAACTGCAAAAACAAGCATATAGACCAGAAATTTAATAGATGCATTCATTTCCTCTTTGAGTATAAAGAAGTGATTATCACTACAGAGTTCTCAGAAGAGCCACAAGGAAGACAAAAGTCCTCTATTAGACAAAAATAAAAAGATTATTAATTTTTAAGTAATTTATTTATTTTTATATTAATCACAGGTTATATACTTTTTATCCCAGCCGTAGCCCCCTCCTACATCCCCTCCCACTCTCCCCATCCCTCCCTCATCTTCTCCTCGCCTCCCTCCTAGTCCATTGATAGGGGAGGACCTCCCTCAGTTACATCTGACCCAGGCTTATCATGTCTCTTCGGGGCTGGCTGCAATGTCCTCTTCTGGGATCTAGTAAGGCTGCTCCTCCCCGGGGGGGGGGGGGAGTGGCCAACAAGCCAGGCATTGAGTTCATGACTGAAATAGTCCCTGTTCCCCTTACTAAGGTACCCAGTTGGGTACTGAGCGACCATGGGCCACATCCGAGCAGGGGTTATAGTTTGTGTCCATACATGGTCCTTGGTTGGAGAAACAGTCTCATAGAAGACCCGTGTGTCCTGATCTATACTACTGGCCTTTGTGGAGCTCTTGTCCTCGCCAAGTCATACTACCTCTCCTTCTTTTTTTAATTCCCTGCACTCTGGTGATGGCTTGGTTGTGAGTCTTAATATCAGCTTTGATTCATTGTTAGAGGCCCTCTGTGGTTGGCTCCTGTCCTGTTGCTTGTATTCACCTACCTTCAATGTCCATCGCGTTTGTCCATCTAAGGGAGGATTGATCATCCCACCCTGGGTCCTCCTTCTTGTATATATTCCCTAGGTGTATACATTTCAGCATGTCCATCCTATCCTGTAGGTC
>CM053764.1:33434717-33457529 GCA_028658305.1 Pachyuromys duprasi
GGGGGCCTTCTCAGTCTGGCCTGAAGACTGTGTGACCCAATCCGAAATGACGGCTGTTGTCACCCAGGGCGGTTGATCCTTCAGATCAGGGCTGTGCACCACCGCTGGTCACCAGGAGTTTTTCCGGGGAATAACTGGGTGTCCCTAGTATTTTCCCATTTGATTTCTTCACCATAGGAATTCTGCTCACCTGGCAATCACAAATGCTGGTGTTTTAGGTCCCAGATTTCAGTCTCCTGGTAGCTGCGTTGTTACTGCTGTCCTACTCCTCAGACACAGTGTCCTCTCGTGGCAGCCATCTTGGCTAGCTCACAGGTTTACATTTTTATCCATGTTTTATGCTACCTATTTAAAATTATCTGGAATTTAAAATCAGGCAAGCAGAAGCAATTCTCATTTTGCTTACTTTTTGGTCACAGTGATTAATCCACAAAATAGAAAATAAAGAATAAATTTTAAAAGCTATTACAAAATCTTTTAAATTAATTATTGAATTTTGTTATTAAGCATTTAATTTAATAAAGTAATACTTTAAAATACTTTTTAAAATACAGTCCTTCTCCCTGAAGGACTGGTAGAGCAGCTGGACTTAGAAGGAGATGCCTTGCTCTGATTGATAGCATTGACAGTTTATGCCAGGAATATCATCTCAAACCAATATCTGAGTCATCTTTCTGCTAGGATCTTGTCACACATACAATTGGTAGATTGTTTGCCAATATCCCCTCTCTTAAAGGTCATCTCTTGGCCTCAGAAGACTATTATTTGTTCAAAGAGCATGGCATCAGTAAAGTCATTCTTTCTTAATTTTTCCAAATATTTGAACACTATAACCATTCACATTTATACATTTTTTAAACTCAGAACTCCATGAAACTGCATTTCCCTCAACTCTGCTCAGAAAGACATCTCTAGCTGTGAACCTTCTTTCTTAATGGGGTATCTGTTGTAGGCTATCAAATTCAGGTGTCCTCTTATAGTTTTTTTTTCTTATCACAATATCGCCCTGGTGTAGTGTTAGAACAGGTCAAACACCATGAGAATAGCACACAAGAGGTCTGATTGAAAGAAGGAGCCATGGTCTGTTTATAGATCTACAAGAAAACAATTATAAGAGCCAGTGTCACCCATTCACTCTCCAGGAAAGAGTATGTCTTCAAGCAAGCATTAAGTAGTCCTAGAATTCACTTCATCTCCTTTGCATTTTCAGTGGTCTATTTGTTGTGGTGTATGATGCACAATAAAGGGACTATCCCAATGCTAGATAGAGGTGCTGTGTCATTTTCAGCCAAAAATTTCACTGAATCATTATGAGCTACTACTTCATCAAAGGAAAAAGGCATGAGGGCATGGCAATCCTGAACATCTATACCCCAAATACAATCGCATTTCATAAATGGAACATTTTTAAAGCTTAAATCACACATCAACCCCAACACGTTAATAGTGGGAGGCTTCAACACTCTAGTCTCATGAAGGAACAGATCACTGAGACAGAAGCTAAATACAGAAATAACTACACAGAGGTCCTAACTCATATGGACCTAATAGATAACTAACAAAGTTTTCACCCTTTTCCCAGCACCTCACAGAACCTTCTCCAAAATTGTCCATATAGCAAGCCTCAACAAGAAGATTGAAATAATCCCTTGTATCCTATTGGACAACCACGGCCTAAAACTAGACCTCAACAACAGAAATGACAAAAAGGTTATACACACATGGAAACTAAACAACTCTTTGCTCACTGACAGCTGGCTCACGGAAGAAATTAGAGATTTCCTAAATTTCAATGAAAATAAAGGCATGACTTACCCAAATTTATGGGACACAATGACAGCAGTGATAAGAGGAAAAGTTCATAGCACTAAGTGCCTTCAGAAAGAAGTTTGAGACATCTCATACAAGCAACTTAACAGCTCACCTGAAAGCCCTGGGTGGGGGTGGGGGAGAGGAGAAAGAAGCAATCATATCTAAGAGGAGTATATAGCTGGAAATAAACTCAGGGCTAAAATCAATGAATTAGAAACAAAGAACACAATTCAAAGAATCAATGAAACCAAGAGCTGGTTCTTTGAGAAAATCAGCAAGATAGAGAAACCCTTGGCCAAACTAACTAAAAGGCAGAGAGACACTATCCAAATCAGTAAAATCAGAAATGAAAACGGGGAAATAAAATGAGACACTGAGGAAATCCAAACAATCTTTAGGTCTTACTACAAAAGCCTATATTCCACAACATTTGAAAATTTAAATGAAATGGACAATTTTCTGTATAAATTCCATCTACCAAAGTTAAATAAAGAGCAGATAAATAAATTAAATAGTCCTATATCCCCTAAGGAAATATAAGCAGTCATCAGAAGTCTCCCCCCAAAAAAGCCAAGGGCCAGATGGTTTCAAGGCAGAATTCCATCAGTCTTTCAAAGAAGAGCTAACTACAATATTCTTCAACCTATTCCACAAAACAGAAACAGAAGGAATATTACTGAACTCATTCCATGAGGCCACTGTCAGTTTGATACCTAAACCACACAAAGAACCAACAAAAAAGGGAAAACTTCAGACCTATCTCTCTTATGAACATTGATGCAAAAATAATCAAATACTCACAAACCGAATCCAAGAACACATCAAAGATATCATCCAACATGACCAGTAGGCTTCATCCCAGGCATGCACGGGTGATTCAATACAAGGAAATCCACAAATTAGTGTTAATAAGAGACTAACACTCAATGTAATCCACCATTAACTTGAGGCTTGTCCTTCCTTTGTTTATTTTATGAATCTGAAATTTCTTTCAAATTCTTTTGATTAGATCAAGGTTTATTGATATAGTTTTTCTTCGCAAAGAACCAACTTTTAATCTAATTTACTCCTTGTGTGTTTTAGGCTTCCATTTATTAATTTATGTTGTGATTTTATTATTTCTTTCCAGATACTTCCTTTCAGTTTTGTTTGTTCTCTTTTTACTAAGCTCTTGAAAAGTATCATTAAACAACCTGTGTAATAGTTTTATGTAGACATCCATAGTTATAAATTTTTCCCAAAGTTTCAGGTAATTAGTAGTTAATTTTTATTCACTTCTAGATTTTAAAATCTGTTCTTCTTTGTTAATCACACATATCATTAAGGTATATATTATTTAGTTGACAAATGACACTGTAGTTTTTGTAGTTATTTTGTCATTGATTTCCAGCACTATTCTGTAATGGTTTAGTAACATATTAAAACTGTTTAGATTATTTATTTTATTTACTAAGCTTTCTTTGTTGCCTAATTTGTGGTCTGCTTCAGAAGAGGTTCTATGATTGGCTGAGAAGAATCCATATTGTCTATTGTATCATTTAGCTGTGAAGAGTTTTTGATAAGTCTTAGGTTGGATAACCCATTAAAGGATAACAGTGAGGTGTTAAAGTAATTCATTATTACTGTTTCAGAAACCATCTGACCTTTAGTAATATTTCAGAAATTTTGTAGCAAAACATTTTCTTTATACATTTAATTATTATTGATTAATTGTTCCATTATCAGTATATTTGTATCATTTTTCACTACCTTTGGTTTTAAATTTATGTTCTTAATATTTAGAATGTAGACTACACCTTTTTTCATCTTTCATTTGGTTGACAGCACACAAGCATATAATATAGCATAAATTACATTTTTTAGTTCTCTTTGTTAATGACATGTGCTTTTTTGAGAGAACATATAGTTGACTCGCTTTTTAATCCAGTAGGTTACTCTCTCTTTTGGTGCATTGAGGACATTTGCATTTAAGATTATTATTGAAATATGCTTAATAATTCCTATCATTTTGTTTTCTGCCTTGCTTGATTATTGTTCTCTCTTATTAGTGTTAAGGCCATTCTGACTGATAGTGTCTGCTGCACATTCCTACTTTGTTCTTCTTGACTCACCTATTCCTTTCATGTTACCATGCCTTCCTGTGAGCTGTGAGATGATTTTCTTCCTCCTCTGTGTATGCTATTCCTAAAGCAGCTTCCCAGTGTTGCCCTGTTAGTCACAAACAGCCTAAGCTTTTGCTTGTCTTGAAGTGTTCATACTTTTCCATCTATATTAAAGTATCATTTTTGCAGGAAACAGTAATTTTGGTTAACAATTATTTATTTTATAGGCTCATCACATTATTTCTTGGTTGTTAGATCAACTGGTAAGAGAATGGACACTGTGCTGATGCATGTGTCCTTATAACCAAAATTTCATTTCCATTTTCTTCCATCTATATTGTTACTTTGACTTTTACTATTAAAATATTGACTAAAATGTCATAGAGAGAATCTTTTTTGTGCACATCTATTTGAGATTCCGAGTCTCTTATTTTGTTTACTTCCTGCTCTTCATTTATGACATGTGTTCTTCCCTGTGACTGAGGTTTTTTTTTTGATGTTATTGTCATTATTTTCATTTGGTTAATTGTTATATTCATATCTAAAATTTATACTTTCATAAAAACTCATTTTTATTAAAAGTTTCCATGTTGCTTATATTTCCACCTGTACTACTATATTTTTCTCAGCCATGTTACTGACCTGTGGCTCTAGCTGAGACTTTTTTTCTCAAAACATTGATGTCCATTTACCTGATTGTTTATTTCCTTTTTGATGTCATTGGTCATTTCCATTGTTAAACATTTGAAATCTTTATATAAATTTATAGCTATTTTCATATCTTAAAATTGTGCTTTTACTTTGGAAGGAGATGTATTGCCTAGATTTTTCATGTTTTCCCCCCCCTCTGTATTCCAACATGTACATCAGATTATTTTTACAACTTTTCTGATATTGTTTGGAAATCACATTGTGCAGCCTTTTCTTGGATAAATCTTCAAATGCTATCATTCAAAGATAGAAAACATTCTGTTGTGTCCCCCAGTTCCTGTCATTTCTCCAAGAATTTCAGGGCAAGGTGGAAACCTAATACAATAGAAACTCCCTGAAATCTGCAAGAGTAATCCTAGAGAAGACTCTTCGTAATGGGAGACATGGAGCCTGAAAAAGCTATCTTCTGTAACCAGACAAGGCCTCAGTGACTGGTACTTCTACTACTTCCCTACAACTGCCTCTCATGGCTTTTTCTTATGCTGGTTCTATGCCAGATTCAGCTAAGGATCAATGACTCCTAGCCATTCTCTTTGTCCAAGCCTTAGTGTTCTATCTTGAGATGCCACACAGATTCACTACTGGAGGAACACACACACACACACACACACACACACCAAACAAACACACAAACAAAACCCAAACTTTTGACTCTCTATTAGTCTAGAGTTTTTAGAGAATCAGATACAAGAAGGTGTGTGTATGTTTGTGTGTGTGTGTGTGTGAAAGAGACAGAGACAGAGAAAGAGAGATTTTATTTTATTATGGATGCTTGTTAATAAAACAAACAAAAACAAACAAACAAAAAACACAGAATGAAGCCTGAATAGAAACCCAGAAAGAGTTGTACTTCAAGTCTAAAGCACGTATTCTAATCAAAGCATACTACTTGTTCATGGGAAGTCATGCTTGATATTATTAAGCCTCTGCTTAAATCAGTGGTTCTCAATCTTCCTAATGCTATGACCCTCTATACAATTTCTGATGTCATGGTGACCCCAACCATAAAATAATTTTTGTTGCTACTTCATAGCTATAATTTTACTACTGTTATGAATTGTGATCTAAGTATTTGTGTTTTTCTATGGTCTTAAGTTACCCCTGTGAAAGAGTCATTCAATCTTCCAAAGAGGTCATGACCTATAAATTAAGAAACTTAGGTATAAATTCATGATGCATTCACCTTACAGAAAACAGCATGTTTGATTCAAATCTAGGTTTTAATGGTGTTCTCATCCCCTCCCTATTTATTTTTATAAATAAAACACCTAAAATTGACACATAAAAGTTACATTTACACGAGACTATTTTAAGGAGATTTTGATAAGTTTTACAAATTTACTTGTTTATGGATATGTGTTTTTGTGTGAGTGCAGGTGCATATAGCTACAGTGGATCTGTGGAAGAAAAAAATGCTTTTCTGATTCAATTCTTTCCTTCCACATAGGTACAAGAATTCAGGACACCAGGCTTGAGGTGTATACAATTTTACCTGCTGATCCATCTCACTGTCCCTGCATGACTATCTTTTAAGTTTTATTTGCAGGGTTTTTGACCATATCAGTCTTCTCTCAATTTTTAATATCAATAACCTGATAATCTCTTTCATGGATTAAAGAATTAATAATATGCCCTTAATATTTCAAAAAGTATTAACAATACTAACATATTCAGAACCTTAAAGTGACATGTCTTTTGTTAAGAGATGGATGTAATATGTGCATTGTTGGATTGCTGAGAAAAAGTCACATTATTAAATTGTTTATGGATGAACAATTTATTTCTTTGTTATTTATAATATTTCTTTACAAACAAACATTTTATTTTGGTTTTATTTTGTCTCTTTTTGTACTGTCTTAGGTAACAAGCACATATTATTCATTTTCAACATTTTAATTAGATATATCTTTTTATCTTATTAAGCACATGTTCTATTTTCCACTATACTACAAAGATAATTTTATTTAATATGTCACCATTGCATAATATTAGTCACCATTTTACCAACTTCTTGGTTTCCTTAAAAATTTTCAAGCATAGAGGGGGGCAGTTTTACCAGTCCAAACAGGAAGATAATGAAGCCAGTCATGATGAGACCAGATAGTCTAGGTCAGAGGGAAAGGGAGGAGGATCTCTCCTATCATTAGACTGGGGGAGGGGCATAGGAGAAGAAGGAGGGAGGGAGGGTGGAATTGGGAGGGAATGAGGAAGGGAGCTACAGTGGGATACAAAGTGAATAAACTGTAATTAATAAAAATAAAATTAAAATTAAAAAAATATCTCAAGCACCTGAAACTACTTTCTCAGCAGCCACATGATTCCAAAGCATTTTTATGACATTATCCCAACATACAGTTATAATTTCTGTGTTATTAGCTATTTCTTTCTAATTTTTTTATTATTTTCATTTATTACAGTTTATTCAATTTTTATCCCAGCTGTGTCCCCCTCCCTAGTCTCCTTCCAATCCCACCCTTCATTCCTCTTCTCCCCTTATGCTCCTCCCCTAGTCCACTGATAGCTGAGGTCTTCATCCACTTCTGTTTGTCCTTAGCTTATCAGGTTTCATCAGGACTGGTTGCATCATTTTCCTCTGCAAGGCTGCACCAACCCCCCCAGAGGGAGGTGGTTAGAAAGCCTGTCACTGAGTTCATGCCAGAGAAGTCCCCTACTCCCCTTGGAGACCGAGGCTCAGACTTAGCCAAACTTTGGGCAGAGAGCAGGTAATGCTATGAAAGAAGGGGGAGATAGAAGACCCATAGAGGATAGGAGCTCCAAAGGGAGACCAACAGAGGCAAAAAAAAAAGAAAAAAAGAAAAACTGAGCCTTGGGAGACCTGCAGAGACTGATATCCCAAACAACAACAATGCATGGAGAAGACCTAAAACCCCTGCTCAGATGTAGCACATAGACTCAGTCTCTAAGTTATTAGCTATTTCTGTTCCTATTATAATTACTTTATTTCTGCTTTAAAAGATTATTCAAACTTCTTGGTGTAAGAGAGTGCAACTATTATTGCTTTACAGTTTAAAAGGTCAGAAGTTTAAAATAGACATCATTAAAATGAGATCAAATTGCTACCAGAGTGGTATTCTTTGTAGAAACTCTGGAGGAATATCTGTTTCTAGTTTCTCTATATCAATTATCTCTGCCTCATACTTTTAAATTAATCAGTAGCAAACTCCTCTCAGTCTTCCTTCTCATTGTTTCAAAATAGTCAAATATTCATCTAATGTACACATGTAAGTTGTGTGTGTGTGTGTTGTTGCTGCTGCTGCTTTTGGTGTTGTATAGCAATTTCCTTCTATGTTGCAATCTTTAATCGCAGAGGGGACTGTTTAAGACAAAGGATATTAAAGGGTGGTGGTAATAAAAAAAAACAGGATATTTTAAGTTTGTTATATGGGACGTAAAAACCAACAGGATATTCAAAGGGAAAATAAAACAGATCATAACGCAGGGAATCTCTATAAAGTCAGAAGGTCAACAATTCAAAAATGATACAGGAAGTCCCGGAAACTTACTAGTTTTACTATGCCTTTTCACTCCTAAACATACAAAAGCTGTAAGAACTGGGAAGAAACACTAAGATAATCCATGTGACCAAGGAAATGCTTAGAAAAGCTAAGCTGCCTGGAAGAAGCAAAGGCTAGTTGATCTGGAAGAAGGAGAGGACAGTTAAGCTGGAAAAAGCACAAACAGTTGAGCTGTCTTGAAGAAGCAGCAAATAGCTGCGTGGCTTGGCACAAACAATATACATCCAGTGGAGTTGCTTACAAGTTACAGTGTGTTTCAGAAATCTGGCTTTTATGACTATAACAAGAAAATGTTGACTATGAGTTTACCAAGGATACATAAATTAAATTACATGAATGCTTTGGAAAAGTGAAATACCATGGTTTAACCTGTTTGAAAATATATGCACCATTTATGCTTATCAAAATCTTCACACAGGAAAAGAGTAATTATTGTAGGAGAATTGATATTTAGTGGCAGAAAGCTACTTTTAAATGTTAACAGTTATAAGAGGGAGATTGTCACTCATGTTAAGATGTTTTGTTTTTTTGGTTCTTTTGTGTGCGTGTGTGTTTTGTTTCTTTGTTTGTTTTTGGTGTAGTGTATTTGAGACATTTCTACTCCTACAAGTTACCCTCACTCATTTTCTTGTAATTTTAATAAAACTCATGGGTTCACCAAGTTGAACTCTGATGGTGTTATGTCCAGTTCATGAGACCGCCCCCCCCCCCAAGACCACCAGGAATTGACTCCACTGCAAACACATTTGAGTTTATTTGATACATGCTCAAGCTCAGGCCACACATTCCCTGTGAAAACAGAGAGGTACACAGGCCTGAGATCTGGGGGAACAGGATTTTTGAAGGTCAAAACTGCAAGTGGGGAATTTCCAAGCCTTTTCCAAGCCTTGGTCTATTTTAGACAGCAAGGCTGCAATGATCCTGGCCTGTCCATCTGGAGGGTATCTGCTCCTGTTAGGGAGGGCAGAGGGGGAATGGTTAGCACATCTTGTAGTTTTTCTCAGTAGCAGGGTTATGTGACCCTGGTCACCAGCTTGGGGCTATCTGTGTGTGTTGCCAGACAATGGTATCTCTCAAGCACAAGCCTGGTTACTTTTCTGCAGCAGGGTGGATCTGTTTCAACTTGTCTACTTCTTTGTCTACACTTGTACCCAGGACCACAGTCATGATGTCCCAGGAATTAAATTTCAAATTTTGGACCTCTCATTCTCCCCTTTTAAAGAGGATACTGTCTTGAATCTTCAAGATGTTTTCAAAATATTTAACCTTATGTTGAGGGGTCCTGTAAATATATTATTTCAGCCTATTAGGTGGGATTCTGGCCAAAGTTCTCTTCTTCTGAAATTATTTCAGTGCTGACAATAGGACTACTGGCATCAGGGGCTAGGAAGGCTGAAATGTCAGTCAAAGGCTGGGCAATGGGGCAGTCCTCAGAAGTATCTGGTTAGTTGATCTACCTGAAAAGGCAGGGAACAATCATATCAGCTTCCAGAAAGCCCAGATTTCAGCTTGCAGTCCGTAGCTGATCCCCGAATAGTCAGCCAGATGAAAATCTGCTGAGACAAATTCAAACTAGAGACAGACGCTAAAATTTGTCTAGTAAATGGGAACGTGAGGAATCCCAAGACCAAAGGAAAAACTCAGCTGAGGTCCATTTGAGCTATGCCGGATCCAGGTTTCTGACTTTTTGATTTCCTGAAACTCATACGAATTTTAGTTTTCAAAAGAAAGTATATTAGTATCACCATTGTATTGAGATCCATACTTTAGAGGAAACAGTTAACAAATACCTACAAGACAGCAGAAGTAGACTCATGCCATTGAGACTTAACAAAAGCTATGGCTTTTGGGTCAGATATACACATTAGATAGAAGTTGTCATCATGATGAGAAGCACCTTTAAGTCTATCTCCAGAAGACAACCAAAAGGAAATTAAAATCTCAAGCTTGTGAGTGGATAATAAGCAGTCAGTGCTCCATCAGCTTATCAGAACTCTACTGATCAATGTCTTAACTCTGAACTTCTGAAATCTTATAATAGCATAAGCACATCAATAGCAGATGGGGGAAGAAATCTTAAATATTTTCTATTTTTAATATGCCTTAAATTATTTTCTTATATTATTATAATTTATATTTATATATTTATACATTTTATTTAGACCTTTTAATCTTTCTTGTATTTATTAACTTTGACACATTTTCCTAGGCCCTTAAATAATTTTTTAGATTTTTATAATTTAAATTTTCATATCCTTTGACCTTTATATTTTTATATCCAGTTATTTATCATAAGACACAGATGATTAGCATAAAGTCTGTGAGCAAGGCAAACCTCTTTACCTTTCTAAATAAAGATCTAGTACCTAGTAGTTCTAAATAGCTAATGAATTGACCAATGAACTAAGTTTATCTAATTGCTCTTTAGCTGCAAAGCTACCATTAGCTTAGCCATCAATGTGATCAGAAACCTGAGAATGATAAATATAAGCTAAATAAATTTATCAGTCTATGTACCAATCAAAATGACAATGATGGCTAGTCAGACTATCACCTAGGCAGTTGTCTCTGGCTCCTGTGGTCTCATGGCATTATGAACAAAGGCAGTCTGGCCATCACATGGCACAGAAGATAAGAGACTGTTTCTGTGGGGGGGTAAAAAAAACATGAGAGTTCAACCTCACTTGTCTTCAGCAATGTGAAACAATGACTCTCCAGGTGTTCACAGTTTAGGGTAGGGCCTATGGTATCCTGGTTGGGACACTCTTGCCTAGTGGTTAGCATACCACAATCCACAGTCACGTTGTCTATCATTGTACCCAAATCTTCTTGCAGACCTTGGGGTGCTACTGCCAGAATTTTGAGACTCCTTTTTACTTTTCTGCAGCATGGCGGGTCTGTCTCAACTTACCCTTTTCTTTGTCTAAACTTGTACCCAGAACCACAGTCATGTTGCCCCAGGAATTAAATTTCAAATGTTGGACCTCTCAATAGGAACTATAGTTTGTTTGTCAATTATCTATTTCCAACAACTTTTAATTTCTTGATAATTCTAACCATTTAATTCCTTGATAATTCTAACCATTTAATTTCTTTACAAAAAGAGTTTAGAAAATGCTAGAGTATATAAAGACAAAATATTTCAGAATGAAAGTCTGTTATTATGTTTTGGTGATTTGCTTCTCCAATGACTGTTACTCAACCCAGCTAAACTCAAGTGATGTTGCTTGATTTCAATACATTGGAAGTTGAGCTTGTACTTTCAATCAACATGTGAGCTGCTTAACATTTTTCCTGCTCAGTGACACAGGAAAATCGCATTAATCCTGATCCCTTACATATCCACTGAATTTTAACAAGTGCTTGATAGATAGCACAGTCATCTTTTGGGGGAGAGATAAAAATTTTCTCACATAATCAGCATTTTGGGGATAATGACTATTTGGATGAGAACTTATTGGCACATTAGGTCTACAATTTAGGTGATAGCTTTTTAAACTCTCAAATCCCATCATTGTTGTTTTTTTAAGTATCAAACAATAACAAACTTTAGTAAATCTACTTCTTTGCTTTATTGCATTTTAAGTTTGGAATAGGCTCGAATTTACAGAAAAAATGGCATTACAACACTTTCCTCCCCCCCTGAAACATTTTAGTGTTGACATGCTGTGTGCAATATAGACACCTTTTTATCTAGTTTGCACTTTTGTTCGCTTACTACACTCTACTGCCTGGGGAAAGGCAATTTCCCATGTCCAGCTAATCACTCCAGAAAAGAATTATGGAGGAAAACACAGAAAAAAAGCAGCTGTAATTATGCTTTGCCGTGCAGTGGACAGGTTTGCTAGGAGGGGACACCTTGTGTGATTATGTGTGACCTCATGCTGATGACTAGGAAAGCACTGAAAAGAAAAAGAAAAAGAAAAACCCTGAAATTCTGAGTTTCTTTGTATTGTTGAGTGTTTGAGTCACAAGTTCTGAGGCTTCTGATGAAAAATACTATACATAAAACCCAATAAATACATGAAACACTATAACTCACTGAGATCTATTATCTGATGGGTACATATGATCTATCATTATATACATAAATATAAAATAGGATACTCAAGGCTGATTGTAGTGGAAGTAGAAATAGGAGAACCAGAAGCTTAGTCTCATCCTTGACTACACAATAAATTCATATCCAACCAGAGCTATAATGAGACCCTCTTTTAAAACAAAAAATCAATCTTATTAAATGATATTTTATAATAATCTGCTATATCCTAAATGAATCAAATGTATACCAGTGTAAGAAATTTGGTACAGAAGTAGCCCCGAGACAGCTCAGTTACCATGTTTGTTCCCTGGCAAGGGGAGAAGAAACAGTCTCTGACATGGACTTGGTTGTCTGCTCCTTGATCACCTCTACCTGGTGGGATTACCTAGCCAGCCCAAAGAGGAAGGGGATGCAGGCAATCTGGATGGGACCTGATTGCCTAGGGTTATACAGTAGGGAAGGATGACTTCCCCAATCAATGGACTATGGGAGAGGGATAGGGGAGAAAGAGGGAGGGAGGGTGGGACCTAAAAGCAGTGTGTGTGTGTGTGTGGGGGGTTATAACTGTGATACAAAGTGAATAAATTGAAAAAGACATTTGGAATGTTTGTTTTGATTAACTTATGCTCAATTTTTAAAATACTTTGTGTGTATTTTTAATTATGCTTGGCCATATTCATTTTTGTTATCTTTGTTTCTAGTTATTTTGAATTTGTGTATATATATTTTACTTTTATTTATTTTTTTATTTTTCAGGTTAATTATTTTAGATAATACAAACTAAAATGCAGTAGGCCTCAGGCTCAAAATAAATATAGAAGAAAAGAATGATGACCTCTAAATTTTTTTTTTCTATCTCATTTCTGGAAAAGCCTCTTTCTGTAGAGTCAGGCGCAAGGACTAAGTATGCTATTAGGACTAAGTGCATTCTCTACAAGGAAACCACAAAGTACTTTTGAAAATCAATATGTTCTGAAAAAATATTTTAAAACCTATCCAGAGAGGAACTGATTTTCAAAGTGAATGAATAGTAGAAATGGCCGTGGAAGGAAATGCGCACAGAAAAGTCTCTCTGTTCACAAGATGTCTCTGCCTTCTCTCTTTGCCCAGAGGCAATGGAGTTAGACATGTGGACCCTGGAAAGGAAACAAAGGCTCAGTAATCCTGAGCCAGCCTGCAAGGCCTGACACTGCTGCTACCACAGGAGAGCAAAATACTCTGTTTTCCTTTCATCTAGCCAGACTTTTAGTGGAGAATTTTCAGCTGTGTTATAAATGGCGCCATTTAAAAGTAACCTTCTGCCTCTAAATCACAATTCTCCTCCAGTGATTACTGTCTTTCTTTGGATTGTGATAAGTACAATATGCTTTAAAAACATCCCCCCCCACACACACTGTTTTATTTTTCTAAAACAACCATGCAATTCAATTCACTCTGTCTTGGCAAACTTACAGTCAGCCTTGTCTTATATGTTCTATGTAAGACATGAGAAGGAAGATAGTTTAGTTCCGAGTCATGAAGCTTGAAAGTACCTGGATTATACATATTTATAAATAACCACTAGTCTCTGATCATTTGTGAAGCCAGCATTTAGTAAATAACTAAACTGCTGGCCTCATAAGTACAGTGATAAATGAGATCAGATCTATGTCTGGAAGATACTTTTATGCCAATGGGTGCCTCTGTGGAGGAAGCTTGAAAATGCTTGAAAAAATTGAAAGTGAAAGTCATTCAATCATTTTCTCTTATTGTCCAAAAAAAGAGAAGTTTGTGTTAGAGACAAAAATCAATTGCAAGGGTCAATGTATCTATCGAACATCAATTAAATATGCAAAGGTTTCGATGATAGATGAAAAACAGAAAGCAGTAGAGTCAAAATATAAAGTTTTAAATCATAAAGACCTAGAGTCATCAAAAAGTGGTGTTAAAATTCTGTCAATAATGAGAATTCCTCCACCTTTACTTAAGTGGCTCCAGATCATCTGTGACAAAATTTAAAAAATTAATTTGATACATAATGATGCAATATTGACTTGTTTTAAGTATTGTCCACTTCCTTAATTGGGGAGATTTTTGAAATATCTCCTCTTACGGAGTAATTGCTTAGACAATGCATTTAGCTTTTATTTTGTAGACATACTGCACAATAGTATGATATAATGGTGTATTTCAATATATGTTTTATTCATTAAAAAGTACTGACTAAATAGATATTTTCAACAAGTAATAAAAGTGTTCACATTCCATTTAGCTGATGAATATCCTCTTTTCATTTTTGTTACCGTACATCTCAGTAGAATTACATGTTTATGGTGTCATTTTCAAAAATCAATAAATTCAGAATTGATTTTCAACCACTCTAATTCCTCATACCCTATTATATAATCTGGTAAGAGTAAGGAAATGTGATAGTTATCTTTTGCTATGTCAGAAACTGTTTCATATTTGAGTGATATAGATTAGTAACTGAATATTTCTGAGATTTCTGTGGGTGGGTTCATCCTGTGTTGGTTTTATTGGGCTTATTGACTGATTCAGCTAGGTATGGTTCAGCTCTATGAGGCAAGTGAATCCAGCCACAAGTCTGTTGATTTATGCCACAGCTCAGCTGCATGCTTTGAGTTTCTTCCACTTGGCTCATTCCTGAGGCCTGACAGGAATTATTTCCCTCATTGTTACCTCAGAGTTATAAGATAAATAGACTAGAAGTTCTCGGTTTGCTGTAGGATTAGACTCCAGAAGGCAGTATTGCACTGAGTAGGTTTTGTTGATCAAAGCTACAATCAGTGCAATCTTTACAAAGGAGTACAGACTCCATGATGAACAGCAGCAATGCTACTTTGCAAAGAACGTGGAAAGGTTTATTCTTTTGTTGTTGGTGGTGGTGGTGTATCATTCTCTACAGAGTCCCCAGGATCAGTTTTTTAAATTTATGTATTTATTCTTAATTACAATTTATTCACTTTGAATACCAGCTGTAGCCCTTCCTTTGTCCCCTCCCAATCTCACCCTCCATCCTTCCTCTCTGCCAATGACCCTCTCAAATTCCACTGATAGGGGAGGTCCTCCTTCCTCTCCCCCTGACCCTAGCCTATCCTATCTCATCAGGACTGGCTGTATTGTCTTCCTCTGTGTCCTGGTGAGGCTGCTCCCCCATCAGGGGGATGAGCTCAAAGAGCCAGCAACTGAGTTAATGTCACAGACAGCCCCTGTTCCTATTACTAAAGAATCTACTTGGTTCTGTTGTTCTCCTTGTGGAGCTCCCATCCTCTCCAGATCTTACTATTTCCCACTTCTTTCATAAGATTCCCTGCACTATGCCCAACGGTTGGCCATATGTCTCAGCATCTGCTTTCATAGTCTGTAGGGCAGAGCATTTCAGAGGCCCTCTGTGGCAGGCTCCTACCTTGTCCCTGTTTTCTCCTTCTAATGTCCATCCTCTTTTCCTTTCTGGATGGGGATTGAGCATTTTCACCAGAGTCCTCCCATTTGTTTAATTTCTTTAGGTGTACAGATTTTAGTAGATTTATCCTACATTATATGTCCATATGAGTGAGTATATATCATGTGTATCTATCTGAGTACAGGGGTCTTTCCTGAGACTGATAGTCCAACCAAGTAGCATGCATGGAGATAACCTAGAACCCCTGCACAGATGTAGCCCATGGCAGTTCAGTGTCTAAGTGGGTTCCATAGTAATGGGAACAGGGACTACCTCTGGCATGAAATGATTGGCCTGCTCTTTGATCACCTCACCCTGAGGGGGGAGCAACCTTACCAGGCCACAGAGGAAGACAATGCAGCCACTCCTGATGAGACCTAATAGACTAGGATCAGAAGGAAGGAAAGGAAGACCTCCCCTATCAGCGGATGTTAGGAGGGGCTTGCATGGAGAACGGGGAGGAAGGAAGGATTTGGGAGTGCAGGAGGGAGGGCGTTACAGGAGGATACAAAGTGAATGAAGTATAATTAATAAAAAGTAAAACAAACAAACAAACAAACAAACAAAAAGAATATACTTGGATAATGAGTTGTCATGGACTACATCTGTGCAGGGGTTCTAGGAAATCTCCACGCAGTGTCCTTGGCTGGTGTATTAGTTTCAAAAAAGACCCCTGGGCCCATGGAGCTCCTGTTCCCTCCATGACTTTGTATCTCCTCCTTCTTTCATAATATTCCCTGGACTCTGCCCAAAGTTTAGCCATAAGTCTCAGCATCTGCTTTGATACACAGCTGGGCAGAGTCTTTCAAGGACCTTCTGTAATAGGCTCCTGGTCCTGTTGCCTGTTTTCTCCTTCTTCTTATGTCCATCGAATTTGCCTTTCTGAGTGAGAACTGATCATCTTACCCAGCTTCTTTAAGTGTACAGATTTTGGTGTGTTTCTCCTATAATATATGGCTAATATCCACTTATAAGTGAGTATATACCATATGTGTCTTTCTGCTTCTGGGATACCTCACTCAGGATGATCTTTTCCATTGCCCACCATTTGCCTGTAAATTTCATGATTTTCTTGTTTTTAATTTCTGAGTAGTATTCCATTGTATAGATGTACTACAATATCTGTATCTATTCCTCAGTTGAGGGACATGTGGGTTGTTTCCAGATTCTGCCTATTACAAATAAAGCTGCTACAAATATGGTTGAGCAAATTGTCCTTGTTGCATACTTGAACATATATTTTGTATACGCCTAGGAGTGGTGTAGTTGGATCTTGAGGTAGCACTAGTCCTAATTTCGTGAGAAAGATCCAGATTGATTTCCAAAGTGGTTGTGCAAGTTCATATTCCCACCAGCAATGGAGGAGGGTTTACCTTTCTCCACAAGCTCTCCAGCATGTGCTATCACTTGAGTTTTTTACTTTGGCCATTCTGATGGATATAAGGTGAAATCTCAGGGTCTTTTTGAGTTTCACTTCCCTGATGACTAAGGACTTTGAGCATTTCTTTAAGTGTTTCTCTACCATTTGATATTACTCTGTTGAGAATTCTCTGTCTAGCTCTGAACCCCATTTTTAATTGGTTCATTTGGTTTGTTGGTGTTTAATTCCCCGAGTTCTTTATACATTGCGAATATTAGCCCTTTTCAGATAATGGATATGTGAGGATCCTTTCCCAGTCTGTAGGCTGTCATTTTCTTCTGTTGACCGTGTCCTATGCTTTACAGAAGCTTGTCAGTTCCTGAGGTCCCATTTAATGATTGTTGGTCTTAGGGCCTGTGCTGCTGGTGTTCTGTTCAGGAAGTTGTTTCCTGTGTCAGTGAGTTCAAGGCCCTTCCTCAAATTTTCTTCTAACAGGTATAGTGTGTCTGGTTTTATGTTGAGGTCTTTGATCCACTTGGACTTTAGTTTTGTGCAGGGTGATGAATATGCATCTGTTTGCACTTTTTCTACATGTAGATATCCACCTAGACTGGTGCCATTTTAAGATGCTATCTTTTGTCCATTGTATGGTTGTGGCTTCCTTGTAAAATTTCAAGTATCCCTATGTTTGTGGTCTGTTTCTTGGTTTGCTATTTGATTCCTTCAATCCACCATTCTTTTTCTATGCCAGAACCATGAAGTTTTCATTATTTTTGTTCTGTAGTACAGTTTGAGATCAGGGATGGAGATGCCTCCAGTAGATGTGTTGTTGTACAAGGCTGTGTTTGCAATTCCTGGATTTTTGTTTTTCCCATGAAATTGAAGATCGTTCTTTCAAGTTCTATAATGAAGAGTGTTGGTATTTTGATGAGAATTGCACTGGATTTATAGATGCTTTTGGCAAGATGGCCACTTCTCTATGTTAATCCTCGTGATCCATGAGCATGAGAGATCTTTATATCTTCTGATATCTTGTTCAATTTCTTTCTTCAGAGACTTGAAGTTTTGTTTTGTTTTGATTTTTTTTCAAACACAGGTCTTTCACTTGCTTGATTAGAGTCACAGTAATGTTCTTAATGTTATTTGTGGCTATTGTGAAAGACATTGTTGCCCCAATTTCTTTCTCAGCCCATTTCTCTTTTTTATATAGGAGGGCCTCAGGTTTTTTAAGTTACTTTGTATACAGTCGCTTTGCTACAGATGTTTATCAGCTGAAGTAATTCTCTAGTGGAATTTTGGGGTCACTATTATATAATTTATTATCATGTGCAAATAGTGATACTTTGACTTCTTCCTTTCCAATTTGTATTCCCTGGATCTCTTTTAGTTGTCTTATAGCTCTAGCTAGGACTTCAAGTACTATGTTGAAGAGATGTGGAGAGAGTGGGCAGCCTTCCCATTGTCTCTGATTTCAGTGGGATTGATTTAATTTTCTCTTGATTTAGTTTGATGTTGGCTATAGGCTTGCTGCATATTGCCTTTATTATGTTTAGGTATGTGCCTTGTATGCCTGATCTCTCTAAGACTTTAAACTTGGATGGATGTTAGATTTTGTCAAATGTTTTTTTTTTTTGCATCTAAGGAGATGATCATATGGTTATTCTCCTTCAGTTTGTTAATATGGCAAAATACAGTGATGGATTTCCATATATTGAAGCACTCCTGCATAGCTGGGTGAAGCCTAGGTGTTCATGGTGAATGATATCTTTCACGTGTTTTTGGATTCAGTTTGCAAGTATTTTATTGAGTATTTTTTTGCATCAATATTCATAAGAGACATAGGTCTAAATTTCTCTTTTGTGTTGGGTTTTTGTGTGATTTAGGTGTCCAGGTGACTGTGGTCTCATAGAGTGAGTTTGGTAATATTCCTTTTGTTTCTATTTTGTGGAATAGTTTGAAGAGAATTGGAGTTAGGTCTTCTTTGAATGTCTTGTAGAATTCTGCACTAACACCATCTGGCCCTGGTCTTATTTTGGAAGGGAGAATTTTGATGACTGTTTCTATTTCCTTAGGGGATATAGGGCTATTTCATCTATTTATCTGGTCTTGGTTCAGCTTTGGTAAGTGGAATTGACCAAGAAAATTGTCCATTTCATTCAGATTTTCAAATTTTATGGCATATAGACTTTTGTAGTAAGATCTAACGTTTCTTTGGATTTCCTCAGTGTCTGTGGTATGTCCCCCTTTTTATTTCTGATTTTGCTGATTAAGATAGTTTCTCTCTGCCTTTTAGTTGGTTTGTCTAAGGGTTTGTCTATTTTGCTGGTTTTCTCACAGAACCAGCTCTTCGTCATTGATTCTTTGAATTGTTTTCTTTGTTTCTAATTTACTAATTTTTACCCCCGAGTTTGATTATTTCTAATGGTCTACTTCTCTTGGGTGTTTTCTATTTCTTTTTCTTTTCTTTCTTTCTTTTTTTCAGGGCTTTTAAGTGTGCTGTTAAATTGCTTGTATGATATCTCAAACTTCTTTCTGAAGACATCTAATGCTATGAATTTTCCTTTTAGCACTGCTTTCATTGTGTCCCATAAGTTTTCCTAAGTTGTGCTTTCATTTTCATTGAAACTTAGGAAGTCTCTAATTTCATTTTTCATTTCTTCCCTGACCCAACTGCCTTTGAGTAGAGAGTTGTTTAGTTTCCAACTGTATGTAGGCTTTTTGTTATTTCTGTTATTGTTGAGGTCTAGTTTTAGGCCATCGTGGTCTACTAGGATACAAGGTATTATTTCAATCTTCCTGTATCTATTGAGGTTTGCTTTGTGCCAGACAATATGGCCAATTTTTGAGAAGGTTCTCTGAGGAAATTATACTCTTTTGAGTGTGGATAAATAGTTCTGTAGACATCTATTAGGTCCATTTGATTAGGACTTCTGTAAGTGTCATTTTCCTAGTTAGTTTCTGTCTAGATGATCTGTCACTTGATGAGAGTGGAATTTTGAAGTCTCCTGTTATTAAGGTGTTGGCAGATATGTGATTTAAGCTTTAATAATGTTTTCATTTACAAATGCAGGTGCTCCTGCATAGATGTTCAGGATTATGATTTCTTCATGGCAGAGTTTTGGGAATGAAGTGCCCCCTCCTCTTTTTTTATTAAATTTGGTTAAAAGTCTATTTTATTAGATATTACAATAGCTACTGCAACTTATTTTCTGTGTCTGTTTGCTTGGAAAAACCTTTTTTCCAGCCCTTTACTCTGAGGTTATGTTTATCTTCGTGACAGAGGTGTGTTTCTTGGAATTAGCAGAATGTTGGATCTTGTTTCAGCAACCAATCCATTAGTCTATGTCTTTTTATTGGGGAGTTGAGTCCATTGATGTTGATAGATAATAGTGACCAATGAACGTCAGTTCCTTTCATTGTGAAGTTGGTGGTGTTACTGTGTTTCTATGCTTGTTTTCCTTTAAGTTTTTGTTGTGAAGTTATCTATACCCTATGTTTTCTTGGGTGTAGTTGATTTTGTTGCTAAAAAGGAATCTTAAGCATCAATTATACCAAAGAAATATTAAATCAATAAATATTACTCTTGGAAAAAAGAATAACTTCCTACTATTATACATAGTTTAGTAGAGTCCTACTATTATACATAGTTTAAGATTTACATTTTATTCTTTTATATTAATCACAGGTTATTTACTTTGAATCCCAGCCATGGCCCCATCCATTCTTCCCTCCCAATCCCACCCACCCTCCCTCATCTCCTCTCTGTCCCTTTCCAAGTGCACTGCTAGGAGAGGTCCTCTTCCCCCTCCAACTGACCCTAGCTTATCAGGTAAGATTAACATTTTAGAGCAGTATCATGAGTTAAATAAAAATCTAAGGTAAACTTAAACATATAATTATGAAATATACATGCAAATAACCTTTTCTCTGCTTTTTCATTGATTCATTTATTTCTTTATAAGGCTAGTTCATTTACTTTACATCCTGGTGCTGTTTTGTTTTAAGAAAGCAAGAAAGAAAAGGAGGGCATGAAGCGACCCATGGAGGGAGGTGCAGAGGATTTAGCATGAGTTATTGAAAAAAAATATAATGAAAATAAATTTCATAATAAATTAAATAAAAACTATTAATTTCTTTTAAAATAACCTTTTATCATCTTATATCATAGTTTGTCTAGTAAAATTTCTAGAGTTGTTTTAATAAAAAAATATTTGCTAAAATATAAAGATGACCAAACATAGTGAAGAATTAGTAATAAGTTTCCATATCTTAGAAATTGTTTTTATAATCATCTAAAATAGAAAAATAATGTAATAATTTTATCAGTGAGATTATCTTAAGAATATGGAAGTTCCTAAGTGTTATTCCTTGGTAAGGCTGTGTAAGACTAAGAAATGATTCTTTCGGTAAGCCTGGTATCTACTAGTCTACTAGACACTTCATACACATTATCTTCAAAGCTTAATGGCCTCTACCTTTGGCTATTTGACTAACAACCAAGCCTTCGGCAGAGGGCAGGGAATAATAATAAAAATAGGGGAAGTTAGTAAGACCTGGGGAGAACAAGAGCTCCACAAAGACCAAATTAAGCACAGGGGTCTTTTACGAGACAGTTTCTCCAACCAAGGACCATGTATGGATATGGCCTAGAACCCCCACTCAGATGTGACCCATGGTAGCTCGGTGTGCATCTGAAGACCCTAGTAAGGGGAACAGGGACTGTTTCTGTCAAGAACTCGATGGCTGGCTCTTTGACCCTCCCCCATACACACCAGGGAATAACAGCCTGGCTAGATTCCAGGGGAGGACATTGCAGCCAGCCCTGAGGAGACAAGATGAACTGGGGTTGGATGGAAGGGGAGGAGACCCTCCCCTGTTGGTTGGTGGACTTGGAGGGGGCGGGGAGGAGATGAGGGAGGGATGGGAAGAGTGAGAGGGAATGGGGAGGGGACTATACCTGGGATGCAAAGTACCTAACCTGTGATTGATATAAAAACAAATACATTACATTAAAAAAAGCTTAATGGCCTCATACTTTTAGGTAGGTGTCCATTTAAACATTAAAAAGAGGAAAGTGAAGCTTAACTAGCATGACCAACGTTGAAGAGTTAGTAAGGAGAAAGAACAGCTCATTTGCTCTTTTGTTCAGATTCCTTCATACCACTATGTAAGTCACTGTTTTCCCTGGCCTTTGAAGAGGAAAGTCCAAGGAGTACTGGCCTTTTTTGTGGCTGTTTTGGTATTGTAGCTTAAAGTACTGATCAAGAGTAAAGGAGAATGAGTCAGAAGACCTGGCCATGATTTCCCTGAACCAGCTATAGAATATTGAGTGAGTTCTCATCATGACCTTATTGTCATATTATAAAATGACTTTAACTGTGTGTTCTGTAAGTCTTATTCTAGATTTGAGCTTATGATTCCATAACATATTTATTATTTAAGTTACATATTCTGTATACATCAAAAATACTCTGGTTGTAGATATCAATAATGATTTTTTCATCATATATAAATATTAGAGATCAAGGTAGGTTTTATTGTAAAAAAAGTTGACAATAAATAGCATTAATTATTTCAAAGCCTTCTATATGTATACTGAATACTCAAAACAAGTGATGTATAATTAGACATCATTAGAATGCAGTTATTCAGTTTTTTATTGGAAATTTCAGTCTCAACTGATGAGTCCCATTAAAATTTGAAAGTCCAATATAGAAGTAAATATCTATTTTCATGTTTTATATAATTCAAGGACACATTTTAAGCTAAAATTTACAATATAAAATCTGAAAACAAAATAATGTTGA
>CM053764.1:33458029-33534985 GCA_028658305.1 Pachyuromys duprasi
ATACCACATGAGTCAGACAGGAGCTGTTAGCTACCTGCATATATCTCTGTTGATATATCTCTTCTATGAAGAGGTAATGCCATTTGCTGGGAAATGTTTTCTCAATATACACCTTCACTATACTTTGAACTTTTGTTATGTGTATCAATCTTTCAAAAATGTTTCAGAGAGATTAAAACTTAAGTCACTAAATTAGGCTTGTTTGGAAACTGAAATCTGAAAAACTAGAACCATTCTCTTTCAGGACTAGATCTTGAAGGCTAAGTTGTATTGTTTTGAGCTAACTTACACATTTCCTGGAAACAGGACTTAGCAGGGTATGGGGATACCTTGAGGGGGACTCAAGGAAAAACAGCTATTTCATTAGTAGTATTTGCAGGTGGCTGTTCAGGAAGCAACAATGAGAAGACAGTTGGAAGAACAAATAACTTTGATCCTGGGGTAGCAGGAAAAAAATGTTACAAGTTAGGAAAATATTTAAATAGTCAAACAAGTACTTGGAACTTCAAAATTAAGCCCTACGGACCCTAAGAAAACAAATCAAGAAGATTTGAGAAAACTTTCCAAAAAAAAAAAACACCCTACAATTATCGCGATTTAAATTGAAATATGAATAAATAAAATAAGTAAGACAATTTTATAAACCAGGACTTTAACACAATAGTCTGAAAATAATTTCTGAATTCCAAATACTGTTCAAGACCTGCCTACAGGGCCACTCCTTCATTGCCATGTTTGGATGAGTCCCTGAAAAGTTCAATTCCTCAGTTTCTCAGTGTTAAACAGATACTCATGTATCTTCTAGGAGTTTGGTGAGTTTAAATTTTTTTTTTGACAGAGGTGGGAGTTATGACTTACAAAAGCAGTATATGTGTAAAAATACACTACAGCCTGGCCTGAAGCAAACTCTGCCACATTGCTGCCAGAAGTAGGGAAAGATATGGATGCAGAGTGTTTAGAGTCAAGCGTTAGTTCTGGCGCTGACAAATGTTAAGATATACTCAATTAATTTAGTTCTATGACTTACTCCTTCTCACTGAAAAGATGAGAATAATAGTGACCTGCTGTTGCCACAAAACATATTACCACAAACTTGGCAGTAAACCCCACAAGTGTTTATAAGCTTACAGCTCGGTTTTAAGGTCAAAAAATCCACTTGCTCTTGGCTGAATTTAAAATATTTCTACTCCTAGCTGGTAATGCACCACAGTGCTATGACACTAGTCTGAATAACCAGGGCTATCAGGTTTGATCCTCAGTATTAAGCAGAAATAAAGAATACTGTGTATAATTTGATTAAGTATTCTAAGATTCTTTCTCTATATAACTTACTTAATAACATTTTAGATTTACAGAATAATAAAAACACATTTGGGTTTAGTTTTATTTTTCTAATAAGTTGAAAGTTGAGCTCCAAGCTTCCAGATAATTTAATAAAAATGGAAACTGAGGAATAGAGCTAATCATAAATTAACAAGAATTCATTCTGAAATTTGGTATTTTATTATAGTTTTTATGCTTATTTATCACCTTACACCTTGACATCATTGTGTTACAATTACCAAATTAGGGCCTTTGATAAACTACACAGCAGCTTAACACCTACAAGTTTTGTCTTGTCACTAACTCCATTTTATACATGGGGATATTGAGGCCTAGCAGTTAAATGGCTTTATTAGTAGTAAATGAGTTATAATTCAGGTAGAGAAAAATCAGATATGTCCTGACTTGGGGCTGGAGAGACACCTCAGCAGTTAAGAGCACTGTCTGCTCTTCCAGAAGCCCTGAGTTCAATTCCCAGAACGACATGGTGGCTCACAGACAACTATATTGGGATCTAATGCCCTTTTCAGGTGGACAGATAGAGCATTCATCTCTATAAAGTAAATAAATCTAAATAAATAAAAACAAAAGAAGATATGTCCTGAATCCAGATATGTTCCAAAATCCAAACTTTCACACAATAAAAATAAGTCCTGAAAAAAAAAAAAGTGTTCAGAGGCTGGCTAAAGGCATTTACAGATCTTGCTGATTACCTTGTTACATTTCCCAGTACCTACATGATACACCACAGCTGTTCAGGGATGTTGATGCCCTCTTCTGGTCTCTGCAGGCACTGCTTGCATGGTGTGGACATACGAGCAGTCAATACAAATACACATAACATAAACATTTAAAAATAAATTCTTTTTAAAAACTGTGCTCAGTTCAAGCAGATTAAGCGAATGTCTATAGACTGGTGGATTAAATACCACATATTTCTTAGTTATTGGAGTTAGGAAGTCCTAAATAAGGATACTGCCAGATACTGACATTGTTTTTCCTGGCTCACAAATGACCATCTACTCACCATATCCTAGAGTCAGTAAAGAGAAATAGAGAGCAAGGGAGTGCAGGAAAGGACAGAGACAAAGAGAAAAAGAAGAAGAAAAAGAAATAGAGAATGAGAATATCTTTCATAGAGACACGAATTTCATTCATGATAGTCCTAACCTTCAAAAACAAATTAACACCAAAGACTCGGGCTTAACAATTCATCATTGTGTAGATGTGCCACAATTTCTGTATCCAGTCCTCAACTGAGGGACATCTGGGCTATTTCCAGCTTCTGACTATTATGAATAAGGCTGCTACACACATGGTTGAGCAAATGTCCTTTTTGTACACTTGAGCATATTTTGGATATATGCCTGGGATTGGTATAGCTGGATTTTGAGGAAGCGCTATTCTTAATTGTCTGAGAAAGCACCAGACTGATTTCCAAAGTGGCTGTACAAGTTTACATTCCTACCAGCAATGGAGGAGGGTTCCCATTTCTCCACAACCTCTCCAGCATGTGTTGTCACTTAAGTTTTTGATCTTAGCCATTCTGACTGGTGTAAGGTGAAATCTCAGGGTCAGCAATAAAAAACAAGGACATATTGAAATTTGCAAGCAAATGGTGGGAACTGGAAAAGATCATCCTGAATGAGGTATCCCAGAAACAGAAAGACACACACAGTATATACTCACTCATAAGTGGGTATTAGACATATAATATAGGATAAACATACTAATATCTGTACACCTAAGGAAGCTAAACAAGGAGGACTCAGGCTAAGATGCTCAGTCCCCATTCAGAAAGGCAAAGAGGATGGACATTGGAGGAGGGAGAAAACAGGGAACAGGACAGGAGCCTATCACAGAGGGCCTCTGAAAGGCTCTACCCTGCAGGGTATCAAGGCAGATGCTGAGACTCATCGCCAAACTTTGGGCAGAGTTCAGGGAATCTTATGAAAGAAGTGGGAGATAGTAAGACCTGGAGAGGACAGGAGCTCCACAAGGAGAGCAGCAGATCCAAAAAGTCTGGGCCTAGGGGTCTTTTCTAAGACTGATAGTCCAGCCATGGACCACTCGTGGAGATGGCCTGGAACCCCTGCACAGATGTAGCCCATGGCAGTTCAGTGTCCAAGTGGGTTTGATAGTAATGGGAAAAGGGACTGTCTCTGACAGTAACTGATTTGCCTGCTCTTTGATCACCTCTCTCTGAGTGGGGAGCAGCCTTGCCAGGCCACAGAGGAAGACAATGCAGCCACTTCTGAAGAGACCTGATAGACTAGGATCAGAAGAAAGGGGAGGAGGACATCCCCTATCAGTGGACTGGTGGGAAAGAGGGAGGGAGGGTGCAACTGGAAGGGGAAGGGGACATAGCTACAAGGGGGATACAAAGTGAATAAACGGTAATTAATAAAAATAAAAATAAACAACAAAAGATAATTCATCATTATCCTCCTCCCCTGTCAGTAGACTAGAGGAGGGACAGAGAGGGGAAGAGGAAGGGAGGCTGGCACCAGATGTAGATGAGAGAGGGGGCTACAGCTTGGATAAAGTGAATAAATTGTAATAAATAATAATAAGAAGAAAAAAATTAAAAATGAATTCATCAGTGACTTAGTTTCTTTTCCTATTACTTTAGCAAAATGCCATGATGGAAGCAATTATATGTTGAAACTATCTGTTTTGATACTCTCTGAGATTACAGTCCTTTATGGCAGAGACATCACAGCATAAAAAGCTCAAGACACCTGGTCACGTTACATACACAAGCTGAGCTTATGCTCATCTTCATTGAACTCAGAGTTTACCTCTGCTGAATAGTTGTACTGACAATGGGCAGGTCTCCCACCTTCAGTGAAATCAAGGTAATTCCACAGGAATGAACATAGACAATTTTAGATTTTATCATGTTGGATAAAATCATTTTATCGTAACTATTCCGTGTCCAGTTTATACCGATTTGAATCATAACCTATCACCTCTTGTCCTCAAAGTCTCATTTTCATCATATAATTCGAAACATAATCCAACTTCACAAGTCCCCATATTTTTTTTATCAATTCGAACAGTTTGAAAGTCTAAAATACATGTGTAATCTGAGACACAAGGCAGTATCTGATGTGTGAGATCCTACAATATAAAAAAGTCACGTATTTCAAACTTACCCTGGCATAGAATAAACCATCCCATTCTGAAATGGATTAATATGAGCACAGCAGAGAAAAACTGAACAAAAGTAATGCCAAAATCCAAAGTAGGTCCAGCTTCTCAGGTTATATATGTATATATATACATATATATACATATATAATTATATATAGTTATATATAGGCTATAAATATACAGTCAACTATATGCCTAAGAAATGGTGTGAAACTACCTCTTCACCTTTCTTGTCTGTACCACACACCACTACCTTGAGTTAGCTTGACTCTATGCATGAAGCTTTTCTCAGAATATACTAAACCGATCTGTAGTTTCCAATATCTTTGGAGGTCTCTGTTGCAACTTAGACTTAACCTTCATGCAGAATATCTCAACCTATGGGTCAAAAGCTCTCTTGGAATCAAAAGACTCTTTCACAGAGGTCACCTAAGGCAAGGCCATTGGCATATCACATCACAATTCATAACAGTAGCAAAATTACAGTTACAACAAAAACATAATACTATAAATAATTTTGTGGTTGGGGGTCACCACAACAAGGGAACTGTATTAAAGTGTTGCAGCATTAGCAAGGTTGAGAACCCCACTGCTCTAAAGGGTACAACTTTGCCTTTTGGGTCGTTTTCCAGTTGTCACAGTGTAGCCAAGTAGTTTCCCCTTCCTTGCCTCTCTCTCTCTCTCTCCCTCTTCCTCTCCCTCTCTCAAAAATTGCTACTCATTTAGCACTTTCCCTGTCCAAACACTATTCTTTACTGAAGTCCATTCAGCATCAGTGAATGTCTCAGGACATTTGATTGTTATAAAAAATATTATACAAGTGGTCACAAGAATAGTTCCTGACAGAATCTGTATTTCCTTATGAAGCCTTGTGCCTTGGACTTCATTGCCTACTGTTTTCCTAGCATTCTTGTCTTTCAAGCTTCCTCCAGAATGGTTCATTAAGCTGTTCCCCAGAAAGCTACAACCTTTCTAGCTCAAAGTAACAAATGCTTCTCATTAAAGACATAAGAGTTCCAAGAGCCTAAGAACTGTGAGGTAAGTAAGGTCTGTCATAGCCTTGACTCCACTTTGAAGCAGCAGCTTTATGGATCAGTTTCCTTTCCCACTGTTGTGACACACTACCCTGGCAAAAGTGGATCAAAGCAGAAACAGCTTATTTCAGCTTACTGCTCAACGTGTCTGTCATGACTCTGGGATCATAGCACCATAAGATTGAGACAACTGGACATACTGAATCCACAGCAAGAAGCACAATGCAACAGATACTTCAGTTCATGTTCTTTTCTCTATATAGTCAAGGATCCCAGATTAGGTTGTGATGTCACTCAGTAAGAAAGTCTTCCCACCTCAGTATAATCAAAATGATTTGTCACATTCATGCCCAGAGCACCAATTCCCTGTCGGTGATTCTAGATCTCAAGCTGACAACTGAGATTAATCACCACATTCATATCAGGAAAAAATATTCAGTTGCTAGCACAAATCAATAATCTTTCTGCATTTTGTCTTTTGATTGTTTTCATCCTACTTATTTTTGCTTTGTTTTAAGGCAATGTTACTTTCCTTGTAGGGCTAAACCTACAATATATGAACAGGTATAATAAGAAAAGCTTGTTAATAATGTCTATAGGGACAACAACAACAAAAGTTTGCAAAATTCTCAGTGAACCATTTCTTTGAAACCCTTTTTTTCTTTTTTGAGCAGAAAGCTTATTTTTTTTTAAACCACAGGACTTTTAGGGATTTTAATATACAAATATTCCTCAAGGGTATATAAGGAACTTCATTAATATACACTGTTTCCCAAATCATTTGTCCATGCAATATTTTTTATTTTCTTTACCCAGAAACCTATCCTAAGGATAAGAATGGCTGTAGAAAACAATTTGCGAACTGCTATTTTCATGTGATGTATAGATCATTTTTAGTATTTTAGGCACAGATTTGGAGAAGCAGTAAAACCATAGGCTGGATCATATGTGATTAGTAAAGGTCTCTTAGTACTTTATGTTCAGGAAAAATTTCTTAAGAGCATTTTGTCCTTTTACTCTTTCTTTCTTTTTGTCTTTCTTTCTTTGCTTTTCAGATGTTTTCTATATTCCACCTGCAAAAGTGATACACACACATACACACACACACACACACATATATATATATGTATGTATGTATACAGCCTAGATATATTTATATGTATAAGTGTGCTATTAGTGAAATGAACCCTGCAACTGTAACTGAAGGTAAGCACTTGAAATTATCAAAACGAAAGGCTTATTTATAGATGGTTATTATCAATAAGCTGCAAGAAAGAAGTGCTGACCCTGCAAGTACAGCTCTGTTTAAGACTATATGTCACCTTCTCATGGAATGTAAGACTTAAGGAGGCCCAGATTAAATAGGCAACATCTTTCAAAGGTGGTACAATACTTAATAAAGAGTGACCTTCATAGTCATCACTTCACTTGTTTGGCTACAGACAATTCATTTTGATGTAGCTTTATGCCTACTTAACTATTAAAATAACTTCCCCCTTCTTAAAGGAAAAATGCTTAGTAGCTGACATTTTGCCAAAAACTGTTAATATCTTGACATGCTTCTAAATATTACTTTTTATTAGTAAAGTGGAAATAGCACATAAATTAGGCAAACAATTTTTATTCCATAGGTCTCCTATTGGCTATCTCTTCATACAGAGCTAGTTCAGGTTCTATAATTTAGGATTTTCATTAATCCTCCAGGAAGAATCTCATAAAAGTGACTTGATTTTTATATGTTAGAGAAGTCCTTTGTAAAACACATGTCACAGCATGTGTGTGTCAGCTTGTCACTTTCAGAGTTAAATTATAGTGATGTACAAGGAAGCAGCATTGTGATTGATTAGAATGAACTCAGCACTCTGAACAATAATACTCTCCTGTGTCAACAGGGATGGGTTTAAGCATAAAATAACACAGCAAATAAGTGAATCTCCTTTCCCTTGGCAAGACAACTTCTTAAACATGTACTGCTACCATTTCACTCAACATGAGAAACATTGTTTCGGGGGGGGGTTTGATATTTTATCCATAATACACATTGCTCATTCCTAGCTTTGATTTGTTTTTACTTTTAATTTTTTTACATGTCCTTCCACCTTTGATTTCCACTACAAACACCAGAAAGATGATAGGTGTTGGGATTCCAAGAGCTTGGGGAAGAAAATAAAGAGGAAGTTTCTTGGTTGTTGCCTTTCAGCCTCTAATCCTGTAGACTTCTGTTTCTCTATTCATGTGTTTATGTCCTTCTCCCTTCCTAATGGGGATTGGGGAGGGAAAAGAATCCTGCTTCATTTTGGTCCTTGGTACTGAAGGAATTGAATCTACAGCAAGCAATCATTCTAACTGAAAAACAAAGGAGAAAGCACAATTGTAAGCCAGAGGCTGTATTTTTGTTCAATCATTTTCAGTGCAAAATAAGCCCATTTATTTTTGTTTTGGTGGGGAGCAGCGAAATTTGATCCACCTGAGTGATGTTTCAAGAATCTGCTCTTTCCTCTGTTTTTCTACAATGTCCCCAACCTCCTCTCTCTCTCTTTCCCTCTTTTTTTTTTTTTTTTTTCATGTGAAACAGATGTCCTGCTTACAAGCCTCCTACTTGCTTTTGCCCTTTTCCCACTGGGAGCAGATGAGCCCACAACCTTCCCCTTCAGCCCGAGCGAACTGATTTGCAGACAGAACAACAGAGCCTCAGCCTGTATTGGCTGTTCAGAGTCTGGCTCCTGAGTACATCGTGACTCCTGAGAAATTCGAACACTCTTTTTAGCAGTGTTGTGTCTCACCAAGCTTGAGCCACTTTGTGAAATCTCTTAACTACTTTCCATGGCAATGCTGTAGTCCAGGGGACGCCTTTGCTTAGCTGACTGTAAAACCAATCCTGGAATCAACACTTTCACACAATAGTCGTATCCCCCTAACCCTAGAGTTCCCACCATCTGTGAAGAAGGTTCAAGCTATATAGGAACTTAGCAGATAGAGGCAGGTACCAGGGTGTGGTTGCAGGCTGTCTCCCTTTCTATTCCAGCAGAAGGAGCCACCTTCTAAGTCTGGGCGAGTGTGTGTGGGGGGAGTGCTGTACAGGGGGGAGAATAAAAGAGTGGAAGAGGAGGAGGGAGGGAGAGAGACAGAGGGAGAGGGCGAGAGGGAGGGAGAGAGAGAGAGACTGGAGGAGGCAATAAGAAGAAAAGAAGAGGGAGGGCAGGGGGGCGGGCGCTGGGGGAGCCCAAAGCCAGCCTGCAAGGCTCAGCCTCACACGCGCGCCGCCACTGTTTGTACACAGTGCGCTCTTGGCTTCAGGCTCGCTCCCCTCCAGCTCACGCTTCATTGTTCTCCAAGTCAGAAGCCCTGCAGCCTACGCGGCAGCAGCTTGAGCTTGAGTCACTGCTGGCCGCTTCGCCTGCGGTGGCGGTGAGCGCTCGGAAGTCGGGGAGCCCGGAACCCGGGGAGCCCGCGCTCCGCCCGCTGCGCCGCGGCCAGGACCCACCCGCAGCGCCAGCTGAGCCCCAGCCGCTCTGGAGCGACCCACCTCCGCACACCCCAGCGCAGGCGAAGCAGGGGAAGGGGCTACCCTTTCTCTAGGGCCATCACTCTTTATCACCCTTCCCAAGAATTTGTTTGAGGAAGCTCTGCAGGAGGAAGACGTCCTCTTGAATCTGACAGGGCGGGGTCTACTGCTGTCCTGCACGGCCCCCTCGCCTACAGTGCCCTCCGCTACGACCCCTGACTAGCTCGGGGTCACGTCCAAGAGAAGAAAATCATGAAGCGCTTGGTAGCAGCCTGGCTTTTGGCTGGACTCAGCCTCGGTGTGCCCCAGTTCGGCAAAGGTGAGGTGGCTGGGCAGGGGTAGCTGGATGAGGGACTGGCCGGGAGCACCTTTGGAGACGCCGCTCGAGGGGCCACAGTGGGTCTTCGGTGCGTGCCCGGAGTGAGGACCACCACGCAGGAGGCGTTGCGCCCTGGAACCCCTGAGAAAGTGCTAGCAAAGTCCGAGTGGAGTGCCCCAGGCTGAGCTATGGAAGGGTGTGATCTAGAAAACAAGGTTGAGGGGTATGAGGGGGTTGTTCTTCCTGGGTTCCCTTGGCCAATTCTCTGCGCGACCCCTGGCTAGCAAATGTGAATATTGCTGGCCAATGATGACAGTGGTTAGGGCTGCCTGGCAGAGCTGTGTGTGGGGAGCCGTCACCTAGCTGGTGCTGGAACAGCCTGGATAACCGCAGGGCAGTAAGCTGGATGCAGTGCTCTAGCGCAGGGCGGGGGCTAAGGGGTCTGCCAAGCTGCACCCAGTATTGAGAGTTTTGCTGCTAGTGATATGGAGAGGTCTAAGTCGCTCCTTTCTCCCTTACCCTCCTCCTGGGCGCGTGACTTCAATGACAACAACTCAAAAACTCGCACCTCTTCGAACCCCCAGGGGGCCTGAGCATTTCTGTGCACTCCCTCTGGGCAAGACCATAACTCTTGGTAATAGCTGTGAGGTGCGAACCAACCTTCATGCGCCCCTGGCCCAGGAGCTAGAAAGTTGCCAGGCTGATATACCCGAGCCTTTCATGGCTTGCGTGTTAATAGGAAACGAGCAAACAAAACAAAACAACATGAAAAATAAAATACAGACTTCAATGAGTCTCCTGCTGAGTTGTTTAGGTGACTTTCGGGTCCTCCTAGAGATTAGGCTTTGTCAGTACAAAACCTGGTCAGAACATTCCTCTGTATATCAGCAAGTACTGAATTGGAGCCAGGGCCCTTAGAGGTGGGAGAAGGGGTTCCAAGATATTGGGTGGCTGTGCCCTTACTGCATTTATGGAGACAGGCGGCCCTTCTGGGAGATCACATGTAATAGAATCTTATACAGACAGCCTTAAGCGGAGAGCTGGATAAGCTACCAGGCTTTAAAAGGCTGTGGCTCTAGAAGTATTTGGGAAAAAAAAATGCGTTCGCTCAAATCCATTTGAGATTACACTAGATATTGTGTGCGTACTCTATATTACACACATGCACCACCTATGTGCTTTAGAGGGTGGGCTCTTCGGGGACTGTGCTCCAGAAACCTGTTTTGTGGCCAGATGCCACCTCTCCCAACTTGAGATGGTGGCTAGTTCAGGTCTTCTCAGGTCCCCAGAGTGTGGAGATGTGGCTGTCCCTCCACCCCCACCCCCGGAGGTGCAGGCATGAGTGTGGGCTCGGTCTTGCTTCTATTTTTTTAAAACTGCTCTGATAATTACCTGGCTGAGGCAGCCGCTTCTGTGATGGTTAGCATACGGAAGTGATTCCGGAGTAGATTGTCTGTCTCCAACGGTAAGAAAAAGAAAGGGCTCCCAAAGCTGGTGTTTAGTTTTTCTTTTATTTCATGTCTGGATGCCTTCTGCACTTTGCTTCCTTAGCTGGGGAACTGTAAGAACTGCAGGCACTCCCCTCTCATCCTATCCCCGCCTCTGTTCCCACCCCACATAGGAACACACACACACACAGGGGCACACTCCAAGTATCTCCACATGGTACCTCTGCTACTATCTGACACTTATCAGAGGTGACTGGAATGCTAGAGGACCTAATGAGTGACTGAGCTTGTCAGAGGCTTCTAGTTGATAGAGCCTGGGCGCGACAGATTGCAGCTGTCCTGAACTCTTGAAGCTGCCCACGCCAAGAGCACAGTTTCTGCCTCTTGTTAAGCAGACCATGGAGATGTTGCCTGGGCTTTCCTATGTGATCCTCCTCTAGACAAAGCTCAGGAAGCCTGTTCTTCCCATCCTATTCTTCCCATTCTTCAGCAGACTCATTCTTCTTAAACCTCCCTGTGGGTGGAGGTAGAGAGGCTCTGGGAAAGAAACAGATCATTTTGCATTAGCTTTTTCCGTTAAACTTGCTCCTCTCAAATTTTCTTCTCCCGGACATCTGAAGGAAGTAGAGCTGTCTGATAGTTCAAAGAATTAAACTTTGAGAAAACTTGCTGAAGCTAATGTTTGCAAGGAATTTTACTCTGCTTCTTTTTTACCCTCCTCCATCGTATATCAATAATTTATCGAATGTTTTAGAGGAATTAATGTTTTCCCTTTGTGCAGATTCCAGTTTACAGGCACTCAGGCTTGGCATTTGATAATGATAGGTAACTCCTTTTATTGGTCGTCTTTATTTTAAAATTAAACCAATGGATCAGTTAGATTGAATATTTTATTAACTCCTAAATTATTCATTATTGATTATTGCTTTAAAAATCCAATAACATACATACAGTTGCAGCAAACATGTGACATCTTATGCAATCTGCTCCTGTGCTTGCAGTTTGTGTCTGAAGTCTTTAAGCAAATGGCACTATCTAAAAAAAAGTCCAGATGTGCTATAAATGCTATGAATCATTGGCATTTGCATTCTCATCTTTTAATCAATGGTGATCTTAGTTAATTCTACATGATAAGAAATTAATACCTGAAGAATCTCACTCCAGATGACACTACACTTCAGTCATTACATAGTGAAGTTTAAGCTGAAATAACAGGTTTCTAGGGGGATCTTACTATTGCACTTTTGTGCCTTCATTACCTAATTTGCATGACCATTAACTTTACAGTTTAAGAAATAAGTGCTAATATCAGATTCAAGGTGAAACATTTTAAATTAATTTAAAAATATTATATCGAAGGGAGTAGTTAAGTGGACATAAAGTACCCTGCAATGAGAGTTTGAAACCAATGTAAAGTCTGCGCTGTGCCAGGCAATGGCATGACACCACAGAGCATTTCCTATGGTGCTGAAAAAGTTATCATTCCTTTTCAAATGTTTCCTTAAAATTGAAATGTATTTTGTCTAGAAATTTATATGATTTGTGGGAAATGTTTACAATAAAAATGGGGAAGTGAAATGAAACAGATTGTGCTTAAGTTAAAAGGCTTGTATTTTCATTAAATCTTTTAAGCTGAATGTCCATATAACCTTAGTATTTAGTATATTTAGTGAGCATTTTAGTAAGATTGACGCATCTTTCTAGGTTATGATTTTTAGTAACCATACAAATCAAGTAATACACAGGAATAAAATATAAATGACTTTGATGAAAGAGCATGGATACTCAACACCACTGCAAAATATACTTAAAGGGTTTTGTGTCTAAATTACTCCAAACTCTTAACTTTCCTTACTAGGTGTTATGATAGCATTGTTGATTGGATAACTTATTCTTGAGATGTCTCATAGTTTTAAATAGATGCTAATAATACCATGACCTGTAGATGTAATTGTGTGTGCACATTTTTAAGCCTTTGGCGTTTGCTAAAGCCTAAGAAATTGGTGCTATTATTGGTTACTGAACACACTTGAAGGTGTGATAGCTTTGAGTATGATTTATGATATAGCAGGTTTATCTTATCTTTGCCAAAACATAACAAAATAAAAAATTTGTAAAGGCTTCTGAGCTCAGTCAAGCCAGAAGTTAATTGTGAGTAGAAGGTTATATGGAAAGATTTGTAGGGTAGAAAGGAAAGTGGGAAAGTACATAGTCACATTAAAAACTAAAAAGAAAAAAATAAAAGAAGGATAAAATGTGAAAAATAGGAAGTATGCAATTAGTAGTAAAAATCCTATCATGCTCATCTATTATCTCTCTTTATTAGCTAAATATTTATATTTTGATACAATTATGGAAAACTACAAAGCCAGTCATGCTATTATTACTTTTGAGTTCTTAGCTGTGATTTTAGAAAGATACTCAACATATTTTTTCTTATCTTGTGCATTATCACAGCCTGCAAAATCAAAGTGATAGCTTTCCTAATGAAAGTAAATGCATTTATGAACAAAATCAAATGACTGCTGATGTGGTATAATTATTAAAATGTTTTACATGGTTACTATGGATGCTGGAAATCACTACTTAATTGGTTTCAGAGTTGTTGAAGGAAAAAGACTGGAATCCACTGTGCCCTCACCAGCAGGTGTCAGAATAATCAATGGAGATATTTTAAAGATCTTTGAAAGAAGCCAAAGAGGTAAATAAGAACTGCTAGTCTGACAGGAACTCCACAAGGAGACAAACAGAGCCAAAATACCTGGATCCAGGGATTCTGATACTCCAACCAAGGACAATGCATGAAAAGGATCTAAACCCCCTGCTCAGAAGAAGCTCATAGGCTGTTCAGTCTCCAGGTGTGTTTCCTAGTAAGGGGAACAGGGACTGTCTTTGACATGAACTCAGTGGAAGGCTCTTTGTTCATCTCCCCCTGGGGGTTCAGCCTTGCCAAGGCCACAGACATGATAATGCAGCCAGCACTGATGAGACCTGATAGGCTAGGGTCATAGAGAAGGGGTGGAGGTCCTCCCCTATCTAGGTTCTAGGGAAAGGGCATAGAGGGAGATGAGGGAGGGTCAGTGGAACTAGGAAGAGAAAATGGAGGGGACTACAGTGGGGATACAAAGTGAATAAATTGTAGTATTTAAATAATTAAATAATTAAAAAGAAAGAAATGCTATTCTGCAAATCTACATAAAATACATTCTACTGTCTATGAAACTAGCGATAGTTCTCATCAGTCCCCAAAACAGAAAGTGTACATTATCAGGACTGATAGCTTTAAATGAAGATTTTTAACATCCAAACACAAGTGCCACAAATAAGAATCACAAACTTTGGGGAATCCATTACTTTTTCAAGATGTTTGTTAGTGCCTCCCAAGAAAGGAGACATAGAATAAGGACGTAGTTGTTATCAAATAATTATTACTGTCATTTCTAGCATATAAATTTCTTCTCTACAGCTTCTCCAAGTAGTTATTCATTCTCTTACACTAATTTGCATGTATTTACACATTTGGCTATATCTCTATACACATCCGTTGCGTGGAAAGTCATGAGTACCTATCTTTTTTCCTGTGGTACTACTTTTTGTAGATCTTACGAGTTTTTAACTAATATAAATCATATGGCCAAAATGGAGTAAATGCTTCCTAGATTAATCTTTCTCTTATTTATTTCAGGCAGTGATATATACATATTTGTATATATTTAATATATAATATACCTATAATATAGCAATATCTGTTACTCAAATTATTTATAACTGACCTTTAGTAAAAATTTGTCCCCTTTTATTAATACAACCCTTAAATCTCAGTTACAGATTCACTATTATATTCTTGCTATGAGTTATCTCAAGTTACTATAGGTCATTGACATACCAAATGGCCTATTTTCAGTGTCATTCCTTTCATATGAAAGTTTTTCAAAATTAAAAAGGAAATATCCATTCTGCCTCTTCCATTTCTTTTTCCTTTTGCCTCCCACTCCTTTGCTGGGTAGTAACTAGGAAACAACATCCAGGATAAAATCAATTTGACATTCTGTCATCATTATTAAGAGACTGCAAAATTTACAAAGCATCATGAATTTCTAATTTTCCTTCTTAGAGTGAGAGAAATAGAAAATAAGAACACAATGCCCTTTTTTTACCAATCCCTGAGATTTAAAACAACACAAAGCAATTAGGATCTGAACCAAAGAACAACTCACTGGGCTTACTGCTCTCTTCAGTCACAACGTCCTGCCTGAAACTTTCAACTGGGCTGGTTACCTGTGTGCACCTATCAGCGTAGCGTGATTTGCTTCAAATTTTCACCTATGTAACACATAAAGAGGTGTAGGAAGCACAGAGGAAAGAATGAGACACTACATAGCTAACATAGAATTCACATTTAGAATTTATATTATATTTTATACTTTAAAATGTATTTCAAACTTTCTGGTTGTCTGTAAACTACAACCAGAAATTGAAAAACGTGAAGTGATAGGTCAGGCTCAATTTGAGAGATAAAATATGTCAGCTGCTAAATAAGAAAGCACAGAAGTACATGCGAGACTGTAACACTTTACAATCTAAATAAATAAATAAATAACCAAACAAACCAGGAAAATTCAATGAAATGGTGTGTGAATTGCATATCTTAAAGACATTAACCTGTGAAAGCTGATTATACTAATTGATACAAGTATTGGTCATGCATCTAGGTAAAACCTAATTGCAGTATGTTCACCATTTGGTGCTACAAAAACAATAAAATACTTGTATATACTTATAATAACATATTTTGCTCATCATGTTTAGGCTTAGATATATGCCTTATTGTGGAGGAGTTAAAAAAATTGATAAATTTATTCGCTTGGCAGTTTTTTTTTTCATTCTGCCATAGAAAATGTGTTTTACAGTTTTCCCTAGAAAAATCAAATGAAGATAATGCAGAACAGTTTAGTTTTACAGGAAAAGAGTCGGTTCCAGAATTCATATAAGTTGGTCTGTAAATTCTGGGCTACATTTCACAAGACAATATATTGCTGTTTTCAGCTTAAATATGTGTTAATACAGTGGTAGTGACGGTGTCTGGTTTGTCCACCAGATTTCCTGTGCATCAGTGAACAGAGGGGATTTAAGCTCAAGGATATCTGAGAAGGCTCTTACACACTAAAGTGCTTTGGAATGAGACTCTTACAGCACTGAAAGACTGACTTTCCTTTACTGTTTTCTTTCCTAAAACAGATCTGTATCAAGACGATTGATCACTTACTTATTCACAAGTAGGACGGCCACGGTTTAATCTCTGGTTACACAATGATGCGCTTATGTTGGAGGCAATCTTTAAATGAGGTTAGGCTACTCTGCAGTCCTTAAGGTTGCTGCGTCGCATTTGACAAAGTGCTTTATTTTTAGAATGAAAAATAATCCGTTAAGTCCCTTTCTGGACTGAGCTCACAATGACTGTTTAGAGTTTGCTCCGGCTGGAGATTATGAGGTCAGCTGTAGTAAAATGGGCTCCTGACATGTAAGCAAGAAAATCCAGAACAGTCAAGCAGAAATATCAGATTGGAGAATATTTTTTCAAATAAATAAATCAATCCCTTTTGTAATAAATTGTTATTTCTGTAGTTTGAGTATGTCTGTCAGTCACACATATGTGATAATCTTTTCCCAACTCACATTGCTTCTAATGTTGATAACATAATTTCTCCTGTATAAATTGTATATATATATATACATTCTATAAATATATATTATTTCTATAGTTTACCTAATATACTATAAACACCAACTTTCTTAGAATATTTTATGTCAACTCAGCATTTAGATGCTTTAATATTTATATCCCAAATCATTTCACATTGATTCTATTTTTATTTCAATGAATTAGCATAGTATGGGTGAAACAACAAAACAAAATAACAGTAACAAAATCACCAAAATTGGATTCTTAATATTCTTTTAATTTCATGGAAATATCACTCACAACCCACAACCCACATCACTGACTTTAGAACGTAAGTGCTCAGAAGATTGTGAGCCCCCTCATGGGTTCTAGGATCCTCTGCAGTAGAAGAGAGGTCTCCTGCCTGCCAAGCTATCTATGTCTCCAGACTCATATGTGCACAATTTAAACAGATATGTCTTCATATGCATACATATATGCACAAATATATGTATAAATATATACATACACATAAACTGTCAAAGACAGTTACAAAAACTTTAAAAGCTTATGTTACTTGGTTTATCTGTATAACCATTTCTGAAAGTGCCTCTTCACCCTTTTGGCAGAGAGAGCAATGATAAAAATATACCATTAAGTTACTGACAGAATATCAGTGGCTTTTAACGTTGGTTACCAATCTTCAGTTAAAAGAAACCCTATTACTAAGAACACATTTATTTATTAGACAAAACGTTTTGATGTTTTTCTGTATCTGAAAAATTTCATAGTCTTATTTCTTATTTGTTTTTCTTTGTTTAGGAAGACAGCCACCAAGATGGTATAAGCATCATTACAGACAAGTTAGCAAGAGTCATTTACACAGAGAAATTTGCGAAACAGTGTCAATAAGCCTAGCAGTTGCATTCTGCACACTACACTATTGTAGACACCAGTTCTGATTCTCATAACTCTACCCTGCAGGTCAGGTATAAAGATAACTGCCATGACCACATAGTGACTAAGTTATAATGTATAGTATAACACAAATAAAGGAGAAAAAAATCATATATAAGAGCATGAAGAAGGAATGAATGGAGGTTGTGGACACAAGATATGCAAACAGACATGAAGCTATTTTTCTATTTCTAATTCTGTCATAGACACTTTGATTTGGTGGTGGGTAAGTGAAGACAAGACACTTGTTGTTTTAAGTATAAAATTTCTTTGTGAAGCTTCCATTTTGATGGCAATTAGAATTAATATATATTCATAAGTTTTGTGGAACATGGGTCAGATTAAGTTGGATTTTTTATGTTTTTGTTTACCTGCATTTTTTAATAATAAAGCTTATTTTAAACATTTCAAAACTAATCTAGATCAAACCTACACATTATCCTCTTAACTGCAGAATGATGCTCTGTGATAATAAGCTATACGCTATGTATCATGGAGAAATCTTTTATATATTATTATTATTTGTAAAAGCACATATATTCTACCCAGTCACAAGTTAACATTTAATTATTTTAGAAGATGAATTTTTACTTTGGAAATTTATCTGAAGTATTAACTAACTTAAACTTTAAAATAAATGTTAATAAATTAAAGTAGAAAAGTAAAGCTCCTCCCCCATGTAGAAATAACAAGAATGCTCTTTAGCCAGAGTTAATAATGTATTTTTTAGTGTATACTGCTAGTTATGATGCTTTGAATGGCAGAGAGAAAAGAAACACCTGGGTAGTAGTTTGAAACAGAATTTGGCCAAATCTCATTCAATTTTATTCTCCCATAAATTTTATGACTGTGTTCTAGAATTTTGCCACTCATCTACATGTTTCAAGAGCTATTGAACATAATGTATAGGAATATGATTTCTGTGGCAATTTCAATTTCATAAAATAGTCCAACATGATATTAAAAGAGAACACAGCTTTTTTATTTTTGCCACTTTAACAAAAGTATTTAACTTGACATAAATATGTATGCAACATATCTTGTTTATTTCTATATAAGCTATTAAGAAAAATAAACGAGCACATCTTTAATCCTAGCACTCGGGAGGCAGAGGCAGGCGAATCTCTGAGTTTGGGGCCAGACTATTCTACCAAGCAAGTTCTAAGACAGCAAAGCTACACTGAGAAAAATTGTCTTGAAAAGCAACAACAAAACCAAACAAAAATAAGCTAAATGTATGGTACATGCCAGGAACCCATACATTGAGGAGGAAGCAGCAGAGTCCCAAAGTCAAGGACGTTCTGGGCTGCACAATGTAAATTCAAGTAAACCAAAGTTGGAGAGATGGTTCAGTGGTTAGGAACACTGGATGCCTCCCAGAAGATTAAAAACTGACTTTCCCTGAACCCATATGGTGGCTCATATAATCTGTAACTCCAGCTCCAGAGATGCAGCACCCTTTCTGGCTTCTGGGGACAACACCTAAACACAATTTATTTTATTTATTTGTTAACAACAATAACAAAACAGCAAAAGCCTTAGGAAGATTAACAGCTTGCCAAGACGATGCATTCATTCCCTGGCATTATAAAAAATATGACACACAGACACCAAATGTCATAGAACCACACCAGTCAAAATTTTTCATCTGGTTTAATTGAGTTATTATTTACCCAAATATGCTCTAAGTGTTTTCAACCTAGATTAACTTGACAATCTTTAAAACTAATGAAAGTCCTACTATCTAATGTGTAGAGCATCTTCTAAAGTTTTTTTTCCTCTGTGACTGCATAGAATTTAAGTAGACATCGCTGTGCCTTATTATATATAAAACTTATTATACATTATTAATATTGAAATGTTAGTTAAAAATCATATTCAATATTCACCTCTGACTTAGAAGATAGGAATGGAGACAATTCTTTTAATCTAATTTAACAAAAGAATACCTGTGATTCTAAATCTCCAATGTTCTGGATTTCACAGAGCAGAAAGAGTCTGAACTTGAATATATTGCATGGACTTCAGCTTCTTACAGCTGCCACACAAGAGTGCTCGAGGTAGTTTTGAGTTCTGTATTGTCTTCAGGTTTTAGAATGAGGCGATAAGAAAAGGTTGGCTGAAGTTCGTTTTCCAAAATTATCCCTAAGTGCTTGCAGTAGTTCTTAACATTTTATTGTTGCTGTCATCTTTCTTCCTTTTAGAGAGTGTTTCTGAATCTGATGGTGTTTCAATATCCAGCACCAATGGTTGTCATCTCCCTGTTTTAAATCATATCTAGCAACGTCCAGTCATTGATAAATGAAGTCACTAAGTTATAGGCACTTTAAGCTTCTCAGCCTTCCTTCTTTCACTTTCTGCCTTTTACTTTCCACTTTCTGTACTTCCGCTTGTGATCATTGCAGGACTTTATGCCCCATTGGTCTTCTTTCTGTACCTCTTCTTTGTATTTAGTCATCTCAAGGATAAACACACTGTTTAGTAATTTCTCCATTGATTTAGTTGTCAGATGACTTGATCATTAATCCTATAAATAAAGTCATTCCCGAAGTTTTGTTCCAATCTGTTGCTAATTGGTGCTGAGGTATTTTCTTTTTCTTTATCACAATTTATTCACTTTGTATCTCAGCTGCAGCCTCCTCCCTAGTCTCCTCCTCTTCCCATCCACTCTCCCTCTTCTTCCTCTATGCCTTTTCCCTAGTTCCCTGATAGGGGAGGTCCTACTCCCTTTCTTACTGCCCCTAGCCTATTGGCTCTCATCAGCTGGCTGCATCATCTTCCCCTGTGGCCTGCCAAGGCTGCATCCCCCAGGGGGAGGTGAACAAAAAGCTGGCCACTGAGTTCATATCAGAGACAGCCCTTGATCCCCTAACTAGGGAACCCACTTGGAAACTGAGCAGTCTATGGGCTTCCTCTGAGCAGGGAGCTCTATGTCCTTTCCATGCATGGTACTTGGTTGGAGTATTGGTCTCTGAAAGACCCACTGGGCCCATGTTTTCTGCTGGTCTCCTTGTGGAGTTCCTGTCTTGACATCGGAAGTGGGAGAAGACAAGAAATAGGACAGGAGCCTTCCACAGGAGACCTCTGAATGGCTCTATCCACCAGGGTATTGAAGGAGATACTGAGGCTCATAGCCAAACTTCGAGCCGAGTGCAGGTATTTTCAAGAGACTGTAAAATTTATATTCCAGAAATCAGAATTGGGTTAAAGTTGAACTGGGCTTTGGAGAGAAATGAAGCAGAAAAATAGGACATGATTAAGCATACAGAGGCATTGTAGGAAATGCAACATGAACATAATTTTGCCAATAATAATAATAAATTTTAGAAGATAGCCATGGGATTAACTAGAGGAAAAAATAAAGACAAAATAGGGAAAAAGTAATCAAGACAGTAAAAGGTCAAATATTGGAAAAGTCACCTGTGAGGGAATTAAAGCCAAAATAAATGTGTGGTAGGAAATGGTGGAAAGGTTGAAAGAAGAGGGAAAATGAAGGAATGAAGGGATGTGGTAGACATGAGAAAAACTTTAAGCAGATGTAGTGGAAAGGAAAGAGGAGTGACATAAGTTTCAACTCATTGGCTTTTTGCAAGGAAGGAAGTGGAGTATTCTGGAAATGACACTGATGAACAGAGAAATGCCAGTTCTTCAAATATAAAATTTTACAAGAGAAGAAATGTTAGGCAGCTGAGAGGGTGGAAGAATAAATAGTGACTTGGAGCGGAGTCTACTATTAGCCTGGTGCAGACACTTCTCGCGCAGTCCTTAGGTTACAGATTTACCATATCAACCTCAAAACAGTTTAGAGAGGTTTTATGTGTTTATATAAAACAGGTTTTTACAGCCTCACAGAAATCTAAAGGATTATATACTTGGAAAGAAGATTGTATACTGAGAGCAGGGCAGGTTAACAGCATCAAATATGCCTGATAGATTTCCATCCAGGAATGATTTCACTGTGACATAGTTTAAAGAAACGCTTCACATCCACAGAAGTATCTCCTCTAAATTTAGTGCTCTTCTGGGGGCATAGGGAGAGTTCTGCAATTGTTCCCTGACCCACTTTTAAGCTGCTAAGATGGACTTCTCTGTATTTTGAGGTCAGCGTTTAGTGGTTACAGGGAATGTCTTATCTGATTGGTGGCCCTAATCCAGGGTCATTTTTAGATCATTTGTCTAACAATGATCATCATTTTTACTCTTTTAAAGAATTTGTGTAATGTTGCACAGATTTTTTTTACCTTCAAACTTACATCTTTCAAGTATTTGTAAACTGCAATGTTTCTTCTTTGTTCTCTAAAGTGCTGGAGCTGGACATATTTTATTTCCTTTACTTGGTCCTCCTAAATTAATTGCACTCATCATCTTAGTTGTTTCATTTGGAATCCATCCCATTAGCCTGCATATTTATACCAAAGCTTTCCAATTTCCACAGAAAATCAGTTATATGCTTATGTCAAACACTGCAGTAGACACTATTCTTCATAAAAAAATTGAAACTAGCAGTTGATTTTTAGTAAACTATTTGCTTTTTGTTTACTTGATTTCTGGGAGTTGACCTCGTTCTAGATGGTAAGACATGGGCCCCCCTCATAATTGTAGCTTGTATACTTGACTTCACTGTAATTTTACTTAATAGTTTTAATTTTATGTTTGGTGTAGGTTTTAGTCTTTTGTTATGTGTGCTGTTCTGATATGGAAATTAGAGTACTGACCATTATTTCTAACAGATGTCATCACCATGTTCTTTATTGCTTTTTTATCATCTATGTAGATAATCACACAGTCTACAGATTCCTACTGTTAACTTCTAATTTCATATTTTTTCTTTGAGATCTTACATCGTTAACTTAAAATCATCACTCATCTCTATTTGCATATAATTTTATCTGTTTCTATAATGATTTCTGCCTCTCCTCAAGATTCTCACATTTATTTTCCAGAATATTATTTAATTGGAATTTTACACTCACAGAGAATTGCTAATAAATCTTCTTCCCTAAAATATCTATGCTCTAATCCAGATAACACATACCTATATACATACATGCATACATACATACATACATACAGACAGACAGACACACACACACACACACACACTTTCACAAACATACACATACAAATGCCTCAATCTCTACTAATACTTTAAAATACTCTATACCTTAAAATTATTACCTAATCACTTCTAAATTCACTTAACAGATTTTATTATATTTTAGCGTATTTGTACTGTGTTCTATAAGCTTGAAGGAAACAGAATAAGTACTTTTATATACTTAAAGCATGTATATGCCCAATTATAGGGTTTTAGCAGTTAATATTCAGTTAATATTGCCTAAATTTATTCATACATGATCTACCTTTTCTGTTTCTAATTATGAACATTTTTCAAATGAATATATATGTTCATTCATTATCCAACTGAACAAATCACTTATGATTGTATATAAAAGTAGGAGACTTCAATAGTGATTACACAGTAAAGGCTTGATAAATGTATGTACAACAAATCAAAACATTTAGGGGCATTTTAAATCCTCAGTTGGATGCTTCAGGTAGTCCTTTAATCTGATAGTTGTAGTGCCCTGACAATAAATCCCTCATTTTCCATCCACAATAACTTTCCTGCATCTGTCACTTTTTTTTCCTTCTCCCATGATAACTCTTGCACCTGCTGAACCCTGAAGTTACTGGCAGAGAACAAAAGATAGCACCTGGAAGGTGTTTCTGCCCAGGATCTAAGAACATTGGAAGCAACTCTGTTTAGAGTTAGTTGTCTATATAATAGCAATCTGGATGTCACTGCAAAATGCTGTCTACTCCTTTAGGCAACCTTACTTCTACTGTTCAAACGTTCCTCTGGTTCTGACAAAAAAGTATATATATACTGTGACTTCAATAATTGTATGATTTTTACACTGAGCTTAAAATTGTGAAAGGAATTCTAGAAAGTTTTGTATATATTTCTAAAATAAATATACACATACACATATCTTCACATTTTATTTATATATTTTTAAATATTTATATATTAATTACATTTACATGCATTTAATAAATATGTACATATAATATATATTATATATTAATATTCTTATACATTCATTTTTTCAGAATACTTAAGTTACTTCACATATTAGTTATTGTTAAATGCTTTTGATTTCAGTGGATACTCAAAGTGGAAATATTGCATTCTTTCTTAATATTAGTATTTTACTTTGGGGGAATTAACTTACAGGTTTCCATAGAGTTTCAGCATTTTCTTTATCCACAGACAATAAACATGTGTTCCAATTTTCTCACATTCTTTATGTAAATTGTTATTTTGAGCTAACACAGTAATTATCTTAATGTTGTGGTAGTATTCCATTGTATGTATTTTTTATTTTTTTGTAAACTTTATTAATGAGTGCTCTATTTACATCAGTTCCACACATTGTGTTCCACAACTCCCATGTGTCACTATTCCCTGTCAAATTTATGATTTCATCTATACTGAGAATTAGATATATTACTAGGAGCTTCATCCATGGAAAATATTGATATTTTTCCTCTGCCATCAGCCATTGACTGATGAAACTTTCCCTAACTACTGGTGTCAAGTGTGGCCATTAAGTAGGTCTTGGATAGGCAACACACTGTTGACGTTATAGATCTGTAGCATCCCTGTCATTTCTGGAAGACAGTATTTCACAGCAAGAGTCTTGTGCTTCTGGCTCTTACAACCTTTCTGTCTTTTTGCTCCACCATGTACCCTCAGTGTTAAGTTTATAGATCATTTTGTAAATGTGCCGATTGTGGCTATGTGCACTGAATGATAATTCTCTCTACGGACACCATAGACTAGTTAACAAATACCCAGTGTCAAGAAAGGAAATCCTTCCTTACAGTTGTTTATTTAAAAGATCCTCATAGGACAATATAAGCGACTGCTAATGCCCTTATGCCCTTGGTTTTCTTCTAGAACTGAAGGTAAGACCCTGTTGATAAAGAACGACATGTAAGGGCATAGGAGTTGAAGAATAGAGTGGATACTGTCCTGCAAGCCTCCCAAATAAAGGTTGTCTTCATAGTATCTAACAGTGTTATGCAAGCTAGCAAAGGATAAAAGAAATCAATAATCTTACCAAGCTGTATAGCCCATGAACTACAACAGTAACCTGCTCGGCAAGATATCCTGAAGTGAGAAATAGTGACACTTTTAGTTTGAGGGTAATCAACAGCCTTCTTATTGTACGTAAGGCCCATTCATGGAGATGGAATTAATGCTTGGGCCTGTAAACCTAGACAAATAGCCATGGCCGGAGAGGACATAATTCTCCAGAAAAGCCTGCTACTGCCTTTTGGCTAAAGCATTGTAGTTAACATCTTTCTTATTTTCTAAGTACTCACACATAACTTTAGCTTCAGCTTTAATTTTTAAAAAGCTTCATTTTGTTACAGATGGAGGCTACTACAAAGATATACAATTAATCAAAAATGCAAGTGACTGTGGAGTGGCAAGCCTTATTTAGTACTGATGCAACTTTTACAGAAATCGGTGTGGAAAATTTCACAAATGTCAAAATTAGATCTACCGTTTCACAGCACTGTGTCATCTATTAAAGAACTCTCTCATATCCAACTATAAAGATACTCTCAGCCATGTTCATTGCCAGTCTATTCACAATAGCTAGGAAAAGTAACAAGTGTCCATCTCTACCAACTGTTAATAAATAATTGAAACTTGGTACATAAACAGAAAGGAATTCTCCATAGTTGCAAAGAGAAATGAAGTCATAAAATTGGGCACAAATGAGTGGAAGTGGAAAATATTATGTGGAGTGATAGAGCCAATACCTAGCAAAACAAACACCGTGATGTTATTTCTTACTTCTAAATCCTAGCTCTGAATCTTTAGATTTGAATATGTATTCTGGACCAAGGGCAAAAGGGCAATTGCAGAAGCCAGGAAAATAGAAAGGGAATATGCTGAGAAGAGGTAAAATGGAGCTTTAGAAAAAAGTATAGCAGGACACAGGTGCTATGAAGAGGAAAAGTGAAAAATGTAGTGAGAGATTTTAACTGGGAAGGATCAGGGAAGGTAATTCAAATGGTTGGAGAAGATAGAAAGCAAGATGACACTAATAATAGCTGATAAAGCCATAAGGAAACCTATTTTTTTATATGATCACCTAAAATACGTACATATACATGTGTAGCTTGAAATACAAATGAACACACACCACATACATATAGTCTCACTTTAATATTATTTAATATATATTACAATATACCAATATTAATATATGGTCCCATTTTCATATTCTGTGTAATACTAGTGACACTGAATGCCATTTTAGTATTAATCTTTGGTATGTATTTTCTGTAGAAACAACCATTCCAGTTCTTTTTCCATACTTGAACCAGATTGTATTGTGCAATTGAGTTATTGGAGATGTCTATAGTTTCTTATCTAAGGTATAGTACATTTTAAAATTTCTCTGTGTTGCATTTCGCTCTATGAATAGTACATTTGATACATACCAAACTATCACATACCAAATATCTCTTTTTTTGTTACATTTTCTTTGGTGTATATGTGTCTACCATTGAGAAATTCAAGTCTGCAATGACACCGAATCATTAATTTTTAAGATTGATAAAATATACATAATTATGTCTTTATTAGATGCTCACAAACACTTAGGAATTATGTAATGTGCAAACTGGGGAGAATAGATTTGTCTTCTCAAATAGCCTTTTGGAGGATTCATATAAAAATCATTCCCTCTACTGCTTTTGGAATCTACAATATATTATCATATATACTCTCTCTTCTAAGCAAAAGAATATCACAACTAATTTCTCTTTTCTCACTGTTGTATAGTCCCCACTGGTGAAACTTCCCTCACTTTGCTCCTCCTCTGGTCTTCCCAGCCTCTGCTAACCATAACCCTGCTCTCAACTTTAATGACATCAGTGCTTCATTATGAACATGAGTGAAGTAATTCAGCCATTGCTTTTCTGTTCCTGATTTAGTTAATTCAGTGTTGTGTAGAGAGTCATCTCTCTTACAATACATGGCACAATTTCTTTCTCTTTTCTAGAAACTTTTATTCCATTTCATTTTTCATGGTTTATTCCTCACCTTACAAACATGAAGACTAGCTCCATTTTACCATTCCTTATCTCTTGTTAATAGTACTATGAGGTCATGAAGGGAAGATGATTTTCAGCATAATACTTGGTTTCAATTAGTGTGGCTGTTGGGTTTGTCTTGGTTTTATGTGAAAGTTTTTGAGAAACTTTTTCAGTCTTTTCTATAGCAGATTTGCTAATAAACATGCCAGTGTTCACTTTTCTCCATGTTCTCACCATTACAATATATATATATATATGTATATATTAAATAACAATTTATATTTTTCTCCAATGTTCTTTTAAATTACATTTTTATTTTTTTAATATTAGTTATAGTTTATTAACTTTGTATCCCAGCTGTATCCTGTTGCTTCATTCCCTCCCAATCCCACCCTCCTTTCTTCATCTTCTCCTTACCCTTTTCCAAGTCCACTGATAGGGGAGGACCTCCTCCCCCTTCATCTGCCCCTAGCTTATCAGGTATCTTCAGGCCTGGCTGCAAAGTTCTCTTCTGTGGCCTAGCAGGGCTGCTTCTCCCTCGGGTTGGGGAAAGGAGGTCAAAGAGCCAGCCATTGAGTTCATGTTAGAAATAGTCCCTGTTATCCTTACTAGGGTACCTACTTGAGCTACCATGGGCTACATATGAGCAGAGGTTCTAGGTTATATCCATACATGGTCCTTGGTTGGAGAAGCAGTCTCACAAAAGACCCCCTGTTCCCAGATACAGTTGGTCCTTGTGGAGTTCCTGTCCCCTCCAGGTCACACTAACTCCTCCTTCTTTTATCTGATTCCTTGCACTCTGCAGAAGGTTTGGTTATGAGTTTCAGTATCTGCTTTGATACACTGCTAGGTAGAGTCTTTCAGAGGCCCACAGTGGTAGGCACAACAAGGAAATCATGAAATTAATAGGCAAATGGTGGACAATAGAAAAGATCATTCTTAGTGAGGTATCCCAGAAGAAAAAAAGACACACACGGTATACACTCACTTTTTTACAATAGGATAAACATACTGAAATCTGTATACCTGAAGAACATAAAGAAGAAAAAGGACCCTGGGTAAGATGTGCCACCCTCACTTAGAAAGACAAATGGGATGGACATTGAATGTAGGAGAAAACAAGTGAGAGGACAGGAGCTTTCTCCAGTGTTCTTAATGTGAATTTTGAATATTTATTATATTAGTTATATTATATATTTTTGCAGCATTCTTAATTGAAAATAATGTGATCTTCAATGTGTGTTCTTAAGACATTTGTCAAAACTAAAAGCAAAATTACTAATTGAAACAATCTATACCAGCTTTGTACTCTATTTTAAAGTCACAGAGTATAATGCCCCTTTTATTGTACATTTTGATCAAGATATTTTTTAGCTATTCTGGACTTTTTATTGCTCCATATAATCTTTCAAATAGATTTATGTTGCTCTGTGAAGAATATCATAGGTAGTTCTATAGGGAGTCTTCTCAATCAAGAAATAGCTTTAGATACTATAGCATTTTAGCAAAATTGACTCTGAACAGGAGATACCATTTCATTTTTTTAAAGCATGCATTGGTGATTTTTCATTTTTAATTGTAGAAAGTGTTATCGCCTCAGACAATTTGATCAAAACTGTGTTTCTGTAGCAATTATGAAGGAGAGGTTTTCTTTTTTCTATTTCATATTATTTTATGCTGGCAAATGATAACGTATCAGTTTCTGTATAGTAATTTTGTAACCTGAAAATGTCTATCATTGTGTTTGTGAAATAACTTGCACTTTAAGTTCTGAAACAGAGGACTTAAAAGAAAACCTTAGCATATCATTGATTTCCTCACTAGTCACACACACCTTATTCTGTATGTAAAACAGACATTGTTCAGCTTCATGCTACAAATAGCTTTTTAAAATGTAATTTATTTATTTTTATATTAATCACAGGTTAGGTACTTTGTAGCCCCCTCCCTCATTCCCTCCCACTCTCCCCATCCCTTCCTCATCTCCTCCCTGCCCCCTCCAAGTCCACCAACCAACAGGGGAGGACCTCCTCCCCTTCCATCCAACCCCAGTTCATCTTGTCTCCTCAGGGCTGGCTGCAATGTCCTCTCTTGGGATCTAGCCAAGCTGTTACTCCCTGGCTTGTATGGGGGAGGGTCAAAGAGCCAGCCATCAAGTTCATGACAGAAACAGTCCCTGTTCCCCTTACTAGGGTCTTCACTTGGACACGGAGCTACCATGGGATACATCTGAGCGGGGGTTCTAGGCCATATCCATACATGGTCCTTGGTTGGAGAAACTGTCTAATAAAAGACCCCTGTGCCCTGCTCAATTTGGAGCTCCCCTTGTGGAGCTCTTGTTTTCCCCAAGTCTTACTAACTTCCCCTATTTTTATTATTATTCCCTTCCCTCTGCCGAAGAATTGGTTGTGAGTCTTAATATCTGCTTTGATACATTGCTAAACGCATTTTCAAACACTTCATATAGTAAAGTTTTCACATAAAATACATAGTAAATTTGTGTAAGCGTTCAGAAACATATACAAAGATTCATAGCAGCCTGGCACAGTGAAAGTTGAAATAATTGAAAATTCAAGCGAACAGGAAGCTGCCCATAGAATTGAAAAATGTTCAAATAGCTATGATCACTTGATCATCTTAAAGTAATGAATATACTTCAACAATTTTAGATGGAAAAGTGACTTTTTTGTATTATAAAGACATTGTTATTTTTGACCAGAAGTTTGACTCAGTGGTTAAGAACTCACATTGTTCTTGCAGAAGACCTGTTTTTTCCAAGCACCTACATGAGAGCTGACAATTTCAGTCCCAGGGGATCTGAAGCCTTCTCCTCCTGACTTCAGCAGGCACAAGCACAAACGTGGCACAAAGACATGCTGGCAAATGCCATCCATGCCAAATAAATAAATTAAATTAAACATCAATTGTTATAATTTTTGCTGGATTTTTACAAAGTAATAGTCCCATGTGGCAAGAAAAGATTTTTTGCTGTCAACTTTACTTTTAAAGAGAGTATGTGTGTTGCGTGTAGGTGTGTGTGCATGCGTGCGTATGCGTGTGTGTGTGCAGTGAGGTTGGGGGGAACTTTGTGTCAACTTTATTCCAGAAAGATGATGTTTCCAGAAAGCTTTTCTTTAGGTCTTTGTTTCACTCCGGAGCTAAGTTCAAATGATGAGAGTTTCTTATAAAGCCCTTAAGCAACACCAGTTGAATTCTTTTGCGGTGTGGGACACTGGAATCCTTCTGCTGAGCAGCTCCCTGCAGGCTTGTGACCATGTTTCTGCTGGACTGTCCCCAAACACCTTGGTACTGTGCCTGGGTGGAAGAGCAAATGGATTTCACAGAATCTTGGAACCTGGCTTGAACCTTCTCATAGATTTGTTAGACCAAATCCAGTACATGCAGAGTCTCAAGGAACTTATCTTCAATGTGCCTGAGCAGTCAGCTATGACTCCTGACAAAGTAACTGCAAATACATGAAGGCCTTTAGCTCCATATTATGGATCCTTACAACCCTGAGTATGCTGTCTCCAGGTAGCTCAGATGACTGAGATCAGGGTTTGGCAAACTCTTTCTGGACTAAGTTATTCCGGGAGTGCTGACATGTGGATGCCATCAACCAGGATGCTGACTTCTGGATCATCAGGTGCCAGCATTATGAGATCAAGGATATCCATGTGCCCCCCCCCCGAGTTAAAGAGTCTGTTTTGATTCAGGCAGAGACACAGAATTAGAAACTGGCCATAGTTCTAGAGTCTGAGGGGACATTCGAGTCAGCTATCAGTGTGGCAAAGAGGAAGAAACAGGCCCACAATCTGGCCTCTAAAGCAGAAAAGGCTGAACAAATACCCAGGCAGCAGGAGAGACCAATGTGGTTCTGGCCACTTACAAGGTGAAGGGCTCTGACTAAACCTTAGTCAACCCAAAAAAGATGCAGCAGCTTCACTGATGGAAGCTTAGCACTATGTCAGCAAGTTCTCCAAACTTGCTAAGGATTCCAACACAATCCTACAGCGCTCCAACCCCAGGAATGTCACGAGTAAGGTGGCTCAGGCAGTGGGTATACAGGGACTCTAACTAAAGCCCAGTTCCTGCCAGCAGCCCAGAACATAAGAGGGAACAGCAGAGACGTCCAGGCCACAGATACACGTCTTGAACTGGGTAGAGTCAAGCCGAGTTAGTGGAGATGGCTCCGCTAGGGAGTCTGGAGACAGAAAGCAGTACTCTAAGATTTTAGTTCTAGTCTCCCTGCTAAAATTTTAGTTATTATTATTTTTTAAATTTGAACTCAGTAATCGTGTAATAAACTCGGACGTGCCAATTTGGAAAAAAAAACAAAAGAAAACAAAACAAACAACAAAAACCAATTGACTTTTTTTTTTTTTTTTGTAGAATCATTTCTCATTGTGCAGAATGGGCTTAGAAAGTAGATCAAAGTTGTATAGTCAGAGAGTTTGTAGTCCCCTTATCTGCTCATTACTGGCACCCTTTCAGCACAGTTAGTAACAAATATGTCCACATGTTTCTTTGACTGTTTTGAGAAAACAATTACGTGACAGCTGTTATATAATTTCAATACTCTCTTTGGCATGTAAGTGTGTGCAGAGTGGTATATGTTTGTGTTTGCACAGGTAGAGGACAAACTTAGACACTGGATGATTCCATCTTAGCTTTCATGGCAAAGTCTCTCACTGAATGTTGAGTGTACTGTTTCAGCTGTACTGGCTTGTCACAGAGATCTAGGAATCTGTATGTTTCCTACCACCCAGCTCAGGGATTGCAGAGGCATACTGCCACATGTGGTGTGTATGTTTGTGTGCTTAACTGACCAAAGACTCTAAGGACTGTATTGACAAGGCTCTAGTTTTCTTAGTGAATTAGAACTTTGGTACCTTATAACTTAAGTAAATACTTGCTTAGATTGAGGAAAGCATTGCATTCAGTTTGCTTGAGAGATCATTGTTAGCAATATGTCTGTTACACTGCCTGCATCAATGATTCGGACATGCCACACGCTATTATAATCAAATTTTTAAAATGCCTAAAAGTCCATTCCACCATGCTAGTCAGTGGTAAGATTTCTCTGATCTGTCTCAAGTGCTCCCTGGAGATTTACATAAGCTTTCTTCCTTCCAGTGTTAATTGAGGTTTTCATTTAGGTAATTAGTATTCTGGAGGTAACAGCCCTCATAAGTGATAGCAGTATTTCCTTCTGCACTCCTCTAGTTGGGAATGACTCATGAGAGACACACACACCATCCACTCATTTGATATTACAGCTGTTTTCAGAAACTTTGAATGTATTCTCAGCCTTCAAACAGCCTGGACTTCAATTTGTCAAACTGTGTTTAAGAAAATTGAATGTATTCTGACTGAATTAATGGGACACAGAGAAGTCTAAAAAAGAGTTGTCCTTATATTCCCTCTCCTATTTTTGTGGATTCTTAAGTATTGAAAGTATACTAGATTCCAAATTATTCAGTTACCCCCCAGAGCACATGTTCTTTGACCCCAGAAAATGATCCACTTGTTCTTCTATTGACACCCATTCTGTGTCCTTTCCCTGTCCTATGTAGTGGTTCCCATTGTGTCGGACTTCCATCATTTTCTTCAAGTCTCAACTCTCCTGTTGCAATAGCTGTGAATTCATCCCACTTCACTGCAGTCAGGTAGTAGTCAGCGTGTTAGGGATAGTTCAGTCAGTAAGTGTGAGAAACATTTTGTGACAATTCAGGAAGCATCATGTTTCCGGAGTGTTAATGCCGAGGGATATGACAGAAAAGTGTAATGTCAAATATGAAATTGAAATTTCATAATGGAAACTAGAATCACAGAAGATATTTTAAAAGAAATAAATTTTGTAGTCAGTTAATTCACCCTTTGATCATGGAATTCAAAGATAGAAGTTTATTTAATTCAGGTAGGAGACTTCAATTGCCTGATGGCAATGGGGATCCACCTGTTCAAATCTCTCTTCAAGTCCCTGCTCATGCTTGAACGGTAAAGTCAAGGCTAGTGTCTCTGTTGCTTCAGTTAGGTACTGTAGTTGCTCCATGATTATTCTCCTCTTTTATTCATCTACCAAACTAATTTTAGATAAAGTGGAATATTGTTTTAGTTCCAAATCAATACTAACTGACCTAGAAGACAATCATTTGTATCTGTTATGATTTAAAATTTTTTATAATTTAACTAACAGATAACAGATGTATTTCTCATATTTTTATGTTCTAAATGGACTTATTTTAAATTGGAACCTCAGTATGCATGAGACACAGAAGCAGGAAGTGGGTTGTCATAATGCCAACTATTAAGGTTTGCCTTTGCTGATTCTTAAACTTGCATATGTTAAACTTTGTGCTTTAATGACTAACAAAGTGTTGCGATACATTATCTAATGATATGCATAACTATATAAACTTTAGATGAAATTTGGCATTACAGATAACATTTACCAAATTTCTATCTATGAATTTTGTATGTTAAGCTGGCATGTTCCTGATTTATTATGAAGGCAGTGATTGTGGGCAATGAGTGAATCAATTTTTGATTGATTTAAAATATCACTCTTCAGTTTTTAAAATCATCTTACATAATATACATAAGAAATAATTGTTAATTTTAATTATATGTTGAATGGGAACAATATTAAAACCATTTTAATGAAATAATACATTTTTTATCTTTAAAGTTAACTACTCAAAGAAGCTTATTTTTCTCTTATAAAAGATACAATTATTTGAATGATATTTTAGTGTTCTTCTAAAAAATAGGTCATACTGTTTTTGATTGTTTTAAGCAGAAAATGGCCTTTTAATGATCTCAATGCCCTAAACCCTGAACTTAAAGAACAAGGACTTAATAGATGTAATGAATTTAAGACTTTTCAAACAGGACAGCTTGTCATAATTATCTGTTCACTTTAGTGTCGTATTCTTTAAAATAATATAGGGAGGCATGAGATTCAAGGAGGGAGGCATGGTTACAGCATAGTCTTGAAAATCACCATGAGAATGACTGAACCAGAATCAGAATTGGTCAAATATGGATGTCACAATCCGAAGAACAGAGGAAACAGATTCTTCTCTGGGGCTTTCAGAAAGGAAAGCAGTCCTGTTGACACCTTGACTTTAGCCTAGGGACATCTATTCCTGTTTGCTTTCTTGAATTTAAAGATAAATTTAGATTGTTTAAGCCATTATATTTGACATTTCATTCTACAAAAGTAATAGAAAATTAATGCTTTAACTGTGAGAAGAACATCTTTCTCACAAATTCAACCCTGGTTTTGCTTCTCTCATTACAATCTTATTTTGGCACACTGAGTCATAAAAATAAAAATGTAAAAAAAATAAATAAAAATGTGCATGCTGTTTATATGGATAGCTAAGAATTTTAGCTATAGAGTGAAATTATCCCACAAGAAAAATAGTGAACTATGTTTTTAATCAAGTGTTTTTTTCCATTGTGGTTGTGAAGTGAGTTATAACTCATACTTCATTTTATTTTACTTTTTAGATTTAATGTGGAACTAGGCTTTTAAACAGTTTTGGAACTCTATTAAAATAAACTTTTAAAGGAGTCTATATAATTCCATCATACTAAAATTCTGTTATGTTAAATCTTGCTAGAGATAAAAGGACCATCTGCTTTCACATGAATGCATACCTCTCTTCTTATACAGATGTGAATACTTACACTGTTCATTTTATAAGACAATAAATTATTTTAATGATTTACCTAAAATGTGAGACCAACATAAGCCACAGATGTAAAATACATTTTAAAAAAGAAAGTTAATACAAAAATTACATGATGAATAAAAGGCATACTGAATGAATCTAAATTGTGTATATTGGGCACAAGTAACTAATAAATTACAGAAAATATAAAAGTAATGATATTTTAAATCTTTTCATATGATAATTACTTAAGAATCATTCACTACTTAGGTATTCTAAATGTTACTAGTTATTACTAGAAAGCCACAATAAGAAGTCTGAGATATTAGGATATGAGAGCCAAGTCACTGCTGTACTTGAAGTACGTAACTCACTAAATCAGACAGCTTTGTCAGCTTGATTTTTTATAGGTGAGGAACAGTGGACCCAGGGCAGAATTCAGTGTTTACCAGCAAGACCACTTAAAAGTGTTCAAGCCTGTACATAGATATTGGGTCAGAAAGCACAAAACCAAGAATGAGGCTGAGAATTATTGTCTCAGAGACCCAGAAAGAGTCAAAGCAGACAGAATGTGCTTGCAGTCCTAATGAGATCAGACAGTTCCCTAAAAGAGCCTATCACTGCCAACCTACAGACATCTTGCTTAATACAAAAGAGACAATTTAAGACAGAATGAAGGATGGTGATGTTTTAGCCGTGCTTCTTACTATTATAGGAATTGCTCATGTGTGGGTATTGATTTCTTAAAATACAGCCATATGTTATTAATGTGTCTGGTGATCATAACCACACAGGGGATTTTAAAGATCATACCAAAAAGACTTTGAATCTCACCATTGTATTTACTTAAGGATATACAATTTTAATAGTGTTGTGATTGTTAATTAAATGTATTCTCTCCTCCCTTCACTTCCCCTCTTTCCCCTCCATTCTTCTCTTCAGTTCTCTTCCCTCTCCTGCCCCCTCACTCTTCCAATTCCTGTCTACTGTTCTGTGGAATTATTTTGGAAAATGAAACCTCAAGTGAAAAAAAATGCACATCAAAGATTGGCCTGTGGGCAAGCCTGTGGTGCATTTTCCTGTGACTGATGTTGGAGCACCAAATTCCATTTTGAGCAATGCCTGCCCAGGCTGGTGGTCTTGGGTGCTCAAAGAAGGAGACTGAGTAGACCATGAGGAGCAAGCCAGCAAAAAGCATTGCCTCATGGCTGCAGTATCAGTTCTCACCTACAAATTCGCGCTTGGAGTTCCTATTTTGGGGATAAACTGTTACATAAAATAATCCATCTTCAACAAGTTGGTTCTGGTCATGGCACAGTATTAGAAATCTAACAAAGACTACATTTCAATTTTTATCTTGAGTTGTAAGTGTTATATGCTATTTTAAACAATTTAGTTATATTAATTCATTTGAGTGGGAAGTAAATTATTAAAACTGCTTATTTATTCTTAATATTTTACTACAACTGGAAGGTAACATTAAATAATTTTATGTACAATATAATATTTTAAAGTATAAATACATTGCTGAATGATGGACATAATAAACAATGAGGGCATTGTTTCATATAGTGAAACAAGAAAACATTTCTGGGCATGGATCCTTTGAAATGTATTGTTCTTGTTTAATAATGAAGATGCATCCTCTGCTCAATATTTATTTTTGTTATTATTATTTATTACAAATTATTCACTTTGCACCCCTACTGTACCCCCTCCCTCATCTCCTTCTAGTCCCATCCTCCCTCCTTCTTTCCTCTCCATTCCCCTCTTTTAGTCCACTGATAGAGGAGGTCCTCCTCCCCTATTGTTTGATCTTAGCCTATCAGATCTCATCAGAACTGTCTGAATACTCTTTCTCTGTGACCTAATAAAGCCACCCCTCCAGGAGGAGTTGATCAAATAGCTAGCAACTGAGTTGATGCCAGAGACTTCCACTTTTCCCCTGACTAGGAAACTTCCGTGGAGGCTGAGCTACCCATAGGCTACATCAAACAGGGGCTCTAGATCCTCTCCATGCATGGTCCTTGGTTGATTTATCGGTCTCTGCAGGCCCCCATGGGCCCAGATTTTTGGCTCTGTTGGTTTCATTGTGGAGCTCCTAACCTTTCCAGGTCTTTCTATCTCCTTCCATAAGATTCCCTGCACTGTGATCAATGATCAATATTTTTTCTAGCTATAGTAAATAACCTGTTAACTTCTTTGACATTAGTTTTTTTTTTTTAATTCTATGTGGAATCTTTTCATCTTATGAATATGACAAGTACAAAAATTTAAAACAAGAATTCTAGGCACCACTGGAGTGGTCACTCAGTTCCGGTTTTTTTGATATCTTAATTATTTTTATTAATTACAGTTTATTCACTTTGTATCTCCCCTGTACCTCCCTTTCTCCTGTCCTCCCAACCCCACCCTCTCTCTTCCCCACCTGTGGCCCTCTCCCAGTCCACTGATAAGAGAGGTCCTCCTCCACTTCCCTATAATCCTACTCTATCAGATCTCATCTGGTGTGCCTGCATTGTTTTCTTCTGTGGCCTAGTAAGGCTGCTTGCCCCTCAGAGGGAGGTGATCAAAGATCAGGCCAATCAGTTCCTGTCAGAGACAGTTCCTGTCCCCATTACTATTGAACCCACTTGGATACTGAACTGCCATTTGCTACCTCTGTGTAGGGGTTCCAGGCCATCTCCATAAATGGTCCTTTGTTGGAGTATCAGCCTCAGAAAAGACCCCTGTGCCCAGATTTTTTGGATTTGTTGCTGTCCTTGTGGAACTCCTGTCCTCTCCAGGTCTCACTATCTCCCACTTCTTTCATAAGATTCCCTGCACTCTGCCCAAAGTTTGGCGATGAGTCTCAGCATCTGCCTTGATACCCTGCAGGCTAGAGCCTTTCAGAGGCCCTCTGTGATAGGCTCCTGTCCTGTTCCCTGTTTTCTCCATCCTCTGATGTCCATCCTCTTTGCCTTTCTGAATGGTGATTGAGCATCCTAGCCAGAGTCCTCCTTCCTGATTAGCTTCCTTAGGTGTACAGATTTTAGTATGTTTATCCTATATTATATGTCTAGTATCTCCTTATTAATGAGTATATACCTGTGTGTCTTTCTGCTTCTGAGATACCTCACTCAGGATGATCTTTTCCAGTTTCCACCATTAACCTGCAAATTTCATGATTTCCTGTTTTTTTGTTGTTGTTGTTTACTGTTGAGTAATATTCCATTGTGTAGATGTACCACAATTTCTGTATCCATTCCTCAACTGAGGGGCATCTGGGCTGTTTACAGAGCTAAAGAGAGAATTCTTAATAGAGGACTATCGAATGGCAGAGAAACACTTAAATGTTTAAAGTCCTTAGTCATCAGAGAAATGCAAATCAAAACGATCCTGAAATTTCACCTTATACTTATTAGAATCGCTAAGATGAATAACTCAAGTGACAACACATGCTGGAGAGGATGTGGAGAAAGGGGAACCCTCTTCCATTGCTGGTGGGAATGTAAACTTATACAACCACTTTGGAAATCAATCTGGTGCTTTCTCAGACAATTAGGAACAGTGCTTCCTCAAGATCCAGCTATACCACTCTAGACATATATACAAAAGACACTCAAGTATACAACAAGGACATTTGCTCAACTATGTTTGTAGCAGTTTTATTTGTAATAGTGACTCAGTTCAATTATCAAGAAAATCTGTTAGGATAAAAGAGTTGTTAAGGTCTTTGGCCAACCATCTTGCATTCAGTTACAGGAGATTATTTGGGAGGAATATTGTAACTAATGTCAACAATGTATTCATGCATTATGACATCCATCCTTATTTTGTTTCCAATTAAAAGCCAATATGGACAAAAGGCTTAGGAATTTAATCTGTAAGATAACCTTTTTAGATTTCACAATTCTCTTCAACTTCATGAAATAAATCATCTAGTTTTAAATTTTATGTGCATGTGTATTAGTGCCTTTTCTCTGATAAAACACAATGTCTGTGTCAACTTCCAAATGTGTTTAATTTGCCTTAAGATTCCAGAGGTATATGGGATCGTTATGAAATGAGCATCATAGTGTCATACATGGCAGCTAAAGTAGGAAGCTTGGTGCTCACATCTTCAACCTGCAGAAACTGGGAACTGCAGATGGTATACAGTTGAAAACTTTCAATCCCACCTCAAGTAACACACTTCATCCAAGAGTGCTGCATTTCCTAAACATTCATAAATGATACCACAAACTTAGAAGGATTCATTTCTCTTACTTCAACCGTCATGTTTGGTTTCTGTTACATGAAGGGATTTTTGATGAACTAAAAATCTGTAGATAAGCCTGTAGTTGCCTCAACCCCTTAGTTACAGGAATGCATGCTTACACAAGTAAAACATTCTTGAGTAAACATATATTTGGTTAATAATTTGTTTTAATTTCCTTTCTGTGATAACAGTTTGTCTTTGTGTGTTTTTGTGCCTGTCCATTCTGGGTTCCATGAAGACCAGACCCTTTCAAATTTTTGTACCAGGAACTATAGAAAGTTGTCAGAAACCTGACTTAAGTCCTGGGAATGAACTTGTCTTAACTTCAAAGCCATGTCTGTAGTACTGTAAATATCTTGAAACTTTATATATAATCTTGATATCAAGAAGTAAAAAAGAATTCATAGAAAACAACCCGATTTATATAAAAGATTTTATTACTTTGGACATAATACATATATTCATTTTCAAGAAAAGAAACTATTTTGAATCTCTTTTAATCATAGCCTTGGAGGAAGTAAATGATTTGCCATGTTCACTGAAATGTAATGGAGGAGATCACCAATTGTGTTTGTGGTCTGAATTTTGAAACAGAGTAAGTATTAGATTTGCTGTATATGTAGCAAAACCATTCACAGAAGTTTATTAAGTTGTTTTGATATTCTTTCTGTGTGTTTCTTCATCTTCTAATACATTTCCACTTGGGGACTGGTATTTTTTCTACTGTAGTGTATAGAATGGGATCCCCATCATCTATGTGATCCATTGCTTATTTATACCAGGCAGTGTGTGGTCATAGTTTTCAATGAAGGTTCTCTGAGAAAGTGTGGTATTATTTTTTTAATGTTTTCACAAATTCTTTTAAGATGTTTGTCTTCAAGCCTTGCTTGGATGTCAGTAATTAGTTAAAGTTAAAATGCTTAACAGTATTTGTGTGTTTATGTCTGTATGTATTGTTTGAACTTGTATGCTTCTTCATGTTCCCATATTTACTATATGGCACATCACATTGAAACACTGCCTTCTTGGAGAATTATCTAGAGGTGCTAGATAATGTAAGAGCAACAAGGTTTTTTTTTTTTAAAGCATGTTGTTTGTGTGTGCAATGTGACTGTGTGTTCTTAGGCCATAACACTTTGTGGGGTTTATTTTGGTCATTGTCCTGTGATCTTCAAGGTTATATTGCCAGTTTTGCTTACCACAAACATTCCCTACTGAGCTAATTGATACTCAAATAAACTTAGTTGAAACATTAAAAAAAATAGTGACTCAGTTCTTATGAACCAGTCTTGAATTCTTAGAATCCATGTTAGGAAACTCACAACTACCTGTACTCTAGTTCTAAAACACTGTAGCATGAATACATACACACACACAAACACACACAAACATAAATAAAGGTAAAATATAGTTTATGTTGGATGGAACTAGGAAAGATCATCCTGAGTGAGGTAACCCAGAACCAGACAGATATAAGTGATACACATGCACTCATAAGCAGATATTAGCCATATAATATAGTATAGCCATACTAAAAATCTACAGACCTAAAGAAGCTGAACAACAAGGACACCAGGGAGGATTATATCTCATTCAGAATGGCAAACAAATAGAGAGGGTCCTCTGAAAGGCTCCACCCAACAGGAGTAGATGCTGAGACTCACAGCCAAACTTTGGACAGAGGACAGGGAGTCCTGTGGAAGAAGTGGGGAGGGGGTGGGAGAAGGACCTCAAGTGGACAGGGACTCCACAAGGAGACCAGCAAAGCTAAAATACCTGAGCTCAGGGGGTCTTGTAGAGACTGATGCTAGGATGATGCATGGAGAGGAGCTAGATTCTGCTCAAATGTAGCCTATTAGCACCTTGGTCTCCAGGTGGGTTCTTAAGTAAGGAGAGCAGGAGCTGTGTTTGTCATGAACTTGAATGCATGCTCTTTGATCACTTGCCTCTGGTGATGTGGTCTTGCCAGACCACAGAGGAAGAGGATCCAGGCAGTCCTGGTGAGAGTTGACATGCTATGAGCAAATGGCAATAGTGGAGAACTCTCCCTTTCAGTGGACTAGGGGAATGGGATGGGGTGGGGGACGGAGGAAGGCGTGACTGGGAGGAGTTAAGGGAGGGGGCTTCAAATGGGATATGTAATGAATAAATTGTAAAAATAAATACAAAATTGAATGTGTTCCTTTTCTATTTGTATTGAGTGGCATGTGGTTAGAATAAGTGTGAACAGTGAATGCTTAAACCAGCAGTAGGAAAAATATGCCTATAGAATATTCTTACATGCAAGATTAAGAAGAACAAGTGTGGCTGCTGTGTAAAGATACCTTGGCACACTATTCTTGCCATTTTGTTGTGTGACTAGTCTTTAATGCTGAGCCGTCTCTCTAGCCTGGCTCACTTTGTTGCTGCTGCAAGAATAGTATTTTTAATCACTTGTAAATATTTAAGGGAGTGATAGGCCTATTATTTTATCATGTGTGAGTGTGTAGTTTAGAAGTTAAAAACCAGTTGTATGAGTATGCTTGCCCCCAATCTTTTAAGTCTATGTAATATAAGACTCTAGAAAATCACTTTTCTCCACAGGGCTTCCACTTATGTTACAAATAGATATATCAAGCAACACTCAGTCTCACCATGTAAGCAGACAAACAAAATGTGGACCACTGTGAACTGGCCTTTGCTATTTTTTTTGGCAAGGTAAACATAAAAGCTACTAATGCCTAATAGTACTTTAAGCATTTGTTTATAGGGATAATATAATTTGGTGCAAATTTTCAGCTATAGAAATTGACATGGAACATACAATTTAAGGAACTTAAAATAGTAAACATAAGGCAAATATTTGAGATGTAAATGACATAAAATCATATTATAGTGAGCGGTAAGCTTACTAATAGAGCATACTCTAGACTACAAGGACAGTTTGGAGCTAGACTGCGTGTGCTAGACAACAGGAACTTCCTCTGTATATCACTCAGTCTTTCTGTACCTCCAGTCCCTGATTTACAGCATGAAGGTAAAACTAGCATCTAACTTGATGAACTGTTGTCATGTAAATAAAAGAAATGATTGGCAATGTTTTTGAAGAGCACCTGTCACATAATAGGTTATGTATATTAAATTAATCAAAACTGACTTATATGTAATTATAAGACCTATACTATTACATATGATATATATACAGTGAAATAATTGCCTCAATAATGGCATATTCTTGCTATGAAATAATTTCTATTCATTAAGTGATGTGAGATGCAATATTGTATATGGAGAGAGAAAACGATGTCATATGTTACCTGGATGCATCATTGGGGTCTGCTTTGTGTATGCATAGCAAATGATTAAAATATGTGAATATGATACAATTTAAAAGTAAAATTTTGCTTAAAGAAAATTGTATTAGCTTTATTTTTCCCAACGATCCTGAAGTATGCATAGAACACTTTTAATATTAAAGTCATAAATACTAGTTTTATTTCTCAGAAAATGGACGTGACATGTTTCTGAAACAGTAGATACTGAAGTGTATTACTGCCTTTTGAGACTAGAAGCTTAGCTAATTGATACAAGGCAGATCAGCTCTTTACAATAGACCCTTAACCTATTGCTACAGGAGAGAAAGCAAGCTGCTGCAGGTCAGGCCTGGCTAGAGAGCACGGGTGGATACACTGTCACTAATTAGAGTCCGCTGGACATCATTTTCCTCAAAACAAGGCTGAAGAAATATCTGGGGCACTCTTGCCTCAAGACCTATACTTGGTATAGCATGCTGTTACACTTCATGAACAATGCACGTAAAATGTTTCAAACACTGGCATTGAAATTAAGACTAGATTTTACCTTTAAAAAAGATAGCTATATCATATCACAAAGAAAAAGAGTTGTATAATTCTGTTGTTTGTAGAGTTATAGTATATAAAATATGTTAGAGTTATGTTCTGGCACAATGTCACATGTACCCGAATTAGAAAGTGTATATATTTACCAAAATGATGATTGAATAAAATATTTAATTTTGACAACTTGAGAAATTCTGAAAAAATAACACTAATTTAAAAAACATGAAAAATACTTCAAGCATAACATTGCTAAACAATAGCTAGATGAACGGATTTCATGAGTTAAGGGATATCTTTAAATATTTTGCAACCATTTCTAATTCCTTCAGAGAGACAGTGCACTTTTTTATGTTGGTGAATTTTCTAAGTACCAGGGCTAAAGAAAGTGAAAAATCAATGCACTTGAAAAACATCGTTGTGTACAAATTCATATAACTTTAATCCAGACATATGTTTTTATATATTGCTTTTTGTTTTGACTAAATTTTGAGGTGGGGTTATTTTACTTCATTTTTTTTATAAATAGAACATGTATCAAAATGTGTAAAACAAAGAAAAATGAAATGGCAAATAAAGGGTTATATACTTAAATTTGGTAAAGAAAGGATCATTAAAAGTCGCTGAATAAAGAGCATTATTTGAATGTTCTCTTTGAAGATAAGTGCACAGTAGACAGTGCTGGTGCCCACCTTATTTATTTTTTTGAAGATTTTATTTATTTTATGTATGAGTATTTTATCTGCCTGTGCCCTTGCAGGCCAGAACAGGGCATCAGTTCCCACTATAGATGGTTGTGAGATACCATGTGGTTGCTGGGAATTGAACTCGGGACCTCTGGAGGAGCAGATAATGCTCTTATCCACGGAGCCATCTCTCCAGCATCCCTACCCTATTTCTTGTCTTTCACTTCAGAATGCTAAGATTGGTATGGAAATGCCATCTCATAAAAGACCCCTGTGCCCTGATATATTAGGTCCTTGTAGAGCTCCTGTCCTCTCCAGGCCATACTAACTCCCCCTTCTTTCTTATGGTTCCCTGAACTCTGACAAAGGTTTGGTTATGAGTCTTAGCATCTACTTTGTTACACTGCTAGGTAGAGTCTTTCAGAGACCCTCTGTGGTAGGCTCCTGTCCTGTTACTTGTTTTCTCCTACTTCCAATGTCCATCCCTTTTCTCTTTCTAAGTGATAATTGACCATCTTACCTCGGGTCTTTCTTCTTGTTTATCTTCTTTAGGTGTACAGATTTTAGTAAGTTTATCCTATCTTATAGGTCTAGTACCCACTTATAAGTCAGTTTATATTGTGTGTGTCTTTCTGCTTTTGGGATACCTCACTCAGGACGATATTTTCTAGATCCCACCATTTGCCTACAAATTTCATGATTTCCTTGTTTTTTAATTGCTGAGTAGTATTCCATTGTTCAAAGTACCACAATTTCTGTATCCATTCCTCCATTGAGGGACATCTGGGTTGTTTCCAGGTTCTGGTTATTATGAATAAAGCTGCTACAAACATGGTTGAGCAAATGTCCTTGTTGTGTACTTGAGCATATTTTGGATATATGCCTAGGAGTGGTATAGTTGTATCTTGAGGAAGCACTATTCCTAGTTGTCTGAGAAGGCACCAGATTGATTTCCAAAATGGTTATACAAGTTTATATTCCCACCAGCATTGGAAGAGGGTTCCCCTTTCTCCACAACTGCTCCAGCGTGAGCTGTCACTTGAGTTTTTGATCTTAGCCATTGTGATGGCTGTAAGGCGAAATCTCAGAGTCCTTTTGATTTGTATCTCTCCAATGGCTAAGGACATTGAGCATCTCTTTAAGTGTTTGTTTGCCATTCTATATTCCTCTACAGAGAATTCTCTGCTTAGCTCTGTACCCCATTTTTAATCAGATTGCTTCATTTATTGCTTTTTAACTTCTTTAGTTCTTTATATATTTTGATTATCAGCTCTCTGTCAGATATAGGGTTGGTGAAGATCCTTTCCCAGTCAGTAGATTGTCCTTTTGTTCTGATGACAGTGTCTTTTGCTTTACAGAAGCTTTCCAGTTTCATGAGATCCCATTTATTGATTGTTGATCTTAGAGCCTGTGCTGTTGGTGTTCTGTTTAGGAAGTTGTCTCCTGTACCAATGAGTTCTAGGTTTTCCCCCACTTTTTCTTCTAAGAGGTTTAGTGTGTCTGATTTTATGTTGAGATCTTTGATCCACTTGGACTTCAGTTTTGTGCAGGGTGATAAATATGGATCTATTTTCATTTTTCTGCATGTAGACTTCCAGTTGGACCAGCACCATTTGTTGAAGATGCTCTCTTTTTTCCATTGAATGGTTTTGGCTTCTTTGTCAAAAATCAAACATCCATAGGTGTGTGGGTTTATTTCTGGGTCTTCTATTTTGTTCTATTGATCCTCTTTCTGTTTCTATGCCAATACCATGCTGTTTTTATTACTATTGCTCTGTAGTACAGCTAAGATTGAAATACTGTTGCCACTTCACATTTCTATTTAAAGTCTTTCTCTGAGATAGGTTGAATGAAAATAATGAAGAATTAAAATCCTTATGGCTCACTCTTCAAGCCATTACTTAGTGTTTAGGTGGCCTGACTCTTATGTAACCCATGATCTAATGCTTGGGGCATGCTTAGTCTTCAGGCAAGGCAAGGTATGCTCTGGAGTGGTGCAGTCATCAGTGTTCATTAGTTGCTCTCTCTAATGGATTCTCCTTCTTCACTACTGTTTTTGTATCTGGCTTTTGTTTTAGTTTTTGTCTATTCCATCACGGGAAAATAAGAAGGAGAGAGTAGGTGGCAGGAAAGAAAGTTTACTTATCTCACCTACTCATAATTGTAACATTTGATTCCGAAATCCTGATTGAAAAGCTGTGGTTAAAGTAGCTAAATGCACCTGACAAAAATTTAATTAAACTAGGATACTGACAGTTTTCAAAATGAACAAAAAGATCTGTAATCTCTTATAAACCGGCAATAGCTAGTGATACATACCTTCACTGTAATTAATACTTCAGCCCAGTAATGAAAGAGAAAAATAATATAAAGAAGGTCATAAGACAGGCTAGCATATATGAGTTTACATTCAATAATATCTTCTTAAAATATTCATTAGATTATAGAGTTTAATGAGACTTTGATTTTCTGAATTAATCCCAATCTGTCCCCTCTTTAGAAATTAATAGATTCTATCTGTTATAGGAAAAAAGCCAAACTACGTTTGTGTATTTAGGTAAAGAAAATCAATATAGCAGTTGCTTGTGTTAGATTTTTGTTATTAATGAGCACAGGGCATTATAACAAAAATAAAGAAGAATATTGCTAGAGTTGTAAGCTCAGCATTCTCACATGGGGGAATAATACTTCTCTCACAGATATTCGAATACAAGAAGAAATTGTTTAGAGAAGTCAAATAACTTTTCAAAAAAGAGGGATAAAATAGAGCTTTTTTTCTAATGAACTGTGAATAGATTTGTGGCTTTATTATTTTCTTTCTATTCAATTAGTGCTTTCTAGATTAAGACACGGAAAGGAAAAGGCACTGACAATATCCTAAAAATATCTATTTAGAATTCATGCTCATATACACACTTGATACATAAGGATAAAAGTTAGAAGCTTAAGATATAATACTAATTTTTCAGTGTATTTTTGACAGTACTTTTTGGAAGAAACACTCAGAAAAGTAACTTTAACTCAAGGAAAAATGGAACACATTGTCTTATGTAATTGAAATTTTCCTAGTTACACAAACATAGATGGATCCTGAGACTTAAATAATACCATGAGAATCTAGCCTAGATCATTTGTGGGATTCATTCTATGCAATCATTCTCATAGGCCTCAAAAAACAGCTGATAAATATAAGCCTGGCAAAAGAGGGTGTGTTTGGTCTCTTGAGAGATTCACAAACATCCTATAGTAAGCACAGCTATCTCGGATGTCCTGCTGCTTCTTCGTGTCCTCTATGTATTTTTTGTTTTGTTTTGTTTTTCTTTTTGTGTCAAAAGCACAAGTGCTTCATTTAAGCACGAAAGACATATGCCTGCCCTGAGTAACATCCAAGAATTATTCTGACAAGAAAACTAATGGATTTCAGGGAGAAAAACAAAAAACAACAAACATACATTGTACTTAGGAAAACAACTGAGCAAGCATATGACTAATGAAAATAAAATTGGAGCAATCAGGTAATAAAATAAGAGAGGAATATTTACTCTGCGATGTCTGCATGGTGTGAATCAGCACTGCTATGAATTATTTATTTAGAGATAGGTTCTAATACTGTAGCACTGACTGAATTGAATTCACCATATCCCTCAAACTGGCCTAAAAATCTTAGCAATATTCCTACCTCAGCCTCTTGAGTGTTGGTGCCACAGACATAAACCACCATGCTGAACTCTACACTGTTCCTGAAAAATAAAGTTTTATTGAAACCTAACCAAGCCCATTCATGATGTTTTATCACTGGCTCTTTTTGCAGTACATCAGCAGAGACAAGTAATAACAGCAGAAACACCATGACCTTCAAGTCTACAATACTTATTTGGTCTTTCAAAATAACAGCTTGTTGAGCCCTGCAACAGAGATTTAAGGACAAAATAGTAGAAATTAATGGATGCACTTTAAAAAGTAATGGAATTCCAGAGAGCACCCAGTTTTGGAATAAGTCTTCATTGTGCTTCTCTAGGAAACACTTTTCTCTAATCCCCTCTGCAGTAATCTTAAGAGTTTCTGTGGCTGCCGGGGCTTCTACAGAGGAACATTCTTCCTTATGTTTCATGTTATTCAGTATTTTTCCATTTTTACTATCTTAGAATTTATCTCATATACTTTCTTTGTGCTTACATATAAAAGTTTTTACTTCTAAAAATGTTTGAAAAAGTGATTTATCTCGCATTCCTGGTTCCTGTGAATGAAGAGGGCTTATAGACCTTCTATTCTGTTCCTCTTTTGGTAAAATTAAATGCACAACCTCTTTCTGTGTTATCCTGATTCTTTAACAGTTAAGGAGTAATATATTATGACAGAACCTAATTGTTTCAGCATCCTAAGAAAAGATTTTCAGAAATTTTATAGAAATGTTCTTAAAGTTGTAATCTGCAACATTGTAATTGTATAACTTGTGATCTACTTTAAACCATGGTATAAATGAATTTTAGATGAGAGAATACACTGAGTGTGTATTTTTGAATCATTGCTGTATATTTTCTCCAGCAAAAAATACCTAAGAAGATGTCTTAAGAATAATACTTGACTAATTCTTCATTCTTTTCCTGTTATATTTCAGATGCTGCTAAGAGGTGTTATGTGTCTTTCTGTAGAAATGTGTGACACTGAATAATGCAAATTAAGAATTGTTGAGGTGTTGCAAAAAAAGTTTATAATCTGTAGCATGTAGTGGTACAACTGTGTGAAAAGAGGAAAAGTTTAAGTGATTGTATGAGACTGCAGATGCTTATGAACATATTTCCTAAGCAACAAGAGGGGTGGTTAGAGCAGGTTGCCAGTTTCATTTTATGTAAGTAATATGACCTATTGCCTGAAAAATGTTATACTCTGAAGACGCAGAAGTGCTTAAAGAACTTCAGCATTTTAACCAGTTAACGATATATTATCTACAATTCTTAACAGAATGCAATTAATTCAATAGGGTTTAGATTTATTTTATAAATCTTTTAATATTGGGGTTTTTGATTGTTCCGATTTTACTGTTTAGTTTAGATTTTTTTTTTCAGGGAGACAGGGAGAGAAAGAACATAAGTTGGGGATATTGTGAGGTGGGGAAGCCAGGGAGAAGAAACCATTTTCAAAAATATACTGTCTGAAAAGTATTTAATAAAATTCTATGAAAACAATTTTTCAAAAAAGAAAGAAAAGGATAACTATAAACTATGTTGGATCCCTTTAGTGTCTCAATAAACTGAACAATTGAACAATTGAATTTAGCCATCCTCTCGTGCATCTTAGATACTTTTCAATTTAGAAAACTTCATTCGAGCTAGTACTTTTAGAATGTCTTATATTTAATGAACATGTGAAAAGTTGAAATGTTGTGTATTGTAAGTTTTTAATTATTCCTCAGAAGGGTGAAAATTATTATCCTTGTATTAGTGGGACCAGGAAGAGATGAGAAAGGGGGCTAGAGCTGGAATACAAAATGCATAAGTTGTAAATAATAATAACAATATTCAGAATAAATTGTAATAAAAAATAAATAAAAATGTTGATGGAAAATCTCAATGAGGGAAAAAATTAAAAAATTTCTAGTAGCATTATTAAAATATAAAAATATGCCAAATAAATTATAATATATTTTACTTAATATGTCAAAGATATTTTCTATTATTTTTGTATAAAGTATAATTTTAATTGCATATATGGTATTACTTACTTTTATTACATTTTCTGATCAGAAAATGCACTTTACATTAATAGTACATCTCAATTTACATGCAAAATTTCATTAAAATAGTTAACCTTTTTAGCTTTCATTAAAAAAATGTTTGTGATACAAAAGATAGCCTAACTAATTTGCTTCCATATATCTGAATAATTTTCCAGTAGTAAAATGAATTCAGAGATTAAGGAAATAATGATAATTGTGATCAAAATTAAAACTTTAGTTTCAAAGATCTTCACCTACCCAATAGTTGACAGTGAGCTAATATCCAGATTATATAAAGAACTAAAGAAGTTAAAAAGCAACAAATCAACTAAACCAATTAAAAAATGGAATACAGAGCTAAACAGAGAAGTCTCTGTAGAGGAATAAAAAATGGTAGAGAACCTTTAAAGAAATGATTAATATCATTAGTCATCAGGGAAATGCAAATCAAAATGACCCTGAGATTTCACCGTAGACCCATCAGAATGGCTAAGATAAAAAACTCAAGTGACAACACATGCTGTAGAGGATGTGGAGAAAGGGGAACCCTCCTCCATTGCTGGTGGGAATATAAACTTGTACAATCACTTTGGAAATCAATCCGGTGCTTTCTCAAAAAATTAGAAGTAGCATTTCCTCAAGATCCAGCTATACCATTCCTAGGCATATATCCAAAAGATGCTCAAGTACACTTGTTCAACCATGTTTTTAGCAGCTTTATTTATATTAGCCAGAACTTGAAAACAAACCAGAAGTCCCTCAACTGAGGAATAGATACAGAAATTGTGGTACTTTTACACAATGGAATACTACTCAGAAATTAAAAACAAGGAAATGAAATTTGTAGGTAAATGGTGGAATCTAGAAAAGATCATCCTGAGTGAGGTATCCCAGAAGCAGAAATACACAAATGGTATATACTCACTTATAAGTGGATACTAGACCTATAATGTAGGATAAACATACTAAAATCTGTACACCTAAAGAAGATAAGAAAGGATACCTGGGGTAAGATGATCAATCCTCATTCAGAAAGACAAACAGGATGGGTGTTGAAAGAGGGAGAAAACAGGGAACAGGACAGAAACATACCACAGAAAAACTCTATCTTGCAGGGTAACAAAGCAGATGCTGAGACTGGTAACCAAACTTTGGGCAGAGTACAGGGAATCATATGAAAGAAGGGGAAGATATGAAGACCTGTAAAGGACAAGAGTTCCACAAGGAAAACAACAAAACCAAAATATCTGGATCTTTTCTGAGACTGATACTCTAACCAAGGACCATTCATGGATATAACCTAGAACCCCTGCTCAGATGCCCATGGGAGCTCATGGTGCCCATGGTACCCTAGTAAGGGGAATAGGGACTGTTTCTGACATGAACTCAGTGGTGGGCATTTTGACCACCCTGCTCTGAAGGGGTATCAGCCTTGCCAGGCCTCAGAGGAAGACAGTGCAGCCAGCCCTGATGATACCAGCTAAGCTATGGTCAGATGGAAGAGGGAGGGGGGGACCTCCCCTATCAGTGGATTGCAGAGAGGCATGCATGCACACACTCACATCCACACAGAAGCACATAAACATAAACACATTAATTATTGAAAGGTCATATCATTTAAGCAAAAGAAAAGTAACTTATAATGTTGAATTGTTTTAAAGGAATTTTTATTTTTAAAGATATTAGCAAAAAAAAGGGGGACAAAATACAAATGTCTGGTTGCAAAGCTTAAGTAATATCTTGATAGTCCTCTCAATTTCAGTTTCTGTCTTGGAAAGAACAAAAGAGAGGGAGAGATATGGAGGCAGAAGAAAGATTTGAGGCAGGCAAGTATTTTTTTTCTTGTATTTTAACTATTGAAAACTCCAAAAGTGATGTTTGCCATAACATCGAGATATGTCATGGGAATTTTAAGTATTTGGACAGAGAATGGACAGGGAAATTTCTATCCTACTTTAACTATGATGAGAGCCTTGTGTTCTGTGATTAAGGCATGTTTACAGTCTCCTGGCAACATATTAGCTGAGAAGATCAAGGAATATTTTGTTTTATTGTAATATATTTATATGAGTAAACATGAGAATATATACGTTATTTAGAAGTACACATGAATATATCTATATCTATATCTATATCTATATCTATATCTATATCTATATCTATATCTATATCTATATCTATATCTATATCTATATCTATATCTATATCTATATCTATATCCATATCTATATCTATATCTATATCTGACTTAACAGTAAATATGTATCTGAATATATACATTATATATGTGAGTAAAATGTAGAAAACAAAGTATTTACAAATGAGTTGATAGATAATATCTAAATTTATTTTTCAGCAATAGAAATTTGATCCCCAAAATAAAGTGAAAGAAAAATAACTTGGAAATAATAATGTCTATCACACAGCTTAAGGTTTTTGCTGAATGTGAGTGTAAAGCTGAAATGTAATAACTCACCACACAAAATCTGTGCTAGGCTCAAGAAATTGATAAAAGAACTGTCTGTTTCTTTCTATGAAACTGAGCAATTTCCTATGTGTACATGCTATATCAATAATACTTATTTTTATTAATACTTATTTTTAATTAATTAATTTATTTTTGTATCAATCATAGGTTAGGTACTTTGCATAATAATACTTATTTTAATGGACAAAATATTTCACCTCTCTGGACTAAATCAGGGCAATAGTGTTGTACACTTTATCCACAGAAATAGAGAAGAAAATTCAACAACATGCCTTGGTATTATAGTTACTATGCACCAAGTATGTAGAAGAGTAAGCAATGCTATAAAAATGCCTCTTTTTCATATTTCTTGTTGTGACAGAAGAGCATTTTGATAGAAAGAATATTTCATTCAGCTGCTTAGCAGCACTTATCTTGTTTTAGGGTTTTATTGCTGTGAAGAGACACCATACCCACAGTAATTTTCATAACTAAAAATATTTAACTGGAGGTCAGCATGCAGGGCTGAGAGAGCTACATCTGGATCTGCAAGCAACAGAAGTGACTGTATAGCACACTCGGCATAGCTTGAGCATATGTGACCTCAATGACCACCACTGCACTGACACACTTCCTCTAAAGAAGTACACCTAATCCAACAAAGCCACACCTCCTAATAGTGCCACTTCCTACCTGCCAAGTATTCAAACACTATTCAAACCACCACATCATACAAAACTGGACTCTTTACCAACTGCAAAAACAATTAAAATTCATTAATTAGCTAAAAAGGCTTTAAGAAGAAATACCAGTTATTCATTACTGTATGGGAGTGCCTGGTTCCAAAGACATCAGGTCTTAGTAGAAAAACTACATAGTTTCTGAAGGGGCATGGGTGGAGAAGATTGAGGGAGGGCGGGATTGGAAGGGAGCTACCTGTGGGATACAAAGGGCATTAACTGTGATTAATAAAAATAAAAATATTATAATTAAAAAACAAATTGATGAGCAAAAGATCATCTGTACATACTTGGTACTGATGCAATGTTTTTCTAAATAAACTAATAGTTTATTGAAACAACGTTTGCAGACTCCATGAATATATAAAATGTTATATGTATTTAATGTGTTAAAGATTTCCTCAGTGATCACATAGTATTTTTAAGGTTTATTCATGAAAGGATTTAAGGTGATTATGTGAGATTCGCATCAAGTGACATGAACAATAACACTTAAAGCTTCTTTTACAAAGTTAGACATAGATGTTTAATGAACTATTAAAAATTCAAGGACTCTTGTTCTCTTTTTAATCTATCTTTTCATTATTTTCTATGGGAGCTTTGATCTTTTCCGAATACAATAAATTGTTTCTCTTTTTTTACACTCAGTCACAGCTTTTAAACAACTTCACTATAGCAGAAAGTTAACAAATTATGTTTTTTTTCTCCTATAACTCTTCTATTCCTAGTTTAGAATATTTTCCTCAGTGAAAGTCCATTAAATACACCCTGAAACATTCTGAGTACTCACTCATCTGTGTTGGCAAATTGTTTAGCTAGGTGGTACAGTCAATGTTAATATGTTTCAATAAATATTTGTGAGAATTCAGTACAGCACAAAGATTTCTCTATATACTACATATGATGTATCTGTTAGGAAAAATACTTATTTGTCAGTCACTGACTAGAGACTGCAAAATGATGACACGGAAGTGGTGAGGACACTGACAGATGTTAGGAAAACTGGAGCAGGGTTAGGTATCAGGCCAGTCTTCACTGAGCTAGGTTTTGAGCCTAGAAAGGAGGCTGGCAGGGGTGCAGTTAAGAAAGTCTAGAGACTAGGTGGAACCATCAGCCTCTGCACAGGAATCTCAGGAAAGCCACTCACCTGGCCAGTACTTCACATGGGGCATGAAGATCTTATTCCTAAACAGTGATAAGAGAAACCTTTCTATACTGTATGAGATAGTAGAATCTTTGCCAACCATTTCTAATGTCTCTTCAGTACTAAGAATCATGCCCAACACATATAAAGTTAAAGAGCAGAAGGGTGGAATGGAAAGGGGATAAAGAAAGAGAGCTAAGGGTTGGATTACAGAAGTTGCCAGACCCAGTGAAAAATGAAAATATGGTGCTCCTTGTGAAAAAATTATTACGGCTTTCAGGAAGGAAGCAATAACATGAACAATGGGAGCTTTAGAGGGGGTTCCTGTATGCCTTGACAGGCTAACACCCAGGTAGCTGGATCTGACAAGTATCTTTTGTCTTGGAAATGGGCACGGATATATGTTGCCAGTAATGTTTCTGTGGTTTGAGGTATGTTTTTCAATTACCTGCCTGTGATCAACTGACTTTACAATGCCTTCCTGTGTGAGGGGTTTATAATTCCTGATGCCATGTTGCCTTGGATCATACAATAATTTAGCCAAGTCCAGAAACAGCTGTGTGCTGTGTACTCGCAGAGCTTCAGGGCAGTGAAAGTTTTGACATGCTTTGTTTGGGGCCATGAAAAATACATGCTCTAAAAGATTTATAATCTAGCAGGAGGAGGTGTTAAGGTAGGAGAAGAAGGAAAATAAAGAGGACGGAAAGAGTGGGGACAGAACAGAAAAAGTTACGTGAATTCACTGATTACTCTCAAGATAGCATGACCAACTTCTGTGTCATCCCCTCCTTTTCTGAAAGTGTCGATACCAGAGGATAAGTTAACCGACGTCCAGCCACTCTGATAATTACAAACTAGGAAACAGTTAAAGGGACAGGAAGATTTTTTGGGTAAAGTTGGAGTTGAAATTGTGTCAGTGTGGATCAGATTCAGGCAAACCTATCTATTTATGTGAATGCTGGCATTTAAGACAGAGATATTACATTTACTTTATTTAATTTTCTCTAAGATTGAATGTAGGCATAATCACATATAAGACATGATGTAATATATTGTTTAAATTAATGAAATTAATGTATTAGTCATTACAAAACACATAATTTATGGCAAAACAAACTCTAGAACATAAAATCAAATATACAAGTATATAAAGAAAAATTTTCTTTCATTCATTATTTGTTCACTTGTCTAAAGTTTGACTGATTTGTTCACTTGTCAAAAATTTGACTGATAGGTCATTGGAATTTAATCTAAGATTTCACTGAATTCAATCTGTTTCTTGGATTCTCTCCTTCCATGCTTTCTATTCACAGTGAGGGGCAAATGTGTATAATACCAACTACAGTACACAGACACCTTGATGAACCTGTTCACCGCACATTTCCCTTTGTTACTTTGGACAGAGAAAATTACAGGTTTGGCTGATTGATCTAAATGTGGACTTTGGTAAAGAAGGTCTCCTTAGTCCACATCTTCACAAGCATCAGAAAAACTTTTGGTAATGTTTAGTTATAGCTCTAGCCTGAAGAGTGTTAGTGGCAAATAATGGGAAGAATTTAAATGAAGGGAAACATACAGTTAGCTTCCTAAATATATTACTGTTCCACCTATTTGACTACCAGATATACATTTATAAATATAGATTTGCATTAAGTAATAGTTATGAAACTTCAGGGAAGCATGAAAGCATGCCTAAAATAGAAATGAAATGCACAATTTTGTAAAGTTGCATGACTAATAACCTCATATTTTATTTTAGTACAAAGAGTACAGACTCATGGTTTTTCAGTAGTCTTTTACATTATTATGATTTCTTATTCATTTTGGAATCATAATTCATTTGAGTTGTAATTATTTTGGATTATAATTCTTTAGTAAAAATTAAAATATTTGTACCATTATAGAAGAAATCCTTTTGGTGATTTCTCATGATTAAAATACAGTGACCTAAAATATTTTCTGTCACCTGAATGCATCCATTTACTCAAAAAATGAATGGTAGTATAAATAAAAATTGCATCCAGAGGAGTTTTATTCTTCATATAGCACAATGACCTATCATGTGAGAGTGGATTCTAGAGACATGCCCACTACGGAAGCTGTTTTTCCAGTTTCACAATGTACATTGCCTGTTTCCCTGTTACAGAGACACAGTTTTGAGCATGCATGTTGGTAATCAGAACATCTCATTGAATCATTAAAAAATAGCTCATTAAAGTTTTAAATTCAGGCTTAAATCATATTCAGGGTCTGATTAGTAGGTCATAGGCTGCATTTTTCCCCCTACTTTGTGTTGGCCTAGTGCATTTGCAGATTAAACAACCTCTATATATAAGGGGCTAAAATTCATATACAGTCTAGGCAAAAACAAACAAACAAAAACATAAAAAAAAATTCCTGGATTTACAATTCTGATCTTCACCAGGGAAGTGAATTTGAGCAAGTTTTTAAATCTTTTATATATATATACATATATATATATACATACATATATATATATATATATATTTCCAAGTAGCTTTGGCTGTTTTGGATTCATTTTATTACCAGGATGGCCTTGAAATCACAGAGATCTGACTGCCTCTGCAGACAGTGCTAAGATGACATGCATGTGCCATCGTGCCTAGCTCTCATCAATATTATTACTTTTTAAAGTATTGATCTGATTTCAATGAGAATGAGGGTACATAACATAACATATTATTTTGAAACTATATTTCATTACTGAAAAATAAGCTATAGATATTTCTTATTCTATAGTGATATTTAACCTTTATCAGTTATGTTGTATATTAAATATATATTACGTATCTTAAATATATCTGAGTGAAAAATTAGGGGGTCTGGGTTCATCCTGTATATTAATCCTGATCAGTTCTCTGTGGTCTGCCATCTTCATCTACTCCAGTTTTAATGATCAAGTTTTAGCAGTATCTCCTCTTAGGCAATTGCTTATTCTTTGAAGCATTTCTGTAAGAGTCTCACTGCCTTGGTCTGGATGCTCATTAAGTCCCTGTATTATTGTAAACCAACGTCAGCCCTCTCTGATCCTGTCTCCATGCAGTCCTAATGGGCAACTTTATAGAGCAGATATCTTTTCATCTGAATGTTTTGGAAACTGATCCATGGTTCATAAAGAAAAATCTCAACCGTGAGTGTCACATGTCAAACTTCTACTGGCCAGAACCTAATTTCTTTTCCCGGTGTCACACTCTTTCCTTTATCAACTGCCTGCAGACTCAAAGGTCACCTCTTCTCTAGATTTCTTTCTGTTTCAAATGGTATTCACATTATTGACAAATTATTCAAAATAGTTTTGAAAAACGATTAAAAAGCTGTACATGAATTTTCCATTTGCTCTCAATGATACCTTGATTTATATTTCTCCCTTGTGATCTCATTGTGACTACGTTTTGCTCATGATGATACAAATATGGTAGCGTTAAAAGATAAGAATTATGGGAGTTGATTATACATCATAATGGCAAAAGAAAGCTATGTAGGTCAGGGTTAGAACATTTTACTTAAAGTTCAGGAGGCTCAAGGTTCAATTACCAGCACCATCTAAATAATAAGGTGAATAATTAAAAAGGAGAATAAATAGCACAATGTTTTTCGTGGGTTAGTAGTGTTAGAGCAGAGTTGAAGAGGAGCCAATCATCCTTTTGTACTCCTATGTAAGGGTACACTAAGAATAGGGACATAAATCCTTCTGACTCCCTGAATATTTTCTGGAACTTAAAAACATGAAGAGCAAACATATACTCTTCATGAATTAGCTGGCACTAGTTTTATCATAGCCTCTCATTTTCTACATCTTGTCCAAATCAGCCACCTTCACTTTGTGTATAATAATGAGTGTCCTGTGTATTGTAATTACCTATCTTACTAGTCACAGTATCCAGTTGGTGTGCATACAACGAATTAGAAAAGGTAGCCATGGCTTTCATTATAGCCTCAGACTTCTACTTAAAGCACGACTCAAAAGATTTATTTCACAAGTGATTCAAACAAATGACACGAATGAGCACTTTTCATTACCTAGGATTCTACTTGCCTTTCAGCATGCATATCTAACATAAATAAAAAATAACCTGGGGGTAAAGATAGAGGATGAAATAGAAGGACAGAAAAGAAAGGAGATTCTACGGCAGTCTAAAAAGAGACTGGGAACAGGCAAGAATTAAGTGAACAAAATGGCTGTAAAATCATTACTAGGAAAAAGGAAAGGGGAATGTGTAATTGAAAAACAATTTAATCAAGAGATGCAGAAGGGGTAAAAACACAAAGGCTAAACACTTTGAATACCTGGCAGTTTCACCAAGGGAAGAATTACAAAAGAAATATCACAGACTGAAGCCCTAAGACTCACAGTAGCCTCATTGACAGCAATGATGGTAGTGTATGACCTGGGTGCAGTAAAGAAAACCTACTGATTCGGGTCAGGTAAACTATACTATCACTGCAAACCACTTAGAACTGACAGGAGAAATCAGATTTCTTTTACAACAAGAGTTGAACTATGATTACAATTGCATGATTGCTAAAAAAAAAATGACAGGATGATTAAATAGAAAAAGAGCTTTGTGTATTTGTGTAAACAAAGACTTAGTTCCTCCCACTCCCCATTTTTATCTTTGCTAACATTGTTTCCCACATTCCCTTTGTTTTACTTTCTCACACCCAAGTGGAGTTTAGTCACAGGTGTAACTTTTTTAATTTATTAATCAATAACCTATATAATTCATTTTTAAAAATTGATCCACTGTGCTTATGAATGTCAGAGCATTTACAACTATATAAACACTGAATTGTGAGTCAGCACTTATGATTGGCTGGCAGCTCAATAACTGGGTGCGGGTGAGTATTATTGTTCATTCTGTGAAGTAATTTTGTGCATGGTACATAGTTTATATACTGCAAAAGAGTTACCATTTGTAATTTGGATATATCTGAAAATGTACAGTTTAGTAAATTCTGCCACAAAACTGTTTCAAACACAATGTCTCTTTGTGTCATCAGGTTAGCCATTACAGACAAGGGCCAGCAGTTAGCACTGGCTTACTTCACATGAGTGGTGTCTGTGTGTGTGTGTGTGCCCACACATGTGTGTTTGAGTTTGTCATTTTCTTGATTCTCACATCTCTCCAAGGCAGCATTATAGTTGTTTCTCCTAAGAGGAAGGTAGCACTAGAGAAATTTCCCAACATAAAGGAAGTTTCAGGAAATTATTCAACTCGAAACTGTGAGTTTTACCTGTTAACTGACATTGTGAATTAAAAAACTGGAAAGACAGTAAATGAAGTGAGCAGTTGTTGTTAATGTTAGTCCAGAAAGTAGCATAGAACCACATTCACTATAATTGTGAATGGTGCCAAGCATTACATGGAGGGAGGCACCGACTCTTTCGGTTACCAGTTGGATTCTATTCCTGAAAGTTACAGGCTGCAGGGTCTGTCTCCCCACTGCAACTTCTAATCTCACAAGCTGAGATCATTTGACAAAGAGCCATTTGATCATTACTCTTCTTAGGACATTGAAAGTTCCCTTCTCAGTTTTAGTACAAATGAGAGATTTACAAAGTTAGAATTTCGATGAAAATTAGTGACTATTATTTCTTCTACAATTATAGGAGTTATATTACAATTATAACATACATTTAAATTGTTATGTTTTCTCAGATATGAATGGGAGACCCAAACATAAAATTAAGATCTTCTGACCCTCAAATCAACATTAACATTATATTGTATGTGCGTGTGCGCGTGTGCACACACACACACACACAGACACACACACACACACACACAGAGGCATGTGGGCCAAATGGTCAACTGCAGTTAGTGATAATCATTTTTAAGGTGATATTTTTATGAATTTTTGAGAATTTCATACAATGTATTTTGAACATATCCATTCCTTTCTCAAACCTATCATAACCACTCACTTAATTTTAGTTTTCCTCTCCCATATCCTCCATGCCCCAATGAGCTTGTCTTGGATGTAGTCTTCCGTAGTATGCGGTCCACCTACTAGGCTTCACATCAATAAAGAAAACAGTCCCTCTCCCTGCAGCTGTCAAATGTCAATAACTCCTCTCCTAGGAGTAGGAGTTCATGTTCCCATTCCCTGCTCTGTGTGCTGGGAATATTTTTGGCTTGAGTCCCTCCAGGAATTTTAAATGTAATGTCTATTGAGAAAAAAAATAATTTTTTGAAATCAGGTGGAAAAGGACACTTCAAACAAGAGGTAAAGAAAGCAATGGTGTCATTGAAAGTGGTGGTGTCTCATAATGATGAAGACATTTTAAATCTAATGTTTCTTTTTTTGTTTTTTCTTTTTCTTTGCAAGCCTGTGAGTCACTCAGTAAATAAATGCAAAGTTAATTCAGAGGTATAAATCTCAATAAAAGTAGACACTCATACACCAGGACACAGACTGAATCAGGAAAATTTGGCTACAGGTTCTGCTATTCCCTGCCTGAAGGTCACTGTTCAAGTGCATTCATTTCAAATGGAAGGAATTCAGTGTCAAATAGCACTTGCCTGTTCTTCTGAAACATCACACATATCTTATCCTTTATAACTTATTATCCAACTTCCTAGGGTTTTATTGCGATTTATATGATGCTAGCCTGTCAGAATTCTTTGTAAGTATTTGTTTTAGGAGGATTTTTTTAATGAGGATATTTGTGGCCAAATGATAATGAATAAATAAATCAACAGATAACTTTAAAAAGAGTTCAAGTTAGTAAATAAAGATGTAAAATTTGAAAAAAAATAAGTTATTGTCCTTCCTCAAGTCTCCAAATATCTATATACAAAGATGCTGCTTACTTGACATTTAAAAAAAATTTCTGTATTGTGTCTGCCAGCACTCATTATTTCTAAATGTATGTGTGCATTCATATCCATGTGTTTGAAGGTACGCATGCATGTATATTAGCAATACATGGGGAGAAAGGTCAACATTGATTGTTTATCCACATGTTTGTGTGTATGTTTGAAGTCAATGCATTTGCCTATTTCCGCCTCACTGCAAATGAGAGAACCTTACCAACCAAGACTTTACAACTGAGTCCTCTTCACAGTATACAATTCTAAAGTAACATCTTATTGTAATATTATTGGTGGCTTCAGGGAATTTTTTTATTGGTTATGCTATAGTAGAAAGAGTATATAAACTAGTATATTTATGGATAATAATTTTATAGTCAACTATCAATTTTTCTTATGGCCTTGTTTAATTAATGATAAGTGCTTCAACCTTAAAAGCAAAACAATGACAAATATTTTGCATAAAATATTATGTTACAAAACATCTTTTATTTATTATTTTTCAATACATAAATTTATCTTTTAGTTTGAAACAAAACTGTCACAGCATTTGCACCTTTAATTTCTTATTTGCTTTAAGAAAACAAGAAAATTGTCTTTAATATTGCTTAATATTGTATTATAGGGTTATTTTCTACAAATAGTTTTTTCTTTGTTCTTTACTAGAAACTTTTAATTCTTTTTTATATCCTAATATATGTTTATTTTATATGCTAACATATACTCTCTAGTGATATTCAAATATCCATCCATCCAGTCATACATCATCCATTCATCCTTCCAGTTTAGGAATGTATGCTCATACAGTAAGGATAGCCCAAATACACCCCTCTATTATATCAGGAAACTTCCAGCCTCCCCATGTGCAGTGTGCTGAAGACAAAGCTCTTTGCATCTATTACAGCTTTTTAAAAGACTTTGACTTTGACATCAGGCTGGAAAAATGGCTCACAGGTTAAGAGCACTGTCTGCTCTACCAGATGTCCTGAGTTCAATTCCCAGCAAACACATGGTACTGATATCTGATGCCTTCTTCTGGTGTACAGGTGTGCATGCAGAGGAGCACTCATATACATAAAACAAAGAAAGAAATCTTTAAAAAATATACACATGCACACACCAGAAAACACAAACAAAACTTGGCATTGCTTAGTCAAGTTGTAATTTTTTTCTTTTCTTTTTTAAAATAAAATTAGAAGCAAATGCCCATAATGCTAATTCAGTGTGATCATCTCTGGCCCCTTCTTATTCAAGGGACTTGTAAAAATCTTAGCTATTATATTGGCAGTTGTCTTTGTACAGTTTCATGAGGTCCCATTTATTGATTGTTGATCTTAGAGCCTGTGCTGTTGGTGTTCTATTCAGGAAGTAGTCTCCTGTGCCAATGAGTTCTAGGGTCTTCCTCACTTTTTCTTCTAAGTGGTTTAGTGTGTCTGGTTTTATGTTGAGGTCTTTGATCCAGTTGGACTTTAGCTTTGTGCAGTGTGATAAATATGGATCTATTTTCATTTTTCTACATAATAAAAATTTTCTAGTTTCTGCTTTACTTTAATGTAGCCTTTGATTTATCTTTAGCATTTAAATTAATAGAGCTTCTTTAGAGGCTCCAACAGACTAGTGAGTTTTCATTCCGTTAACATATCTACTCCTTCTTTCCATGGAAGTAAAAGAAATGACTTCACATGATTCCAGGCCAGTAGCCTAGAATTTTATAAGGAAGTATGAGGTATGTTGTACTGTAGTATTGAAGGTAGGTATTGGGGCTTGTGCAATTTCACATTGGAAGCCAAAATTTTATAGTCAGAACTTAAATTTTTAATTTTATTTTTTAATTAATTACAGTTTATTGACTTTGTATCCCAGCTGTAGTCCCCTCCCTCTTTCCTTTCCAATTCCACCCTCCCTTCTTTATCTCCCCTGCCCCTCTCCAAGTTCACTGAAAGGGGAGGTCCTTTCCCTTCCAATTGACCCAGGCTTATCAGGCCTCATCAGAACTGGCTGTATTGTCCTCCTTTGTGGCCTGCCAAGGCTGCTCCCTCTCAGGGGGAGGTGGTCAAAGAGTCATCCACTGAGTTCCTGTCAGAGACAGTCTCTGTTCCCATGACTAGGGAACTCATTTGCATACTGAGATACCATGGGCTACATCTGAGCAGGGGTTCTAAGTTATATCCATGAATGGTCCTTGGTTGGAATATCAGTCTCAAAAAAGACCCCTGTGCCCAGCTATTTTGGTTCTGTTGCTCTCATTTTGGAGCTTCTGTCCCCTCCAGTTCTTTCTATCTCCCCTTCTTTCAAAAGATTCCTTGCACTCTGTCCAAATTTTGGGTATGAGTCTCAGCATCTGCTTTGATACACAGCTGGGTAGAGTGTTTCAGGGGCCTTCTGTGGTAGGCTTCTGTTCTTTTCCCTGTTTTCTCCCTCTCTGATGTCCATCCTGTTTGTCTTTCTGAGTGAGGATTGAACATCTTACCTTCATTCCTCCTTCTTGCTTGACTTCTTTAGGTGTACAGATTTTTCTATGTTTGTCCTATATTTTTTGTCTAGCATCCACTTATAAGTGGGTATATACCGTGTGTGTCTTTATGTTTCTAGGATACTTCACTCAGGATGATCTTTTCTAGTTCCCTCCACTTGCCTGCAAATTTCATGATTTCCTTGTTTTTAATTGCTGAATAGTATTCCATTGTGTAAAAGTACCACAGTTTCTGTATCCATTCCTCAGTTGAGGGTCATCTGGGTTGTTTCCAGGTTCTGGCTATAATGAATAATCTGATACAAACATGGTAGAACAAATTCCCTTGTTGTGTACTTGAGCATATTTTGGATATATACATAGGATTGGTATAGTTGGATCTTGAGGAAGCACTATTCCTAATTGTCTGAGAAAGCACCAGATTGATTTCCAAAGTAGTTGTACAAGTTTACATTCCCCTCAGCAGTGGAGAAGGGTTCCCTTTTCTCTACATCCTCTGTAGCATATACTGTCACTTAAGCTTTTAATCTCAGCCATTGTGATGGGTGTAAGGTGAAATCTCAAGGTTGTTTTGATTTGCATTTCCCTGATGTCTAAGGACACTGAGCATCTCCTTAAGTGTTTCTCTGCCATTCTATATTCCTCTACAGAGAATTTTCTGTTTGGATCTGTACCCCATTTTTAAATTTGGATTACTTGATTTGTTGCTTTTTAACTTCTTGAGTTCTTTATATATTCTGGATATTAGCCCACTGTCAGATGTAGGGTTGGTGAAGATCCTTTCCCAGTTTGTAGGCTGTCATTTTGTTCTGATGACAGTGTCCTTTGCTTTTCAGTTTGATGAGGTCCCATGTATTGATTGTGATCTTAGAGCCTGTGCTGTTGGTGTTCTGTTCAGGAAGTTGTCTACTGTGCCAATGAGTTCTAGGCTCTTCCCCACTTTTTCTTCTAAGAGTGTCTCCGGTTTTATGTTGAGGTCTTTGATCCACTTGGACTTTAGTTTGATGCAGGGTGATAAATATGGGTCTATATTTGCAGTTTTCTACATGTATTCAGCCAAGTAGACAAACACCACTTGTTGAAGATACTGTCTTTTTTCCGTTGTGTGGATTTGGCTTCTTTGTCAAAACTCATGTATCCGTAGGTGTGTGGGTTTATTTCCGGGTCTTCAATCAATTCAGTTTATCTACCATTCTGTTTCTATGCCAGTATCATGCAGTTTTTATTACTATTGCTCTATAGTACAGCTTGAGTAGTTAGAACTTTATACTGAAACTTCCAAGATATTTTTTTTAGACCAAGCTTTGACTTTTATTACTTAAAAATACTGCAAATTTATTTTTCTTTCTGACTCTCTGCTTGTGCCTTCAGCACTTTCACAAAGATTTTCTACTCCTCAGTATGGAAAGCTTGCTTGATCTTGCCAAGGACACTTAGAACCACCACAGGCTGACGTGTTTCTTTTTCTTAGACAATCTCATAAGGACTTTAGGCCTCACAGAATGAAGCCCTCAAAGTCTACCTGCGCATACACCACATGCAGCTTTAGGTGCTTTTCCAACCTTCTTGGTATACAGGTAAACAATTCTGTTGCCAGGGGTGAGGGGCTGAGAGACAGCCTGGTTTTGTTAGAGGCTGTGTTGTAGGAGAGCCTATGATGGTATGTAAAATGCTGGACCATACCCAGAAAATTCCAAAATATTTTTCACCTGAGTAAAGAAACCAACTGTTGCACTATTCAGTTTTCTTTAATTTCTTAGAATGAATTGCTACAAAGATTTTTCTTCCTATCAGGTGACTGTACCCTTCCACAGATGGCATCAAGGATACATTAGTAAATTTTTAAATGATATATATATAATTTCTTATATCATACAATAAATGCACTTATTCCATAACCAATATATTGACTGATAATATACTGTTCAAATTATGAATATATTTGGAAGGCATAAAAGCATAGCACCTATATACAAATTGATATTTCTGTTAAATGTAACTTTTATTTAACTAATCTGTGTAAAACTGTTTCAAAGACAATCAGAAAGGACATAAAAGTAAAAACAAAAAACAATAGACAAGCAGTCATAATAAGGGCTGAAATACCTATATTTTTCTGTCCATCATAAAATTCTAGGCGAGTGGCCTTGAATCATGTGTAGTCACTTCTTTCAGCTTCATAGAAAGAAGATGTAGATATGTTAACAGTGTGAAAACTCAGTAGTCTGTTGGAGCCTCTAAAGAAGCCCTATTAATTTAAATGTTAAAGATAAATCAAAGGCTACATTAAAATAAAGCAGAAACTAGAGAATTTTTATTATGCAGAAAAATGAAAAAAGATTCGTATTTATCACCCCGCACAAAGCTAAAGTCCAACTGGATCAAAGACCTCAGCATAAAACCAGACACACTAAACCACTTAGAAGAAAAAGTGAGGAAGACCCTAGAACTCATTGGCACAGGAGACTACTTCCTGAATAGAACACTAACAGCACAGGCTCTAAGATCAACAATCAATAAATGAGACCTCATGAAACTGAAAAGCTTCTGTAAAGCAAAAGACATTGTCATCAAAACCAAATGACAGCCTACAGACTGGGAAAGTATCTTTACCAATCCTACTTCTGACAGAGGGCTAATATCCAGTATATATAAAGAACTCAAGAAGTTAAAATGAAACAAATTAAGTAATCAAAATTAAAAAATGGGGTATGGAGCTAAAAATCCTCTGTAGAAGATTGTAGAATGACAGAAAAACACTTAAAGAAATGCTCAACGTCTTTAGCCATCAGGGAGATGCAAATCAAAACGACACTGAGATTTCACCAGAATGGCTAAGATCAAAAATTCAAGTGACAACGCATGCTAGAGAGGTTGTGTAGAAAGAGGAACCCTCCTCCATTGCTGGTGGGAATGCAAACTTGTACAGCCACTCTGGAAATCAATTTGGTGCTTTCTTAGACAATTAAGAATAGTGATTCCTCAAGACCCAGCTATACCTCTCCTAGGCATACATCCAAAAGATGCTTAAGTACACAACAAGGACATTTGCTCAACCATGTTCGTAGCTGCTTTATTTGTAATAGCCAGAAACTGGAAACAACCCAGATGTCCCTTAGTTGAGGAATGGATACAGAAATTATGATACTTTTACACAATGGAATACTACTCAGCAATTAAAAAGGAGGAAATCATGAAATTCGCAGGAAAATGGTGGGACCTGGAAATGATCATCCTGAGTGCGGTATCCCAAAAACTGAAAGAAACATATGGTATATACTCTCTTATATAGACCTATAGGATAGGAAGGTCATGCTGAAATCTATACACCTAGGGAAGATAAACAAGAAGGAAGACCCAGGTTGGGATGATCAATGCTCACTTAGATGGACAAATGAGATGGACATTGAATGTAGGAGAAAACAATTTCTCTCTTTATTGTAAATGTTGACATGCTTTTTACAAATTTGCAACCTTGACTACACAATGTTTTTCTTGACTTTGTTCATTTAAAGCAGACAAAGAAAGATAGCTGACTAGGACAAAATATACTATGAATAAGAACACTTTTTTCAGTTTTACCTCTAGTAATAAAGATAACTGATTGTGTATTAAATGCATACCTCTAATTTTTTAATATACATCATTCATGCATTGAAACTTATAATTATATTAATTTTAGTATAATAATTACATTAACTAGTTTTATTTCTATGCTTTCAAAAACAGTCTTACATGTTAGAAAAAATGCACACAGTAATAGTTTAGATTATACTACTTTAAACATTAAGAAGAACCTCTTGAGCCTTTACTGCCTGAATTACTTGTGTATTTAAGCAACGTGAGGAAACAGAATTTTCAGAAGGCCTTTGTGGCAGTCCAGTGTGATGTGCCCTCTAACCTGACTAACCCTGTCCATGTTACTCCTGCCTATCACTGTCTGAGCATGCCTCTTCATTTGTGAATTCCAAGTGTTCCGGACCAATTTAGAACTCATTCTTTTCTTTATTCATTAGGAAGAAATAACATCCGGTTATTTCAGGAGAATCCGGTAACGTGATGGTGATGAGGCTGTTAGCTTATCAGCTTGTCTTGCTTGGCACATATTTCACATAAATTGAGATTGGATTATAATTTGAAGGCTAGTATTGTAGCTCAGTATATAAAATATATGTCTCTGGAAATTAGGTACTTATTTTCTATGTGTATTGTGTATTTATTTATCTAGGTTTCTCGATGCTTAAAGTAGATATCTGTTAATAAGTGAGGTGATTGATAAATGGAGGGCAGAGGAACTGAAGTTTCTTCTGCAAGTCTGAGTATTCTATTTTAAAATTATATTATAATTTTTATATACACTCTCCCCTAATATTTCATAATTCTGTTTGTTCTGTTGTACAATGGACTGCTCTTCTTTCTTAAAAAAGTTATGAATAGAAGTTAAGTGTATGAAAAAACATGATTAATGATATTTTTACTTTTTAAATTAAAATATAATTACACATTTTCCTCCTTCCCTTCCTTTTCTCTATGTTCTACTAAGAACATCCCCATACACTTGTGCCCTATGAAATTTATGACCTCTTTTCATTTGTGTGTGTGTGCCCGCAAACACACGTGTGTACCTAATGTACGTATATGTTATATTTTCATGCCTAAGCACAATATGCAAAAAGACGTAAGTTCAAATATATTGAGTCTGTTTAGTATTGTTCGCATGTGTATTATATCAGGGCTCACCACATAATTTAGTATTGAATAAGCAATTAGAAGGCACATCACTAGTTCTCCTCAGCATCTCTGACTTGCCTGGTAGTTCTTTGTCTAGTGGATTATGAAATATACACCTTCAGGTTATCATGCCTGTTGGTGGTGTCCTCATTCAGGCCCTTTTTAGACTTTATGAGTGAAGCTTATCTGTCATAAGGAGATACAATCCAATAGCAAATGTCCTGGTCCTCTGGTTCTTACAGTTTTTTTTTCTGCTCTCTCTTCCATGATGTTCTCTGGACGTTAGATGTATGGGTTGTACTATTGCTATATCTCCTGAGACTAAGTAGCTCATGTTCATTAATTTTTTTAGCATCTTGGTCAGTTGTGGTTTTCTTTAATAGTCTCTGTCAGTTAAAAAGTGAAGGTTTTTTTTTTGAGAAAGAATGTGAGCTTCCGTTATCTGTGCATATAAAATTAAATATTTGTAATGCATTTAGGAATTATGGTTTATGGTATGTTCTCTTCTCAGACTGATGACCTCAGTAACCGTACGTGGTTGGCTAGGTATCTTTTCCAGGCATGATTCAGTTCCTGTTGAGAGGAAGATCAATACATAATGAGAGAAAGGAAGGAGGGGAAACAACACTAGGCGTGTTTGGAAAGACAATAAATAACCCTTTTTATTCTCACCTAAAATAATACATACAACATAAGTGTATGTGTATATATATATATTTGAATAAAATTTTGCTGCTTGGTCTGACCATGTTTCCTTCAAGAGCCATAAACTGCCTAAAATGTAAAACCCAGTATGAGGCTTAAGAACTGTCCTTTTGAATTGTTGGTTACATGCATCTAAGGGACTTCTGAAAAATATATACGCTATTCCTGTTGCTCTTGGTTGCCTCAGAGGATGAAGGTAAGTTCCTATTGCTGAAAACACAGGGCTCAGGATCTGAGCTTGATCTGACAGGAAAGCCTTCTCCCTGTGGACTAATTCTCACAGTTCTGGAGTAGCTGTACCAGCTGGCAAGGTACATATCAACTTATGCCTACCTAGCTGCGGAGCCTACAAACTATAGTGACCAGCATGGCAAAATATCCATAGAGACGCATTCGTGGCACTCATATCTTGCCATCCAATAGCTCTCCAAAACACGATTTTAATGTTGCTTATTTTGGTGTTTTTGCTGCAAAATTAGATTAAACATTATTTTAGTAATTGTGCTGAGTAGAAATTCTTTTTAAAATGCCAAATGGTTAGTAAACTAAAATGAGAATGAAAAGTAATTTCAATATTAAATGATTAATCTTGAAATAGCAAAAAAACCGTAGAAACAGAGACAAACAGTATATAAAATAGCTGTGATAATAATTTGCTAACTGCATAGAAAATCACATGACTTAATAATGTGGCATAGTGTCATAGGCTGTAGTAGGTTGAATGAAAAACTTTTCCTACCCAACACTATTTATCAGAGATAGGTGTTTTCTTATATCCTGTAACATCTGAAGATCAGGTATAAAAATACGAAGTTGGATTAAGTGTTTTTTTTTCTGCCTGTTTGTGGTAATCACTAAATATAAAAACAAACAGACAAAAGGAACACCCACTGGCAGAAATGATCTGGTGTTATCTTACACTTGTTGCCTTTCTTGTGCAATGATAACATTCAACAAACAGCGACAGCACACAGGCTTTCAGACAAAGCTTTTGCAATGGAAGTTGAAATCCATGTTTATTTTCCTCTGTATTCATGTCACCAGCTTATAGGGAAGGAAATATTGATGCACAATTTTACTATTCTACAGCAGGTATGTTTCTGTGCAGTCATTATTTACAAGAAATATTTGAGCAGGCATACTGAGTATGCCATCATTACAGTGGTAATGATGATTCATGAGTAGGGGAGACAGTCATTGCAAGCTGCTTTTAATCACTGATGGTTCTCTGTCAAATAACTATGACTCTTTCAAGAGATATTATTTCCCATCTTTCCCTTTCCTTCTCCCAAAATAGACAACTAGTTTGAAAGTTCCCTGAGGAGAATTTCAAGCATTTATAAGAAACAATGCATATCTTTGACTTTATGTTTTCACAACTGAAATAATCTTATAGATTCAGTGAGAAAAGTCATAACTCATCAGCCGTTGCTGGCATCTCACTTTACTCAGGCACCACATATCTTTTATTGGTGGGTTGGTATAAGATATTTTACATGGCTAAAATTTTAGTATTCTTATGCTAAAGAAAATTTCACATTCTGCACCAAATCATAGACATGGGAGAAAGACAGTGGTGAGACTTCCCACGTCTGTGGGACCATTTATAACATGTATGCAGACCAAAGACCAATTTGAGTCACCTATCCTCTTCAAATACAATGAATTCAAGTTTTAGCAATCAAAATCACACAAAACATTATTGTTGGGTATATTATATTATTAATTGTAGTCATGCAAAGATGTATTTATTCATTGGCGTTATTAGCTTTTTCTCCTCTGGTAATATAACCACATCTTTCTAGACAAAGTAACAGAATAACAAGGGAGTGATTAATATACACATAACCTGTATCTCTATGGTCTGTCACATGTATTTCAACTTTGGGTTGCTTTCACTTTAAAATGCAGTTTTAAGAAACAAGTTCTATAACTAGCACTTATAACTCTATAGAAGAGAATTACTTAAAAGAGTGGAATGTTTAATTGCATATGACATGCTCTGACAGTCGTGTTTCATAAAATGTTTCCTGTTATCCCCTATATTTCCTTAAAACCAAACACATTCATGGATTTATTACTCTAATGGAGTAAAAATTAATGCAATGTATAAGAACATGAAGAAACGTTATTGAATGTAAGTTCAATACTGGAAGCAAGCAATTTTTCAGAAATATCCATTTCTTCACCTAACAAATGATATAGGCAAACTGTCTACACCTCTGCATCATATACTCATATAAACTAGGTTGAAATAGCATTTCTCCCTCAAAAGGAATAGGAGAAATAAACTCAGCTTTCTCAGTCTTGTAGTGAATAAAAAGAGGTTAAAAAATAAGCATGGAATGTCTTTTCCAGAAGTTTTATCCATTATTATATTCTCTGTAGGTGATGGGACCACAATCCCCATTAGATATGGGGTTCTTAATTTTCTGTGAAGTAAGGTTGGGAAGTTTTTGTCTCCAGGATGAAACTGATGTAAACCCAGAACTCTGTCATGGGTGGTAGGAATGAAATGTACAATTATAATTGTTATGCAGAAAAGAATCTAAATACTATGAACGACAAAACAAAACACCATTAAATACACAGAAAATAGTCATTACGAAAAGTTCAGAGATCAAATGTGAAAAATTATCTCATAATAAAAATCATTAAATAAACCATATGGATTAATATCTTCATTGATTTCCTTAAAAATGTAAAACAAAGGCTGAAAATATCAATCAGCTGGAAAAGTACTCTTCTACATAAGTTTAGGGACCTGAGTTCAGATCCCCAGGATCCTCATATATAGCAAGGCGTAATGGTCTTCATCTATATTCTCAACCCTAGGGTTGCTCATGGGAAGAGACATGATTACCACAAGACTCATTGTTCAGCAAGCCTAACAAAATATTAGTGCTGTGTCAGTGAGCGAAGTATCCTTCAGTTAATTTGGAGGGTGTCGTACACACTACATCTTTGATCTTCAAATATGCATCATGCATATCTGCACATATATATGTACATACATGAACACATACACATATATACAGTGTACTGCACATAAATAAATGAATACAGACCTAAAAACAAGGGAATTAAAATATGACAAGCTCATAATCATCTTTAAATATTTCCCTGTTATATTAGAAATAAAAAAAGTTAAATTTCTGGATATGGAAAACATGGTAATTGTGCATGAGTTAGAATTTATTCATTTGTTTGTTTAATATTTGTGGATGTGTGTAGACACACATGCAATGGCAAGGGTCTGAGGTCAGAATACAGCTTTCAGAGTTCACTTTACTCCACCATATAGGACCAAGCTCAGGTCATCAGGCTGGTAAGCAAGTGCCTTCATTACTGCATCATGTTACCATCACCAACTGCACTTCCTTTAAAGTGGATTTATTAGCTTAGGAAATTGGAGAGTAGATGATACTAAAGAAACATGAGTAGCTGCTAAGCTGCTGATCAAAAATACAGAAGCATAGTTACATAGATCAATTAAATAATAATCAATTGACCCAATAATCAATATGATGGCTATAACAGGAAAGCTTCAAAAGTGGAACTCAAGGGAGACACTACGGCAGATTGTTCTCTCTGTGGTGAAGGATTTATGAGAACCATCATTAAAGCCACAGGCAGACAAGCAGGCAGGAAATAGACAGGAAGATAGGAGTATAAGCAGGCACACAGATGGGCAGATAGACAGTCAGACAAGCAGGAAGACAGGTATGCCTAGACAGGTATGCAGACAGATAGGTAGACAGATAAGCAGGCAGAGAGACAGGTACATGCAGGAAGACAAACAAACAAACAGGCAGGTAGACACGAACTGCAGACAGACAGGTAGATAGTCAGACATGCATGCAGACAGGTAGCAGTGTGGGAGACACTGAGAAGAGTCCAGGCACTTGGTGACAAAGTGGTAGTTTCTCACTGTTTTCCCAGAAAGTAGGATGGGAAGGAGTATGCAAATTCCCAGTTTTTGCTCTGCTGTTGAAGAGTGTGAGGGTTCAACTGGGGGTGAGTGGGGCAGAGTAGGCAAGAATCTAATAAAATTTCAAGTTACTTTAATTCTGGAAACCAAGTTGTTTCCAGAATTGTTACGGTCCAACTGTATGGAGGAACATTACACAATGCCATGCTTCTGGATAGCATAAAGTACACACACTTCTCCATCAGTGCACCTGAGTGATTACTCCAGGACAGCCCCATGTAATGAAGTCCACAGATTCTCACGGTTCAGTACTAAATAGTGAAGCATTTAGCATGTCCTCCACATATAATTTGGACGGTATAAATCATTTCTACATTGCTGTGGTACCTGAAACAAGTTCATTGCTATGTAAACAACATTGTATTCTATTGTTTAGAATGATAAGAAGAAAACATCTGACATGATCAATACAGATGAAACTTTGCTGTGAATATTTTGACCAAAGCAATGAAATCCAGGGATGCAGAGGTCCAACTGTAGTAAATATGTAAAAATTGCTAACATAGTAGGTTTTAAAATGTTCTAAACGCTTAAAAAGGGTAAATACATAAAGCCATAGACATGTGAATCAACTGGATGATGGCCACATGCATTTATCAAAACAGTCCACGATTTAAATATTTGTGTTTTGAAAGTGGTACCTCAAGAATGAAAGCCCATTTTGGAAACAAGTGGCTCTTCCTGAATATAAATCTAGTTTGTGTATTGAAAAATACATATTAAAACTGAAAAATAAATATATTAAATAAATATAAATAAATAAATAAACTTTTATCTAGTTGAATTGTCAAAATTGTGAAGTACAGAGAATGGTAACAACAGCAAAAATAATTCAGAATAAAGTTCGTTACAATGGTTACTACAAACCGATAGAATAGACAGAGGTAATGGCTGAAGAGAGGGAACAAGGTAGGAAAGGTGGCACAGAGTTTAGAGGGAGGAACTCAGACCTGAGGCAAGCAAGGGCAAGAGGACAGAAGGCCTGTAGAGAAAAGAGAAACCAAGGGTAAGGGTATCTTTGCTACAAGCTAGAGACCTAGGAAAGGATAGTCTTCTGGGAGGATATGAGGGGGATTCAAGCAGAGACTCCTAGTATCCGAGGCCATAGAGACTGAAGACGACACCCTCTAGCTAGACTGGTCTTCTAGTAAAGGGCAGGGAGCACCATCCCACCCACAAAATCTTTGACCCAAAATTTACCCTGCCTATGAGATGTACAAGGATAAAGATAGAGCAGATAGAGCAGAGATTGAGGGGATGCCCAACTGATGCCTGGCCCAAACAAAGACCCAACTTATGGAAGAGTGCCAACCCCTGACACTATGACTGATATTCTGCTAAGCTTTCAGACAGGACTCTTAAACACCCTGCAGACACACAGGAATGCATTTTACTAAGCTGTTAAAGGCTTTTTTAAACAAGCTGAAACTCAAGATTATCACAATAACGTTTTATGTGCCTGGGTGTACATCCGTGTATCATATGAGTGCCTGTGCCCTTGAAGGGTAGCAGAGTGTCAAGTTCCCTGAAACTGGATTCACAGGTAGTTGTAAGCCACTGTCTGGGTTCTGGAAATCAAATACTGGTCTTCTGGACCAACCAATGATCACTACTGAGCTATATTTCTAAACTCATTATTAACATTTTTCACAGAAAAATAAATTTTAAACAGAAAACATTGAAGCATATTTTTTCAAGATAATTATACTTAAACCCTATAATTATACCCTGCAATTTACCCTTAAATGCTAAATGCAAAATAAAGATATTGTTAGAACAAGAGAAAATGAGACAATTCAACAATTAAATATAAATACTATAATAATTCTAAACATGTACTTCTGAAATTGAGGAAATAATCAGGTAAATAATGCTGAACAAAATACTAGTAAGAAAATAAAAATAGACACAAGGAAATACAACATGCTGATAATGTAGAGTCAGAATAAAGTGCACACCTCTTGAATTAAAATATATTATAATTTAACCTTTTCAATGAAATCACTCTTGTCTAAAGGTAGATGACCATAGGTAGAGTTTAAAAGCACATGGCAATATTTTGAAAAATGGCAAACGTAATGATTAATTTAATGCTTTTAGTAAAATATAAGCTTTGATATTTCTAGTCAGTTAAATGTCACCTCTAATATATATGTACATGTATTATGTAATTATATTCACATACATAATTAAACTTTATTTAACATATATATGTATTAAATGTTGAAATATCAAATATATAAGTACATAATAATATTTTTTATATATTGTGAAGTTATATACATATATATCTGTGTCTGTCTCTGTGTCTATGTCAGTACCTATATATTCATTTACCAACAGGGCAAAGTGTTATTTGAGGATATTGAGAATCTTGTCAGAAAAAATAATTAAACCTCCCCCAATCAAAACTAGCACAAACCAAACAAATTAAATGCATGTGGTGAATTAGAAGAACCCAAGTATTTGTTCATTTCAAACAGTGTGACTATACTCAAATTAAAATACCAAAATTATTAGGTGAAATAACAAAGTAAAGTGTTTGTAGAAGGCATACCAAAAGAGTAGATACAAAATGTTGAAGACAATGGACGAATGGATACAGAAATTGTGGTATTTTGCACAATGGAATACTATTCAGCAATTAAAAAAACAAGGAAATCATGACCATCCTGAGTGAGGTATCCTAAGAGCAGAAAGACACACACCATATACACTCACTTATAAGTGGGTACTAGACCTATAAGATACATACTAAAATCTGTACACCTAAGGAAGATAAACAAGAAAGAGGACTCTACCTAGCAGATGCTGAGACTCATAACCAAACCTTCGGCAGAGTGCAGGGAATCATATGAAAGAAGAGGGAGTTAATATGACCTGGAGAGGACAGGAGCTCCACAAGGACCAAATATATAAGGGCACAGGGGTCTTTTATGAGACTGTTTCTCCAACCAAGGACCATGTATGGACATAACCTAGAACCCCACTTGGATGTAACCCATGGTAGCTCAGTATCCAAGTGGGTACCCTAGTAAGGGGAACAAGGACTATTTCTGACATGAACTCAATGGCTGGCTCTTTGACCTTCCTCCCACCCTCGAGCAGCTTCACTAGGCCACAGAGGAGGACATTGCAGCCAGTCCTGAAGATACCTGATAAACTAGGGTCAGATGGAAGGGGAGGAGGTCCTCCCTTATCAATTGACTTGGAAAGGGGCAGGGAATAGATGAAGGAGGGAGGGTGGAATTGGGAGGAAATGAAGGAGGAGGCTACAGCTGGGATACAAAGTAAATAATCTGTGATTAATACAAAAAATAAAAATTATATTTAAAAAGTTCATCCTTATGTTTACCAAGATGTTTTGAAGTGCTGTCTTTAGCCCAATAGAATTTGTTGAAATAAAAAAACATGGGATAATTTTCCAGTGCCCAAAAAAGAACAATAATTCAAAGGAAAAACCACAAATGGTATAGACATCAGAAGTGGGAGAAAACAGTAAATAGGACAGGAGTCTACCACAGAGGACCTTTGAAAGACTACCTAGCATGGTATCAAAGCCAATACTGAGACACATAGCCAAACTTTGGGCAGAGTTCAGGGAATCTTGTGAAAGAAGGGGATGATGAAAGACCTGGAGGGGACAGGAGCTCCACAAGCAGAGCAACAGAACCAAAATATCTGGGCCCAGGGGTCTTTGTGAAGACTGATATTCCAACCAAGGTCCATGCATGGAGTTAGCCTAAACCCCTTGCTTAGAAGTAGCCCTTGATAGCTCAGTCTCCAAGTGGGTTCCTTGATAAGGAGAGTAGAGGCTATCTTTGACATGAACTCAGTGGCTGGCTCTTTGATCACCTCCCCCTGAGGAGGGAGCAGCTGTACCAGGCCACAGAGGAAGACAATGGAGCCAGTCCTCCTGAGACCTGATAGGCTAGGGTCAGAGGGAAGGGGAGGAAGTCTTCCCCTGTCAGTGGACTGAGGATGGGGCATGGGAGGAGAAGAAGGAGAGAGAGTGGGATAGAGAGGGGCTGAAGGAGGGGGCTACAGCTGGGATACAAAGTGAATAAATTGTCATGAATAAAAATAATTAAGTAAAATTTAAAAACACGTAGAAAAAGAAAAGTCAACAAAACAGAATTGAATCATTTCTGTTAGTTACACAAATTACATGAAGAGAAATAAGAAACATTTCTAGAAAAATGATTAAATAATTTCTTCAAATATTTAAGTTGTCTTCTATGAACATAATGACCAGATTTCACAAGTAAAAGCCAAATACCATTTACTTAATAAGAAAACATGAATTTCTCCTACTTTCTTTTTTTTTAATTTAATTTTAAATTAAAAAATTAGTTTTCTCACCAAACGTGCCTATTCTCCCCCAATGCTCTTTCCCTAGACCCCTGATAGAAGACCTCCTTCCCGTCTATGTGACCTTTCCTTCTTCTATGTGTATCTCTCCAAAAGCTGCATTTCATTACTTTTAACATCTTTTTGATCATTCATACTTTAGTATAATTTATGACAAATATGAATATATTTTGTAATTTTATTTATTTTTTTGTTATTTGATAGTATTTAACAATTACTCATGAACAACAATATCAACTATAAAGCTAAAGAGTGCTGGGGTTAAAAGTATTGGCTGATACTCCAGAGAATCCAGGTTCATTTCCCAGGACCCCTGGTGGTTCACAGTGGTCTGCAACCTCAGGTCTAGTGCACTTTGATACCTTCTTTAGTCCTTCGTGGATACCGGTCACGTACAAGATACACAGACAGATATGCATGCAAAAACAAATATATATTATTTATTATATTATACTTTATATATGTATTATATATAATATAATAAAGCCAGAGCCAAGCCAAGAAAGAGGTTCCTTTCTTAACTTTTCTTTTTAATTTTTAAAAATTTATTATTTATTACAGTTTATTCACTTTTTAACCCATCTGTGGTCCCCTCCCTTGTCTTCTCTATTTTTCTACAAAAACTCTCAACAAGTCTGACACATACAGAATGTTGCAATTACAATTACCTTATAATTTACTTTTTTCCAGTTAATTTATTTTTTACTTTACAGCCTCATCCCAGCCCCCTCCCTCCTCTCCTCTCAGATTCACCCTAACACCCCTCCTCAGCTCCTCTTGCCCTTTTCTTCTCAGAGAAAGGGAGGTC
>CM053764.1:33535485-33577275 GCA_028658305.1 Pachyuromys duprasi
CGTATTCTGATTGAAAGCCACACTGCTGTCCACAAACTGCTTGAAACCCACGATTGATTCCCAAAAGGGCAACACTTCAGTTCTTTTAATTCCATTACACATTTTACATTTTTAGAAGCCCATGCAGAAGAATATTTGGACGATTGCTAGTATGTTGTTGTACTATTTTTCACAAGATTGAAGCTAATTTTGTATTAGAATCATATATATTTTTAAAAAAACACACCATTTTTCTGGCAGCTAGAGTGACACAGTGATTCTTAAAGTCAGATTATCCTTTGATGATGCGTCTTGGAAGTAGGTAAATGACTGAGTCAGAAGAGACATGGTCCTCACAGGACCAGTTAGTTATTTGAAAATGTGTTTGTGTGTATTTGTGTGTGTGTATTTGTGTGTATGTATGTGTGTTGATATAGAAGGCACTTGTAGAGTCTCCATGGGTTGGGGCATCTCTGGAGATGTGAACAGCCATAACTCTGGTGGCTGCTACGGAGGCAGACTCATCAGTGGAAAACAGGAGAAGAAGGTAGAGCTCAAGCAAATTATTACTATTATTTTCTCCCAAAAGGTAGTCTTTGTAGGATCCCAGAACACAGGGAATTGGGGATGTAGGAAGAAGGAAATGAACAAAGACACTGTTATTCTGTGTTCTCTCCCTGTTTTCTGGTCCTCACTTTTACCTCTCTGTAGTGAAAGTGAAGGCCACCATCAGGGTTACCTACAGTTTCCCTCTTATTTATATTTTGTTTAGAATGACTATTTTTCAACATGTCAACGTTTTGAGAATGATCTCAAATATGAGAAATAAAAGATACAGGACTCCTGAATTCTGCCTTTCTTTATTACCTCTCTCCCTGTGGACCCTGACTGCTCACTCAGAGGAAAGGTGGGTGATTTGGCTATTCCCATTGCTGAATTGCTGCCAATTCTTGGTGCAGGAATAGCCTTGCCAAGAACTCCCAAGGTACCTCCTGCTCATATGCAGATAGGGTACTCATATACGCAAAATAAATAAATAAATAATCAGTGGGAAAGGCATTTTAATGCTTAAAATAATATATAGATCTTGGGATGTATATATTATTATATATAATACTTGCCTAGAATGCACAGAATTATCAGTGATTTCATAAAACTAGGCATGCCCATAATCCCTGCATTGAAAGAAAGCAGGAGCATCTGAAATCAAAGTCATTCTCAACTACAAAGCATGTCTGAGGCCAGCCTGGCCTCATGACACTCTGTCTCCAAAATTTAATAGTAGTAATTTAGAAAAATCTTAAAATATAAAAGTTTAAAAACATTCTGATTTATTTCTATAATCTTTTCACATTCCCTAGACCGAAAAATAAAAATAAAAAGAGTGGCCCAGATCAGTTCTGGGAAGCTATTTGTGGTTTTCATCACTATCCATTGATATTAGCTCTTGATAAAAATCTTTAAGTGGTTGTTATACATTTTTAAAAGTAGGCTTTTTAAGGGGAAGAACCTAATTTTCTCTAGAGAAAACATCACAAGCAAGCAAAACCTTTAGAGAAGTCAATAAATGAAGGCTCCCAATTATTCTGCTGAGGCAGCATTTTATATACATATCTTTAGAGAAACATGGTGATAGTGTACGTAAATTTTCCTTTAAAGAAAGTGTTCATGATGCCGGAACTGAAAACTACCTGTCGTAATCATCGGGAACCTATAGGACATGGCACAATACAGATGAATTTCAAACACAAAATTTTGAATGTAAGGAAGAAAAAAATACATGTCATAGATATGAAATCCAGTCATTGACAGAATGAGGACACAGGAGAGAAAGCTGGGTTGTTGAAAATGATTTGTCTTGAACAGGGACATTCTGAGGACACCTCTCTACATAAACATAGAGGTGTGCCCTCACAGTTTGTACAATTTCTAGCACGGAAATTCAATAAAAGTATTGTGGGTAAGAATAAGTGCATGTTTGTTAACTTAAAAAATGTTCTTAAAGGATAAATACTGGAGGCAAAATACTCGGAACATAGTAACTATTTGCATGATGAAAAAGACAAAAATATGACAAAATACCCCAAAGTGTTTTGCATTAGTACTCCATACGGTTGTGAGTCTCACAAGAGTGTGGCCCTAGCAAATGGGATTTTCTTTGTTTTCTGATAATTTTTGTCTAATACAATGGAATAAAATTATTTAGAATAAATACTTTCTGATATTGCCAAGTGATTAATTATTACTACTTTAACCTAAAGGAAGGAAAATCATGGTATTCATAGAGTCTGTAAAGATAGGGAAAATAGAATTCAAAATTAGTATCACTCTAAAGTGGTTTCCCCATATTTAAAACATTTCTACTAATTATTTACAAACCACTCCCTAACATTAAAATAAAGATTTTTCATATGATTTCATCATTCTTAGCTTCTCATGCAACAGCTGTTTATTACATTTGTCTCTGGGGTTAGAAGTGTTATCTTAATAACTGTCTCAATTCAAGGCTTGAGAATGTTAATTTCTCTACATGATTTTAGATGATTTAATCTAAGTTAACATCTTTGTGAAGATGGAGCCATTTCTGTGAGTTTACTTTTTTTTTTTTTATTCCGGTAATTTCTTTTTTAATCTCAGATTTGTATGCTATATTTGGAATGGAGATGGCAATGCATACCAAGCATTGACTGGTGTTCAGAGCCTGATGGAAAAAGGTTTTCTGATCACCCAAAAAGTGCCAAGTTTTCAGATTAAGAAACATCATTTGAGTTTTTAGAGCTCCGTTTCTGTCAATCTGAGATCTGTAGAGGAATCAAGGCACATGGGTTGAAGAGAATTATAACTCAAGAAGGAAAACATTGTATGAAGTGTTAATAGGACACAAATATGAATATTACCTGTATGACCTACAGAAATCATTCAGATTATATGAATGATCATTTACTGAGTGAGGGTAGAAAAGTAGCCACTTACATGATCTAAATCCCATGCGAAATTTCCTAAGAATCCTTAATTCTCCCCTTGGGGATAAGTCTCACATATCCCAAATTGATCTCAAACTCTCTATGTAGTCCTACATCCATGCCACAACTCTTACCAGAAAAAAATCAATTTAATTTTTTAAATTACTATTACATATGAATCACCATACATATAGACTTTCTTATACAAATAACCTTATTCATAAATCTTTATTATAGTTTTAAGGTAATATTATGAACTATCCTGTCTGGATGGAAAATAAGATCTTTTTTATTTAAAATATGTATCTTCTGTGTTGGGTTTGTGGGGGGACCCTATTCTGAGGGGCAGGGGAGAGGGACAGCCAAAAAAGGGAGGGACAGAGAGAAGGGACTTGAAGGATATGAGGGAGGGGGCTACGATTGAGATGGAAAGAGAATAACAAAACAAAACATGTATCTTGAATTAATTTTTCCCTTTGAGATTTAGCCCAAAGTTCCTAAAGACTACTATCTATATGAGAGAAATAAATTTACTATGCATGTCCAAGAAAATAACTTTACCAGACGAAATTCAATTATCTTGAAATAAAATAAATTATCTGTATTGATCATATAAACCATTTGTAACTGTGATAGTTGCAATTGTAGACTTCCTTGTAGTTGACTCAGAAAAGGACCTTATTTGGGGACGAAGCAGAGGAAAAATTAAGAACTTTGGGACCTCTTAAGCAGCATAAATTAGTGATATCAAACGTATCCTCTGTCATTAACTCTTCATCCATTCATAGAGACAAACCTTTAACCTAACTCTTAATCTGGCAGATTAATATAAAGTTGCCTAATGTACTCAAGACCTCTTCATTTTTTTATACTTTAGATGAACTGATTATTCTCTTACAAAAGGGAGAATATTCATGAGCACATATCACCCCAATGTTTCTGTCCTGCATGTGTTCACTGGGGTGCTGTCTTCAAAATTTCAGTGTGAGTTGTGGCCTGCATGGCTTGCAGCCTGCGGCTCACTGGCCCTCTTCACATTGTATTTTCAGATTGTGTGTTTCCTGGTCCTTCCTGTCTCCACAGAATGGATTGCTTACTCCTAATGCATGTTAGACAGCTAGGAGGCCTCTTAGCCACTCAGTCATACTGACTGATCATCCAGGTCCTGCCTTTAATTCCTCTGCTTCTCATCTCTACGTTTATTTCTCTCAGATGAACTCTGGTGGACAATTGTCTGATTATCCTCCTGCTTTTAAACTTCTCTAATTATTTCCTTCTTCCTGTCTGAGAGAATGACTCTTCTAAAATTATTTAATATGTAAAACGATACACGAATCTCCCAAAGTTCCCTTATGTTCTAGTCACCTTATCTTTGCACACATAGTTCCAGCCTTCCCCCACTTCTTGTCCACTTTCTGTGCTTTAACCATCAGACTTCCCAGGCACTGCATTACTCTCTGATCCCTCTGTCTGCGTATTTGTCAATCTGCCCATGAGTAATATGGGCTCCTATGAAGTTTGCCCTCGCCCTCAACTTATTATCTCTATAATAACTCCCTAGGAGAGAGTTCATTTTCTTTCAGGCTTCAACCACAACCTCTGTGTTTCTGGTATTTCCTCCACCCAGTGTGAAGAGCCTACAGCTCTGGAAAACGCTATGTAAAATTTAACTTTGACAAGTTAATTTCTACTTCAAGGAATTATAGTGATTTTTTTAAATAGCAGAGAAACACTGAAATGCTCAACGTCCTTAGTCATCAGGGAAATGCAAATCAAATGATTCCCAGATTCCATCTCTTAGCCATCAGAATGGATAAGATTATATACTCAAAGACAACAAATGCTGAAGAGGATGTGGAGAAAGGGGAACCCTCTTCCATTGCTGGTGGGAATATAAACCTGTACAACCACTTTGGAAATCAATCTGGTGCTTTCTCAGAAAACTAGGAATAGTGCTACCTTAAGACCCAGCCTTACCACTTTGGACATATAGGTGAAAGATGCTCCACCATACAGCAAGGACATTTGCTCAACCATGTTCAAAGTAGCTTTATTCCTAAAAGCCAGAATCTGGAAACAACCTAGATATCCCTCAACAAAAGAATAGATAGAGAAATTATGGTATATTTACACAATGGAATACTTCTCAGTTATTAAAAACAAGGAAAACATGAAATTGGCAAGATAATGGATGGAACTAGAAAAGAACACCCTGAGTTATGTAACCCAGAAGCAGAAAGACACACATGGTATATAATCACTTCCAGGTGGATATTAGCCATACAATATAGGGTAAACATACTAGAATCTACAGACCTAACATAGCTAAACACTAAGGAGGACCCTAGAGAGGATGCTTAAATCTCATTTAGAATGGCACACAGGATAAACACCAGAAGCAGTGAAAGAAAAAAAAAACAGGATGGGGAGTCTACTATAGAGGGTCTTCTGGATGGTTCTACCCAAAAGGGCATCTAAGCATGTCTTTGTGAAAAATTAATACGTTTGAAACTGTGCTCATGATTTAGCACTAATTGTAAATTCAAAAAACGATTGAGACCATCTCATTGTGTTTACTTGAAACAGCCACAGATACTTGAACTGGGACTATAGGACATCTATGTGTCATTATTCCAAATCTCTAGTAAAAGTCTATTTAGTTTGCTGGTAGATAATAATTGCCAGTAAGATATGTCATCATTAAGGTGTACTCTGATATTTGAAACATGCTAGCACTACTAGGCTTCAAATAGTCACCGTGTAATGGTTTTAAGAATTTAGCACATTCCATGAGTACAATAGAATATAATCCTGGCTGCATCAATAGATTGCTTGCTGCTGAGTCTGAAATTCTATATTTTAAGCAAATGTACAACTTAATTCAGTGATTTGCTTAAATCTAGTGTACTTTATGAGCCATATCATTGGTCTTTAACTACTAATTTTAAAGAAAAGAATCAGTGAATTAAAAAATTAATAAATAAAGATGTAAGTCATAAGTACAATAATGACAGTTATCATCTTTCCATTTTGAAGTTAATCAGTAAGTTATTTGGAAGGAACAATAGCACAGTAGTTGGATGTAGTTATGTGGGTCAGAATGTTAATAAATTAGCCTTTACAACATGAAGAAAGCAAGGTCTGGAACATTCTAAAGGTAATCATATTGCTGGATGTTTACATGAAGAATAGGAACAGAAATGCCATGCTGAGCGGTGCAGTTCATTGCAGCATGGTGGCCATTTTAAGTTCTTTAAACTCGTAGTTTCTTAAATACAGTTTGGTTGTGCTAAGAGGTCAAGACTTAAGTGGCAGAAATTATATTTCGAAAGTGTGATATTTTTTGTCTTCTCTGTTATCCTTAATGAAAAAATAAAGGAAGACTTATCTTCACCAAATTGGTAAGAAAGAAAGAATATGCAAATTGGCAACATAAACAGAGTTTTAGTGCTCTTATCCTTTGATTGTACCCAGAGAATCTTACCATTTACCTGAAAGATAAAATGTAACATTTTTAATCCACCTGATACTTGTGTATGAAGGGATACAGTTATTTGGATAGTAAAAGTGAGATAGAGATTACTTAAGTATTTCCTATGGGCATTCAGGTCCAAGATCAAATCACCAAATACCCCAGGAGCACTTATCTAATAAGGTAGCAACTCATAAGAATATGTGATGGTTCACCTTTACCCTAGCCTGTGCACTCAAATCTGTGCAATCTATACCCACCTATCAGTACATATCACTGTAAAGAGTAGCCTACCTACTTCAAACAAAATGTCAGATTCTCATTAACTTGCCTTGTGAGACTCTATAGCTCAGACCTCAAATATGAGGGAAATCACTCAAATACACACAAACACTTATTTCATTGAATAAGGAAATTTATTAGCTAATTAAGTTGCTAAGTACACAGAAGCTTGAGATGGTGGGACTGATATAAAGACAGTAGATACTTCTGTTTTAAGGATGATTAAAGAGAAAGTGAAGCTCATGTGATTTAAATAACATTGTTGAAGATTGAGTCAAATAGTGTGCACAAGGTCTAGCCATAGTTCATGAATAGAGAATTTTTTAATATGTTGGGTGTGATGGCCTAAGAAGAGGAAAGTTGGATAGCTCTCTCAAGGTGTAAGATCCAGAATACAAGTGGAGAGATAAGCAGAGAAAAAACCACTTACCTCCCTGGGACTGTTCTTAGAAGCTTCTGACATATATGTAAATATTAGGAAAGCTCAATGCCATGTACACAGGAGGTATTCTGGAAGATGTAAATAAAATTGGGTGTAATTCTTATAGATCTTTGTCTACTCTGTACATTTGGGTAATTGAACACTTTCTATCTCAGGTAAACTGTCTTTCATGATTGCATATCTCACTCAAAAACACTGGTCAGTAAGGTGGTAGTATTGCCTACAACATGAGACATTCCATTAAGGTACATAGTGTAGGTAAAGTATAGAAAAAATATTTAATGAACACTTTGACGAATAAGGGTTTCAGAGCTGGAAAAGTAGCTTAGTAGGTAAATACACTTGCTTGGGAACCTATAAGCCTGAATTTGACCCTTTGAACCTTTTGGTGAAAGGTGAAAACTGACCCCTGAAATGTTGTTCTGTGACTTATGTGCATGTTCCATGACACATATAGGCCCTCCAAAATTAAATAAACCATGTGAAAAATAAAAAATTTAAACAAATATTAATAAATTGACTGAGCTATCTTGGTACTTACAGGATTGCCACTTAAAATATAATAGCTAGTTGTGGATTTCCTTTTCAGTTTTACCTTGCATAGTTATTAACATGATACTGTAAGCTACAAAAAAACTTCAGAACGTATTTAAAAGAATGAATAAAATAAGAAAATGGAGGTTTTATCATTGCTACTAAGCTTATCGGGAAGTGACAATCACTAATTTTTTTGAAACATTTGTACACAAGATGTATACAGGATGTAGATTTCATCTATGTAATTATCTTTAGAAAAAAAGTCATGCTGATTTGAAAATTTACATTTATTTTAATGTTGATTGCTTCAATTACTTTATCATATCATGGATTTGATGTAGACTTGTCTTACCCCTCTGATTATATGAAGAAAAATGTGGAACCTTTGATCAGAATCTTTCTGTCTGCTTCTCTTGCTGTCTCTGCCTCTGTCACCCTCACTCCAACCCTGTGTACACACACTTATACTAAAGGGGAAGGATCAATCAAAATACACATTTATACTTTTCTTTTTATCTTTAACATAGAATTTGGACTAATCAGTCTGAAAAAATAGCTGGGAAAGTTTTAGGTGAAGTCTGGATTTGTCTGAGGACCACTTCACAGGCTGTCAGCCATGGTGGCCCTCAAATGGAGGCATGCAGGAGAAGCTATACTCTTTAACAAAAGTATGACAGGCTCTGTCAAAATAATGGTAATTGTGCTTTTTATAATAAGATGGGAACTGACACATTTTAGCAAGGAAGAATCTGAGCTTACTATTTCTGTATTTGACCCTCTAAAGTAAGCAAGACTAGGACTTGCAAGCATGGGAGTATACTGTTTTACACATGACTTAACAGGATTATTTTGAGATTGGCAAGACTAAAATTCATGCTGTCAGAAGAACTGTCTTTTATAGTTCATGCTGTTGGTTTCATTTTGCTTCAAGAATTTTTGGTTGACATGAAAAATATACTTCTGAGTAGCTATTACTCTGTAAAATATCTAAGGTGTTTTATAAAAAAAGTTTGCATATGTGTGAAAAGAGTGTGTGCAAATATATTATAGGTTCAGAGTATTGGATTCCAGGTCTGCTGCTGCTTGAAAGCACAGAAACATTACATTACAGCCTAATATTTGAGTTGACAATCTTAGAGACTTTGTTGTCAATAAATATATTAATCTCTCTGTCATTTAGTATATATTAGCATGGAAAATTATTTTATAACTAGAAGCATTATGGTATTAAATTTATTATATTGTTTATTATAGACAATATGTTTTCATACAATATATTCTGATTATAATTTCTCTTCCCCAACACCTATCAGATATTTCCCATGCCCTCTCCCATCCAAATATATACCCTTTCTTTCCTTCTCTCTTTAGAAAACAAATAGGTATCTAAAAATAATAATAAGATAAAATAAAAACAAACTGGAATGAAGTAAAACAAAAAAGAGAACAAAAGAGCTGAAGAAAAATTAACAATATAAACACAGAGACACACACATTTGCACACACAGAAATCCTTTAAAAACACAAAACTAGAGATTATAAGATACTCATTTGTTCTTCATAAACTGTTGTTTACTTAGGTGATTTTTTCCTCTAAGCCATAATTTATTATAATATATTAATTGCATATTATAGACATATAACATGAAAAGATATAATTTCCATGAAGAATTAAAAAACTTGATACTGTTAAGTATTTTTCCTTTTCTAATTATCATATACTACAATTTATTCAATTTGTATCCTGAATGTGGCCCCCTCCCTAGTGTCCTCCCAATCCTACCTTCCCTCCCTCTTCTCCACCTATGCCCCTCTTCAAGTCCACTGATAGGGGAGGTCCTTCACCCTTCTATTTGACCCTAGAGTATCAGGTTTCATCAGGGCTGGTTGAATTGTCTTCTTCTGAGGCCAGGCAGGACTGCACCCCCAAGGGGGAGAAGCTCAGAGAGCCTGCCCCTGAGTTCATGCCAGAGCCAGTCCCTACACCCCTTACAGTGGACCTCGCTTGGATTCTGAGTCTATGGGCAACATGTGAGCCAGGGTTTTAGGTCCTCTTAGGCACGGTTGGGGTATCAGTCTATGCAGGGCTCCCGGTTTTTTGTTTTTTGTTTTGTTTGTTTGTGTTTTTTTGTTGTTGTTTTAGCTTTGTTGGCCTACTTTTGGAGCTCCTGTCCCCTCTAGGTCTTTCTATTTCCCACTTATTTCATAAAATTCCATGCATTATACCCAAAATTTGGCTATGAGTCTCAGCCTCTGCTTTGATACCTCTCTCGGTAGAGTCTTCAGAGGCCCTCAGTGGTAGACTCCTTCCCTGTCTTCTCCTGCTTCCAATGTCCATCCTGTTCACCTTTCTGAATGAGGATTTATCATCTTACCAAGGGTCTTCTTTGGTAAGCTTAGCTTTGCTTAGCTTCTTTAGGAGTATAGACTTTAGTATATTTATCTTATGTTAAATGTCTAATATCCACTTATAAGTGAGTAATATACCATAAGAGTCTTTCTGTTTCTGGGATACCTTACTCAGGAACGTCTTTTCTAGTTCCCACCATTTGCCTGCAAATTTCATGATTTCCTTGATTTTAATTGCTGAGCAGTATTCCATTGTGTAAACGTACCAAAATTTCTACATCAATTCCTTCTTTAAGGGACACATAGGTCGTTTCCAGCTTCTGGCTAGTAAGAATAAAGCTGCTATGAACATGGATGAGCAAGTATCCTTGTATGCTTGAGCATCTTTTGGATATATGCCTAGGAGTAGTATAGCTGGATCTTGAGGTAACACTATTCCTAATTGTCTGAGAAAGTGCCAGATTGATTTTCAAAGTGGTTGTAGAAGTTTACATTCCCACCAGCAATGGAGGAGGGTTCCTCTTTCTCCACATCCTCTTCAGCATGCGTTGTCACTAGAGTGTTTGATCTTAGCCATTCTGATGGGTGTAAGGTGAAATCCCAGGGTTGTTTTGATTTGCACCTCCCTGATGTCTAAGGACGTTGAATGTTTCTTTAAGTGTTTCTCTGCCATTTGATATTCCTACATTGCAAATTCTCTGTTTAGCCCTGTACCCCATTTTTTAATTGGATTCCTTGGTTTGTTGGTGTTTATCTTAAGTTCTTTATATATTCCAGATATTAGGCCTCTGTCAGATATAGGGTTGGTGAAGATCTTTTCCCAGTCTGTAGGCTCTCATTTTGTTCTGAAGACAGTGTCGTTTGTTTTACAGAAGCTTTTCAGGTTCATGAGGTCCCATTTATTGCCTGTTGATCTTAGAGCCTGTGCTGTTGGTGTTCTGTTCAAAGTTGTCTCCTGTGCCAATGAATTATTGGCTCTTCCCTACTTTTTCTTCTAAGAGATTTAGTGTGTTTGGTTTTATTTTGAGGTCTTTGATCCACTTGGTCTTCAGTTTTGTGCAGGGTGATAAGTATGGATCTATTTACATTTTCTGCACATGTTCTAGACAGCCAGTTAGACCAGCACAATTGTTCAATACACTATCGTTTTTTCATTGTATGGTGTTGGCTTCTTTGTCAAAAATCAGGTATCCATAGGTGTGTGGGTTTATTTCTGGGTTTTCTATTTGAGTCCATTAATCCACTGTTCGGTTTTTATTCAGAACCATGGAGGTTTTATTACTGTTGCTCTATAGTTGCTCTATAGTACAGCATGAGATCAGAGATGGAGATACCTCCACAATATCTGTAAGTGTGCAGGATTGTTTTTGCAATTCTGTTTTGTTGTTGTTGTTGTTTTTCCATATGTAATTTAGAATTGTTCATTCAAGTCCTGTAAATAATTGTTTTGGTATTCTGTTGGGAATTGCATGCAATCTGCAGGTTGCTTTTGGTAGCCTGACCATTTTCACTATGTTAATCCTATTCAGAAGCACAATGGCTGCTCAGTTTCCAAGTAGGTTCCCTAGAAAGTGGGGGAACAGGGACTGTCTCTGACATGAACTCAGTGGCTGGCTCTTTGATCACCTCCACCTGGGGTATGTAGCCTTGTCAGGCTACAGAGGAAGATGATACAGCCTTGATGAATCCTGATAGGCTAGGGTCAGATAGTAGGGGAGGAGGTCTTCCCCTATCAGTGGACTAGGGAGAAGAAGGAACATGGGTGGAACTGTGAGAAGATGAGGGAGGGGTTACAACTGAGATACAAAGTAAGTTAATTTTAATAAATAACTAAATCAAGCAATTAAAAAAAACCACAAAGCTAGGGAAGTAAGTGGTCTACAAAGAATTCAGTAGAGGGCAAAGAGTTCCAGAGCCGATTTTCACAGTCCAAGAATCCTAAATATTGAAAAGCAATATTGAAGGAGTTAAGAGAGCAAGCCAGGGGATGACAGCATTAAGACAAAGTGAGTGGTTTGGAGGAGCTGGAGGCCAGGTATACTCCAGAGCAAGGAAAGATATGACACTGGTTCACGAGGCATTCAAGGCAAGAGCGACTTCCCTGAAGCAATGCAGTCGGTTACCTTTTGAGGGGGGGGAGGAAGAAGACTGTGAGGAAGTCTCCATGATGTGAAACTGTAACAAAAACTTCTGCTTATTTTAAAAGTAGGTGAATCTGTATCTTTTGTAATCAAATACTAGGCCATAGAGAAAGAGGATCCAGACAATCCTTATGAAACTTGATCGACTAGGGTCAGATAGTAGGGGAAGAGAACCTTCCCTATTAGTGGACTAGGGAAGGAACATAGGGAGGCAGAGGTGGAGTAGGACCGTGAGGAGAGGAGGGAGAGGGCTATGGCAGGGATGCAACGTGAATAAATTGTAATAAATAATAATAAAAAAGAAAAAACTACAATCACCTTAAATATATGCAAAATAAATGATTTCTTGCAAATTTAAAATAAAAAAATTAATTTTCAGAAAAAGAGAAGGAATTGCATTTTGGACTTTAAATCTAGGTAAAGTTTCATTTTGATTTTAAAATATGTACTTACTATTCCTGGAATATGTGTCACATTCCAAGGCCTGAAGGTAAGTTCTTTAACTTTGCTGAAATCAAGTTCAGTTCCTCAATGTGAAAATTGAATTCATTGTAAGAATATTAATTTAGGGGTTGCTAAGAAAATTATTAGACATCATAAGCTGCTTGGCCATAACTCAAAATAACTGAATATATTATCTCTGTCAGCCAAATATTTTAATAAATCTGTATTTTAAAATCTTTAAAAGTAATAAAAGTGCAATAATTACAAGAGTTTTTGTCTTTTTATCTTTAGTTAACATTGTTCAAACCTTTTATCGCTTCTCTTTTCTGATCTCTTGTCACTGTGTGGCACAAATCAGTGCCAGTCTCTTGTTCTGTTTCTTGTACCCACAGCTGAGAGATCTCAACAAAAGAGCTTTTATCAGCACAAATGTTTTCCTGCCTCCAGAACAGTGCATCTTATTCAGCAAGAGATAATTCTAAATGCCTCATGATGCTTCATGCTGAAAACAAGCTCAAAACTTTGAATATCATGATTATATTTTTCTAAAAGGTAGTATCAGCATTATCAATATCCGTAGTTATTGTTCATAGACAGGAATAACACCACTACCAAACCTTGAATACTTTGTCCTGTACTGTTGAAACAAAGTGCTACCTTCTAGTTGATACGAGAATAGTTACCTACTTGTTGTAATTTTTATTATTTATTAAAATGAAAGACACACTCTTCTTACACAATAATCCACTCCCACAAGATCAGCACACCTTTTGTCTGTTATCTTTTTAATGTGTAATCTTTTCTTGTTTGTTTATTTGATTCTTTTTTGTTTTCCTGGACAGGATTTTTCTGTGTAACACTAGCTGTTCTGGAACTTGCTCTGTAGACCAGGCTGACCTTGGACTCACAGAGATCCACCTGCCTCTGCCTCCTGAGTGCTGGGATTAAAAATGTGGACTATCCCCTGGCTGGATTTGTAATTTTGAAGAGCACTATCCACCCCAACATTCTGTGATTTTTCTCACACTTTGTCTTCAATATGAGTGATAACATAGCCCTACACCTCAAGGACACTGAGCACCAAATATGTAACTATATGTGAATGAAGAATTGAATTTGTAGTTGTAACTTCAAAAGTGTGCACTCATCTACTCTACATATATAACTAAAGCATGTTAGTGACATGTTTCAAATGTACCTATTTATAGGTGTTGGCCTATCAACATAACTAAATACTTGTAATGTGTTATTCCATGCCATTTCACATTATGTTTTACACATTTAGCCATTGTTGCTATGTGTATAGCAATAATAAAAATACTAACTTCTATTTTAAAATTCTTAAAATATTTAATATATATTTAATATACATATAAACATGTATAAATAATATACATATACATAAATGTAATATAAATAATAATTTAATATACATTATTGTAAATTAGACCTGGCTTTGAATTTACATCTATTTTCTTACAGTTGGATGTCTTATGTATGTATGTATATTCCACCATATTATACTCTGCTTTTTCAAGATTTTTTAAATGCAATTTATTTATTTTTATATCAATCATAGGTTAGGTACTTTGCATCCCAGGTGTAACCCCCTCCCTCATTCCCTCCCACTCTCCCCATCCCTCCCTCATCTCCTCCCTACCCCCTCCAAGTCCACCAACAGGGGAGGATCTCCTCCCCTTCCATCTGACCCCAGTTCATCTTGTCTCCTCAGGGCTGGCTGCAATGTCCTCCCCTGGGATCTAGCTAGGCTTTTACTCCCAGGCGTGTATGGGGGAGGGTCGAAGAGTCAGCCATCGAGTTCATGACAGAAACAGTCCCTGTTCCCCTTACTAGGGTCTTCAGTTGGACACAGAACTACCGTGGGCCACATCTGAGCGGGGGTTCTAGGCCATATCCATACATGGTCCTTGGTTGGAGAAACTGTCTCGTAAAAGATTTATTTTAAGGTATATCCTTTAAAATGAGATTATACCTTCATTTTCAAAACTTTAGTTCAAGAATACCTGTCTACAAAAGGTGTGATGTCCCCTTATTTATGCATTTTCTCTATATACATTCAAGCACACCAAATATCTATGTATATGTGTGAATATAGCTACCAGATGATTAAATGACACAATAGTACTTGACTCAGATTCTTGTGCAGAAAATGAAAATCAATTTATTTAGGAGAAATTGCAAGTATTAACTGGTTGAAAAGATTAAAAATAATACAAAATCTTTCTCCTTTTTCTGGTATGGGAATGTTTAATTTTTTTTTATTGTTTATTACAATTTATTCACTTTGTATCCCGGCTGTGGTCCCCTCCCTCATCTCCCAATCCAACCTTCCCTCCCTCTTCTCCCCCTATGCCTCTTCCCTAGTCCACTGATAGGAGAGGTCCTCCTCCCTTCTATCTGACCCTAGCCTATCAGGTCTCATCAAGAATGACTGCATTGTCTTTCAGTATCCTATCAAGGGTGCTTCCCCTGAGCAGGAGGTGATCCAAGAGCCAGCCACTGAGTTCATGCCAGAGACAGCCTCTGCTTCTCTTCCTAGGGAACCCACTTGGAGACCGAGTCTATGGGCTACATCTGAGCAGGGGTTCTAGGTCCTCTCCATGCATTGTCCTTGGTTTGGAATATCAGTCCCAGAAGGAGACCAACAGAGCCAAAAATATTGAGCCCTGGGGGCCCAGCAAGGACTAATACCCCAATATTTCTCCTTTTAATACTTTCTCCTTTTAATATGTTTAATACAACACATATTTAGTAACTCATAGTTTTGAATGACACGTAAACTCACTGTGGGGCAGGTACTACCTTGGACTTTTTTGATATGACCATATATTGAAATTTTAAATAAGCTTGTCAATGAGACAATAATAAGAACATGTCTTTCTAGTTATAACTATCCATTGTAGAGAGTATTTTTAGTATAGTGTTGCTAGCAAGGGTTCAGTAGCGTCAGTTCAAGACACTGTCACTCTGTTACTTGGAATAAAGTAGGAAAGGTAAAACACTATTTCCATCGTCTCTATGGCTTTGCTTGGGACCCTGAATCAAATTGACATAAGGTATACTTATAGGAGATAAACATATTAATTTTATTTTGTAATATTATAGAGTATCTCCATGTAACCGGGTTCTCTAGTAAGGGGAGAAGAGACAGTCTCTGACGTGAACTTGTTTGCCTGCTCCTTGACCACTATTCCCTGGTATGGCAACCTAGCCATCCCACACGGGAATAGGATCCAGACAGTCCTAATGGACCTGATAAGCTAGGGTCAGGCAGTAGGGGAGGGAGACCTCCCCTAGCAATGGATTAGGAAAGAAGGATAAGAGAGGAAGAGGGAGGGAGGTGAGAGCTGGAGGTAATGAGTGGGGAACTACAACAGAGATACAAAGTGAATCATTGTAAATATTAATAATAACAGTTAAAAAGAATACAGAATACCCCACAAGAAAACAAAAGACTCAAGAAAAAGCAAAAACAGAAAATACTTATTCAGGATATTAGGCTGGACAAAAAGTTGCAGTTGTATAAAAGTAACTAAAATGTAAAATGGGAAAAATAATGGAGATCCAAATAATAAAAGTATACACTAACTAAGGAATGAATAAATAAGGACATGTGCATATAAATACACATATATAGACAAATACAGGTATGCATGTATATGATATGTATGCTATATGTATACAATGTTGTATAGTTCAATCATAGACAAGAGTAAATGCTGTTGTTTGCAAAGGAAAACATGGAAAGAGCAGACAAATTGACTAAAATGAGCCAGGAATAAATCACATGGAAACAAACAAAGAAAAAACTGAAGATGAAATGATTTTAGGAGGATGAGAAGGAAAGTGCAGGTAAGAGGTAGAGTAGAGGGAGAAGGAAGTTGGGGAAGATGATCGGTGGGTAACACAGGGATGGAAATACAGAAAACCCTTTTAATCTTTATTTTTAATAACAATTAACAATTATAATTAAGGATTTGTACAGTCAATGAGATAATAATTTATCTCAGGTTAATAGCAATGGCTAGTTTTAATATTCAACACAGTCTAGAATCACCTGGGAATGAGATATTTTCTGTATTAGTTTGGAATGTGGGAATGTCTCTGGGGAATTACCTTGATCTCCTTAGATAATATTATAGATGCACCTACTAAGGCTTCCAGAACTCCCTTACCATGTGATCCTGGTGTATATGAGATGAGAAAATAAGCTAACTGCTACCCTGCATCCATCCATTGCTTCCTGTTCATTATGTAATGGTGTACTATAGCCTGGAGCTATGAGCCTGAATAAACCCTTTCTACCCTAAGTTTATTTGTTCAGTGTATTTCATCACAGTGTTGGGTAACTGCTTGAAAAAAATAACCAACATGAATAGGTCTTGTGAGAAATGTTTTAGCAAAGTATGTATGTACAGATATTACTTAGCCTCAACTATCTTTCCTGGTGCCAAGAATACTTCCTCTTTTTCATGTTACTTAGAAAATAATATCCAACCTGAACTGACTGAAAGAAAATCATGGAGCATAGAAACTGAACACCTTCTATACTCATAAACAAGAGAGAGTTCAAGGGAAGAACCAATAAAAGACATAATGTTTAAGGGGTGAAGAAGTGAATAATGAAGCAGGAAGTATATTTGACAATTTGAGCATGCACATATGGCTAGAGAAAGAACTAATGAGCATAAAACTAAAAGAATAGAGAACCAAAGGTGAAAAGCTCTCCAAACTGAGCAAAAGAATATTAAATTGAACTTAAGCACTCCTATGTTCGTTTTTAATAGAGTTTTAAAAAGGGTAACACGTGTAGAGGACCAAAAATACTTGTCCACTTGTAGCCCATAGACTCATCTCCAAGTGGGTTCCCTAGTAATGGGAACAGGGACTGTCTTTGACATGAACTCAGTGGCCTGCTCTCTGATATTCTCCCCTTGAGGCATGGGGAGGTTTTGAGGGGGCAGCCATACTAGGCCACAGAGGAAGACAAAGCAGCCAGTCCTGATGAGACCTGAAAGGCTAGGGTCTGAGGGAAGAGGAGGAGGACCTTTCTTATCAATGGACTAGGGGAAGGGAATAGAAGAAGAGGGAGGTAGTGCATGATTGAGAGGAGACGAGGGAGGGGGCCACAGTTGGGAGAAAAAGTGAATAAATTGTAATAAATAATAAAATTTTAAATGTATATTAAAGTCAACAGTAAAGGTAATAGAAAAGGTAACACTAATTATTTTTAAATTTTTGAGGGGGGCGTTTTTATCTAGTTATTTACCATGAGACATAGGAGGGACTGCTATTAATATTTATTGTCCTTTAGCTAAATAAAGGGATGGTAAAATGTTTTAATTTAGGTCTGTTTCTTGAGTCTGGCAACAAGGCATATTGTGTCTAGGCCTGACAATAGTGACTCTAGGACTCAGGCTTAAGGCCTGGGCATATGAAGAGACCTGAGAAGGCATCTGAAGTCTCCCAAGACAGAAGTTGGCAACATGTCTGTGGGACCCCATTGTGAGGCCAAAACAAACCTGTAATGTTACCCTGGGCTGGACGAGGATGGTAGAGTTCTCTGAATCAAGGGGCCATGTTTTCTCCACCAGGCCAAGGAACTAGAAAACTGGAAGTATGTATAGCTCTTGTGCTGGTTGAACCTCCATGGCTGGGCACAGAGGACAAGCCTGCATGGGAGCAGTTTGACTTCCAGAGGCCAGTCTGCTGGCAAGCAACTATGACTTGTTGAGACAGCAGTGGGAGCAGTGTCCCCTCTGGCTCCATTTGAAACAGTCACCTGGCAGAACTGACTTTTGGCTATACGCTGGCGGGATGGGGCACTGCAGACCTCTTGTTCTCTGTGCAGGAATGCCAGCAGCCTCAGAGCAGCAGCCAAGGTGCAGAACATAGCTTTTGCTATGGGTGAGCCTGTTGAGAAGACTCCTCTCTTATTATTTTTACTAACTCCAGTATGGTGACTCAATGGCCATATTCAGTGGTTTATTAAAGATTGTAGTGAGACCATGTTTGCATCTGTGAGATGACTAACTATTAACTTGCATTTGTTAATCATTAAATATTGGGACTTTAGGTTTTGTCCCTGTTAAGTTGGAGCCTTAAAAGTCATAAATATAGTCCATTAAAGTGAGAGCACAACAGTTTTCTGTATGATTTAGTATATAAAAGTGTATAGCTTATAAAAATCTAAGGCTACACTATAGATTAATAATAATATCATTTTTAGAAGATAAGACTATGCATATTTTAACCTTTTGATAGTAAAGATATAGCACAGTGGCCATAAGTTTTAACATAAATACCTCTAAAATTAATAGATCTTAATTTAGAATATTGGTAAAACCCTGTACGTAATAATCCAAGTTATGAGTTTTAAAACCAACAATATAGTAGAACAATATAAAGCAATTTTAAAATTACATTCGAATTTATTATAACAAAGCTATTAGTCAGAAAGCCTAGTGGTGAGTCTGGATCACGGGCAGCATGTGGCAGGAGGAACAGCTACAGCATATATTAAGTTAGAAATTGAAAAAGACATAGGCATTTAGACTTACGTTTTAAACCAACTTAATTGGAATAGACATTTATAACTTTAAAAATTTTAGCATTCTATAAAATCCATTTTGAAGCAGGGTTGAATTATAGATAGTAAAACGTAACTTTGAATTTTTATAAAAATCCATACCAATTTTAAATCAGGCTTGTTTTTGAGGCCTAGTCTAAAGCAGTCTGCCAAGCAGATCTTTCGCGAAGTGTGGGTCCCTGGATTTTGGGGCATTGGCGGGTAGCTGCCATTAGTAGGCCACCACTGCCACCACCGCAGGACCGCTGCGGGCCATTGCTAAGGGTTGTGGGCCACTGCCACCCTCGGGCAGATGTGCGATAAGACTGTTGAAGAAAAGTAAAGAATTTTAGGCGTAGACAGAGCAGAGAGGATCTGTTGTACCCATTCATTGTCCCTTAGAAGTCCAAGAAGTTTCGGCACCATTTGCTAGCCATGAATTAAATAATGGCGATTACAACAGATTTTATACGAAAGAGGCTTATTAGATGGAGGTGAAGAGAGGGAGAGCAGGACATGATGAGGAGAAAAAGAGAGGAGGATACCACGACAGAGAACGAGAACGGGGAGAGCAGGAGGGGGCAAAAGGCAAGAGAAGCAAGAGAGGGACCAAGAGAGAAGAGCAAGAGAGAGAGCACATGTTGGGTTGTCCCTTTAAGGGGCAAGGTAACCATGCCTTCCAGGTGTGGCCGCCTGGTGGGCAACATGATGACAGGCAACCCAGAAGCAGATTTAGTTCCAAAATCCTAACAAATAGTACAATATTAAATATGTAAATTTAAATTTAAAAGGCAAACCTAAATTATGAACTTATTGTCATCCATTTGTTTCCTTCATTTCAGAACATTCACAACTCAATTTGCAAACTTAGAGATTGGAAACACTGAGGGTTAGCCATTGGTTGGAAATACCAAAAGCAATACAACAACCTAGGACACAGTAAGCGTATTTGGGTCACAGTTCAATCCTGAGTCTTCATTTGTAAAAATATTTAGAATATTTTTCTTTTTTTCTCACTGTTTTTCTACCTCCCTTTCTTTGTTCTTCTATTGCCTCTTAATTTAATTCATCAGATATTATAGAGTGCTTATTTTATGAACACTTCAAATAGTGAATGCATGAGAGGAAAAACAAAAAGCTGAACAAAAACTCTACCCTTGTGGAGATTCGTAATAGTAAGAAAGAATGACCGGTATTAAATATGTAAATAAAAGTTTTGATTTGTAATTCTTCAGGGTTTAATAAAAGAAGTGCAATAAAAGAAACATAGAGACCTAATATTTTAAATGTTATTGGAGACTTCCTGGAAAGTAATATGGACAACTAAGGAGAACGGTCTTCTCATACTTGGAATAAGAATAAGCCAAGAAAGTGGTGAAAGACAGCTTAGGCAGAATGATCCTAATGTTAACTTGTGAGAGTTATCCAAGTGCCTTTGGATTATGGTAAACTGAAAGATGGAGACAAGCATGAAGAAAGGAGGTACAGATGACGGAAGATGGGAAGCTACTGACTACAGTTGATGTTGCTCTAGTTATCTTACATGATGCTTGTAGATCTTAAAGTCAGACAGGACTTGTGCTACATCTCTGTTAAATTTGTGAGATAACATTCTTACACTAGGAATTGTAAGCAATAGGATATCTTGTGGTGTGTTTAGCAAGATCACTGTGCCCTGTATATCATGGAAAGGATAATTATAGATTTAATTTAGATGCTTTCTATGTAAAGGTAAGATGCAGTCATGCTTTGAATGTGTTTTGAAAGTACAGCCAACTGGAATTGTAGTCAAAGAAGATACAGACATGACAGAGAGAGACATGATTTGGGGTCTGTAAGTCATGGTGATATAAACTGAGGTAAGAAAGGTAACTGGAAAAGCAGGTCTGAGAACATGGTCAGGAACCTCAACATGTTAAATATGAGATAGCAATTAGATAGCCAAGTGAGTTTGTAATTCAAGATTTTAGGGGTACATCAAAATAAGATAAAAACACTGGGTCATAAACTGATGAAAAGTACTTATAGACAAAGAGTCTGAAATTATATTTGGAGTGAATACAGATAGAAAGTACAGGCTACGAATTCCTGAAACATTCTAAAATTAAAAGTTAGAATGAAGTTGAGCATGGGAGTACATGCCTGCAATGTACTAGCACTTAGAATGCTGAGGCAATGTGATTGTGAGTCCAAAACCTTCCTGGGCTGGACGTTAGCTTACAGGCAGAGCCTAAGATATACCATAAAACCTGTATAACCAACCAGTGAAACAATAAAGAAGAAAAGCTCACAGAGAAGGAATGGCCAGAGAAGTAAGTAAGAAACCAGGAAGAAAACTGTTGTGGCAGCCAATAAAGAATGGATTTTACAGTAAGCAGTGCTCCGAGGCTGCTGACCATTCCAGTTAGAAGAGGATTAACAACCAACAGTGGCGTTAAGCAGTGTGTCTCTTTTCCAGACATTTGCTTTATTTTTCAATAATACCATGCAATATCACATCTATGTGCATATACTTATGACATAGACATATTTGTATTTGAATTTCAAATATTCATTTAGCTTCTATAATTTTGTTAATTCAAAATTTAGTCTGGATTCATAAAATCAATTTCATAACGATTTTGAAAAAATATTAATTGTATGTACACATTTAGTATTGCAAATATATACACTGTGAAATTTTTCTCTCTCCCAATTATGCTGATATAAATATGGAAATATGCTATAAAACAATCAAAAACTTTAGAAACCAAGTACCTACATTTCACCTGCTGAATAAGATATTCTTTTAAAATAATTTCACTAATCCTATCATATCTAAAAAAAGTTGTAAGTCTTGTATTAAAAATTAAAAAAGAATTTGCTTTTGAAATTAGGATACTACATGTTCCTTATATGAATAAAGTAAATGAATAGACAGAGGCTTAATTTAATAATTCTACCATTATAAAACTTCTGTAGATATTCATACTCCTAACAATACTACACAAACTATCACCAAACCTGTGATAGCTCTGTGCTTGCTATTATGTGCTTCCCTTAACCTGGACTGATGCAGTTACTTTTTCATCATCGCAGTCTAAAGTGAGGAGATATTGTCAGACAAACACTGGTAAGATGTTCTAAACCGTGCAGTAGGCCCTTCTAGCCTTCATTAACCTTCTGAACCAGCGTGGCTGACACTGCATAGCTGAGGGGGGGGGCACAGTTCCCAGAAGCTCTGTCTAAACACTCTCGTGTGGAGATCAAGCACGTACAGGAACCCAGAATGCTGAACAGCTGAGAATGAATTTAATTGATTATAACCCGAAGTGTAGTGCCCTATTTGATGAGGGCAAAAGAGAAAAATAAAAACATGCACAGAGGAAGGACTGAATCTGAATCCTTGTAAAGGAACAAACTCTACAGTAGTCTATGCATGCTATTACCCTTTCCAACCTAGTAAGCTGTAAAGTAGGTAAAAAGTATAATCATAGTTTCTGTAAATAAAGAAGCCAACTAAATTCGCATTGTGGTGGGTCTCTGGTGTAGCATTGAACAGAAAATAAAGCACTCTCTCTGTGAAATACAGTTTTGCTTCAGAGTGTGGCTGCCTGCTGAATTCTTTCAACATAAGCTAGATAAGACCTGAAGCACAGCATACTGGTCTATATTGCAGGATTTATTGCTGAATAGTTTTTATACACTTTAGAGAGTGTTTTATTTATTCTGTTTTCTTCTAATAAATCTTCTGTGCTTTCATGTAGACATCTATCTCTTTTAACTTTAAATGAGGAGTAGATGTTATTTCTTCCAAATATGTCTATTATCAAAAAGCACAGAAAAAGGAGGGTCTTTGTGAGTCAAAGCACACATGCCTGTGTGTGTGTTTGAAAATACAAAAATTCATGATAAGCATAGATAGAATTAAAAACATATTTAAAATTCCTAACTGCAGCCTACTGCCTGTGCTATTCTCAGGAGAACCTGGCACACAAAGGAGAGCACAAGAATATTTATGCAGCCTGACTATAGAGTTCACTGTAAGCCTAAAGCTAAAGCAAAAAATTTAAAGATACAGAACGGGAGTTTATCCGCAGGTCAATCAATGGAAAATATTCTCATTGGATTCCATACAGTGAGATTTTGGCTGCCAGCAACAATGTTCAAACAGGTTAAGAGGAGTATATTTGTAATGTATTTTTAATTCTGTGCTCTGCTTGTCTCTCCATTTCCATATAAGGTACTGACAATGAAATTAATCAGTGCTACTAGATCCCTCATGCCATTGACAGAATAGTCGCCCTGACACTTTTCCTTTAAAGGCTTTCTATACGAGGCTGTCCACAGTCCATCACTTTCCTTCGTTAAATCCATGGTGAAAGCAGTAGCGATCTCCAGAAGAATAGTAATGCATACCAAGTAGCCTTAAACGTCTTGGTAGCTTCATGTCTGCTTATTTGCAACTACATAGAAGCATTAGTGTAATAGAAGTTTGATTTTTACTAGAGCTTCTATTAATAAATGTATTTTGTCTTGGGGCTCATGGACAACATTAAGTTTATAACAATCCACAGACAAAATGTTCATGTTCATTCAACTGGCTTCTTATGGTATACCAAGGATATATTCTAACTATTGCTACCCTCAGAGGATGAAAGTCTCTCACTGCCATTTAACTTTTTTATGAGATTTATTTTTAATTTTTTTGTGTATGTGTGTGTCTATGTGTGGATATGTGCATATGACTACATTTACTGGCAATGGCTAAAGCTGTTGGGTAGGTAACTCTGGAGTCGGACTTAAAGATGGTTGTGCACTGCAAGGTAAAGGTACTTAGAAGTGAACGTAAGTCTTTTGAAAATGTCCTACATGCTTTTAACCACTGAGCTGTCTCTCCAAGCCTCAGGGAATAGACACTTTGAATATATGTTATTTAATTAAAAGAATCATTAATCTTTTTTCCTAAAATCAGTAAATGTTAAGCTCTGAATATCAGGCAATTCACAATTAACTGATGTTCACAAAGATTTTTAGAAGTATTCAAATTCAATATTGCATACATGTATGCTTAGTTTAAATGTATTTGAATAATGATGGCTTTAGCACAGCTTTTTCACATGCCCACGCTCTTAGAGACATTCTTGTTGATATTGACTTCTTCTGACAGTTTGGTTGTTTTATAAACTAAATTTCATTCCATCACACAGTGTTCTCTGGAGTAGAGAATGTCACTAAAAATAACAGATTTTATAGATTTTTCCACATTGTCTTCGGGATGGTAATTGATAGTTTAACTATAAAACTGAAAACTGTATCTTTCAGGAAAAGATGTAATCTCATTTTTGTCACACCACAAACAATGGTGGCATTATAACAGTATGCTATAGTATTCAATTATGTTTTAGGAAAATGAATGTCTCAAGATTTTTTTTATTCCATCATTCTTTTTGACTTAATTATAATGTACTTATGCCACTTCTCCCCTTCTCCTTAACCCTCCTCCAATTCCCGTGTAGGAGCCTCTTTTGCAATATGAGGACTGCTCTTCTTTTATCATTACTGTGACACATACAATGAAATGAGTCAATGCATAAATACGACCTGCTGAGTCCATTCAGTGTTGCCAACACTTACACGTTTTTAGGGAAGAGAGGCATTGGATAATCAATAAAGGCGTTAGAAGAATTTAGGAGTTTGTATGGTTAAGTCAGGTAGAAACATTGCTTAGCCAACACTAACAAATGATGTAAAGTGCCAGAATCAAGTACACAGTCACTTCTGCCCATGCAGAAAACCTGTGTGGACTTACTATTCCCACACTGTGATCACAGATGTTGCCAGCAAACTGTGTAAAATTAAAAGGCTGATTAGATATGTTGCTGAGTGTTTTATGCAGATTACATTGCATTAGAATCAGATGAAATCACAAGCCCATGTAAGTGAAATTATAAACATATTAGCATGGATTATCTGATATTTAAAGTAAATATGATGGTCAAAAGATATTTAAAAAGGTAAATTGAAGGTGAAGTAATTTGGGGAAGAATTCTATCCTTTGTAGTCCCTTTAAACTGGTTGCGATGCAAACTTGTGAATGAAATATCAGATATATTTATAGTCGTATCTGAACGTTTTTTATTAGAGGTGAGAAAGAATCCAGATTGAATAAGAATGGACTGATTAGAAAACAGTAGCATATTGCAAGTAGGAAGTCATAAAAATACTGAAATAGATCTCAAATGTAAGTAGTCAATGGTAGATCAGTGTCCTTTGTTGAATACTTACTACACATAAGATACTCTTTCTGGACTTTGCAAGTTTCAATGGGCTTATTTCCTCTAGCATCCCTTGTGTTTCCTGTATTAGCTTTTCTTTCTTGGTTTATTTTTATACCTTCAAAAATGATATTCAAAGCATTGGTTTTAAACAGTTTAATGATACGGAATAACTATGAAGTAATGACAGGCATTGCATGACAAGGTTTTAGGAAAAATACTATTTGCAGAGCATAGCTCATGAGTGAGAAAAAACAATCCCTACTTCATAGCCATAGGAACCTCATCTAATAAGCTAAATTGTTACAGGGTAGAAGGACTCTGAACAGGAAAAACTAATCACTAGAATGTGCTAGGGAAATAATAGCCCCTATTGAACAAATGCTGCAAGACTATATACTGCCAAGAGAATAAAAATGAACACGGAAACAGTAACACATCCACAGAATGGTATAAATATCATGCTTAGTGCAAATCTCATTTGAAAGAAAATCTGTGTAGCACAAATCCATATCCTCTTACCGAAGCACATACTGTTGAAGCATTCGTAGCCTCAAGTGTTGGTTAAGACCAGCTGGAGACACTATGTTATCAACTTTACATTTCTATTGCCAACCAGTCTTATTTGCTTACCAAAGGTGAAAGCGAGGGAATGCAGTGCAGCACATTAGTGCCAGGATACCACTAAGAAGCATTCTTTTGTTAGGAGTTTTTGTGGAGAGCAAACACATACAAACATTCTGTTTTACCGTTCTTATACTCAGCTCATGCCCTTCAGTGATAGCAGTCACGTGGGAAATGTGAAAAACAAATGTGGCCAAAGCGTCAAGCACCATAAAGTAGGAGAAATGCTCAGCTTTCAGTCTTCTGTGAAAACTGGACAGCATCAATTCTTGAGCAGTGGTTCATTAAATATCAGGAAAGAGACCCTAGGGATTAAGCGCTGGGCTGCATCAGTACACTGACAATAGAGTAATGCCTATTTTTGTACAGAATTCCAGAGCATCTGGGGAACATGAGCAATGGCAGAAAATTTTAGAGTGGGAGTTAGACAAGAAAGAACGTTGCAGAGAGGGCAGCAGAAATATCTTTAAGAGACTGTTGCTCTACATTTTGCTCTAGGCAGCGGGCATGGAAGTAACAAAAGGACAGCTAGAGCAATCTGAGAGGTCAAAGTTCTCTTCATACCAGTGTGCCTGCTCAAATCAGACTCTCAGGAGCAAAGCTATAAACAGGAAAATGTTCTGCAGACAGAATCTTTGACTAGGCCCATCTTGTAAATAAACACATTTTGAGTTTAGATGCATGCAGTGAAATATCTCTGTTAACATCATTGCATAGGAATAAAAATGCATATGTAGGAGGCAAACTGCTGAAATGATGCAGATCTGTATGGCATTACTTTTGGGGAATATATAAGGAAACAGTTTAGAACATGTCAGTGGTGTAGTGACATATTCTCTTTTGAGATCATAATTTGATTTATTGATCTGGTTGATTTAGTTAAAGCCATGTTTGATGTGATTACACCACATGTATTCAAATTATACCTCCTTCAGAGAGTGAGATATATTTAATAACTATTCTACTACTGCAGTGTTTGAATACATTTTCATTCTTGAAATCTGAGAAGGCAGTCAGGGAATTTAATGTGTAACAAGCATTGTACAAGATACTTTTGCAGGGCTCTTACTTAATCTTCACATTGTAAGGCCGAAGAAGAAACATTTCATGAGGTCACAGGATGAAAGGAGCAGAACTGATACAAACTGGATTTCTTCTAGACCCCAGGCTGTCATCCTTTAAGAGACTGAGAACGCTTGAATCTCATCCAGAATGGCAAACAGCATAGACACCAGAAGCAGTAGAAGAGAAGAAAAGGGATTGGAGTCTACTATAGAGGGCACTCTGAAAGGATGCACTCAACAGGGGATCAAGGCAGATAAGGAGACTCAGGGCCAAACTTTGGGCAGGGGGCAGGGAGTCTTATGGGGAAGTGAGGGGTAGGATTAGAGCCACATGGAGAGGACAGGCGCCCCACAAAGAGACCAACAAAACTAAAAGATCTGAGCTCAGAGGATCCTGCAGAGACAGATGCACCTAGAGGCCCATACCTGGAGAGGACCTAGACTCCCTGCTCAGATGTGACCGATTGGCAGCTCAGTCTCCATGTGGAGAATCCCCTCTGAGTGAGGGGAGCAGGGACTGCCTCTATCATGAACTCAGTTGACTGCTCTTCAATCACTGGCCCCAGGTGATGCAGCCTTGCCAGGCCATGTAGTAAGAGGATCCAGGCAGTCCTGCTGAGACTTAACAAACTATGGGCAGATGACAATAGTGGAGAACTCCCCCTTTCAGTGGACTAGGAGAAGAGGATAGGGGGGAAAAGGAGGGACAGTGGGACTGGGGGAGTTGAGGGAGTGGGCTTCAGTCAGGATACATAATGAATAAATGGTGAAGAAAAAAATAAAAATTATTTAAAAAAAGAGAGAGATTGCACACCATTCTCAGAATACAGAATAGCAGTGCAGGCATGGAGGGCAGTCAAGGGACAGGTTCTGGTGGAGAAGTAAAAGACCTGACAGGAAATAGAGAATCTTGTTTTCTCCAAGAAAACAGCAGATCTGAGTTGAGTTTCTCAAGGCCATGGTGGTGATATCTTGATTACTAGGAATCTGCAAAGTTTAACTCATTCTATGAGGAAAAGCAAAGCCTGATCACAATAAAAATGGAATTTAAAGGTACAGTAGACTCACACAATGTGTCCCTGAAACCTTCCATACTTGCTGACAATCATCAGAATAGTAGTTTTGTCCCCTTATCCTGATATAATCCTGGACATGTAAGTAGGTCGCCAATGCCAAGACTTGTGGTTAAAAACTGAAAAACAAAAGATCAGAGTTTTCAGCTATAACCACATGAATAGGAATTTTGAGGAGATGATTTTCCTATGTGATTCTGTAGAAATTCAAATAATATTTAAATTGTTTGTATTGAAAAGAGATTTTTTTCATACAATAAACTATAATGGTTTCTACTCCCCCAACTTCACTACTCATCCAAACACATGCAAACTTTGATCCCTCATTAGAATATAAGCAGAAATTTAAATAAACTAGTGAATATAAAATTATTCCATTTATTGTTTGTTGATCTAAATCCTGTGCTGTTGGTGTTTTCTCCAGGAAGTTGTCTCCTGTGCCAATTATTCAAGGCTCTTCTCCACTTTTTCTTCTAACAGGTTTAATGTGTCTGGATTTATGCTGAGGTCTTTGATATACTTGGACTTTACTTTTGTTCAGGGAGAGAAATATGGATCTATCTGCATATTCTACATATAGGCATCCAGTTAGACCAACAACATTTGTTGAAGATGCTACCTGTTTACCATTGTATGGTTTTGGTTTCTTTGCCAAAAATCAAGTATCCGTAGGTGTGTACATTTGTTTCTGGATCTTCGATTCAATTCCATTCATCCACCAGTCTGTCTCCATGCCAATACCATGCCATTTTTATTACTGTTGCTCTGTAGTACATCTTGAGATCAGGAATGGAGATACTTCTAGAAGACCTTTTATTGTACAGGCTTGTCTTAGCAATTCTGGGTTTTTGTTTTTTCATATGAAATTGACAATTGTTCTTTTAAGGTCTCGGAAAGATTTGTGTTGATTTTTTGATATTTGCTCTACTATGTTCATAGAGACTTTATTCATAATAGCCAGAAGCTGGAAACAACCTAGATGTTCCTCAACAGAGCAATGGATACAGAAATTATGGTACATTTACACAACGGAATACTAGTCAGCAATTAAAAACAGAGAAATTGAATTAGCTTAAAATAAAATAAATTATCCATATTGATCATATAAACCATTTATAACTGTGATAGTTGCAATTTCAGACTTCCAAGTAGTTGACAAATGGATGGAACTAGAAAAGATCATCCTGAGTGAGGTAACCCAGAAACAGAAAGACACACAGGGTATATACTCACTTATGAGTGAATATTAGCCATTTAATATAGAATAAACATACTAAAATCTATAGTCCTAAAGAAGCTAAACAACAAGGAGGACCCTAGGGAAGATGCTTAATGCTCAATCTTCATTCAGAAAGGCAAACAGTGTAGACCTCAGAAGCAGGAAAAGACAGAGAAAAGGGCAGGAACCTACCACAGAGTGCCTCTGAAAGAATCTACCCAGCAGGGTATTGAAGCAGATGCTTAGTCTTATAGCCAAATTTTGGGCAGAGTGCAGGGAATCTTATAAAGAAAAGGGGAGATAAAAAGACCAGAAGGAGGCAGGAACCCCACGGGGAGATCAACAGAGCCAAAAATTCTGGGCCCCTGGGAAATTGAACAGACTGATGCTCTAACCAAGGACCATGCATGGAGAAGACCTAGATTCCCTACTCAGAAATAGACCATGAGCAGCTCAGTCTAAATGTATATTACCTAGTAAGGGGAGCAAGGAGTGTCTCTGACATGGACTCAGTAGCTTGTTCTTAAGACCTTCTTCTCCTTGGGGTGGTGGTAGTGGCAGCTTTGCCAGGCCACAGAGGAAGAAAATGCTGCCATTCCTAATGAGACCTTATAGACTAGGGTCTGTGAGGAAGAGAGGAGGACCTCCCTTATCAGTGGACTGGGGTAGGGGCATAGGAGCAGAACAGGGAGGGAGGATGGGTTTGGGAGGCGTTGAGGGAGGGGGATAGGAAGTGAGTAATGTATAAATAATAATAATAATAATAATTTTTTAAAATGATAATACAAAAAGAAGGAGAGGCTATAGCACTGGTATGCTTTTTTAGGTAATAACACTGAAAAATTGGAATTGCGAGACAGGACTCATATTTGAATTTTTATTTCATGCCAGTTTTGATGCTAAATTTATAAAGGACTCTGAAATCATTATGCTCAGTATATCTCTTAGTGATAAAGGAGGTTATTTAATGAAAGAAGAGAGAGAGGGGGGGTGAATTATGCAAAAGATAAAAACCTCATGTAATATTACTTTCATATTTTTGCATGTTCTGTTCAAAATACTCCTCAGTTATTTTTCTAGGTTTCATTGGCTCCTTTTCACCCTTCCTATCCTGTTAGGCATTTGTGCCTCTATATAAATGCATCTGTATATTATTTTCCATCTATAAAATTGAGTTATAAAGTAAGTTATTTCCTTGGTGTCAGTTGTGACTAGAACTTAAAAACTTCTTTCAGTTATTTTGGGGATATATAAAGGACATTCAGGTACAGTTAGAACTCTATTACAATTGATAAAGATATTAAAATGCTGAGTTTTAGCAGCATGTCTGTCAGCAGTCTAGTGCTAATGGATGGCATGCATTGTTTTTAATAGTTTATCCAGAAGTGTATTCACTTTCAAATGAAGGATTTTGATTTCATGCACTGGCAAGAATTTCTACATTAAAAGAGTCAGATTGACCTGGATTTTTATTATTCTAACATTTACAAGAAAATATTCCAAAAAGCTACCAACATAAATGGTAGAAACTATGGGCATGATATTTGTGGGACATAGACACTAAAATATGTTGAATTAATGGTTGGAGGAGTTATGACAATTATATCAAATAATCACCAACTATTATAAAGTAAACATCATAAACTATACTAAATGCTGGACTTAACTTTTGTAGCAACATGTTTGAAGGTACAAATAAATGGTCACACTTTATAAATAACTAAAGTTCTTAATTTACTATAACATAGCAAATAACATTTTTAACAACTTTTAAAGATCTGTGCAAAATGGGTGTTTTCAAAATGACAGGAACTCATTTCCCACATTTCTGGAAGCAGCCGAGTGCTAGCTCTTCATGGAGAGCCCATTTGATGATAACCTCCTGTATTAGGAAAGATGGAGAAATCTCTGGGGTCTCATAAGGACATCTTCACTTCAAGCCTGTGCTTGAATCAGAATTCTACCCTGTGAGATTTGAGCAAATATGAACAAAAATGATTACTGCATTATTGCTAAGTTGTAAGCAAAAAGGAGCAACAATTTTTACGTTTTTTAATGCACTAGGCTGTGTCTTGTTGGCTAGTATTACTAATAGGTGCATATGCTAAGAAGAATCTTGATTTTTATTTACATTTAGAATGTGGTTGATATACATGGTACTCTTGCTATGAACATTCTTATTACAAGCTAAAAAGTTATCAAAAAGTGTTGACAAAGCAAAACAGCACATTGGAAAATTCAATAAGCAATTCAAAAAGCAGATAAATGAATCTGGACAGATTGTGAAGGAAGTGCTAAAAAGTCATGCAAGTAACATATAGACTAAGCTGGTTGTATCTATGCTTTTAGCAATATATGTGAATATGTACATAGATATATATTTGGAAAAATAAACATTGAGAATTCTAGGAATAATATATCAGGGATGAAACAGAAGAGGTTAATGATGTAATTATAATCTCAAAAAATAAAAGAAATAGAATTTTAAGCCATAATAGCACTTAAAGAACAGCTATAAATCAAGAACATAAAAAGGCACAAACCAGAGCTACAGCTCTGAACACAAACTTTAAGGTTTTGTTCAGATTCATATGCAAAACTATGTAAATATTTTATAAAATTTATCTGACAATATTTAGAATCATCTTCACACTGTAATATAAACCTGGTTTAAAACTAGAGTATATTTCTCAACTCTTTATTCCTTATGTAACGTCAAGGAAACTGAATTTTTTACATACTAATCTAATTGTATAAAATACCAATAAAATAATTAATAGTGAAGAAATAGCACATAGATACCCATGAACACTTTGACTTTGGCCTTGAAAAAAAAAAAGCCCATATGAATGTGAGATCTCACCACACTGAAAAGAGCTTGTTGAAAAGTCATGCAATGAATCTCAGATTAGAAGAGCCTGTGTAGCAAATATGTAAATTTAGTAAGTAAAATGGAAACGGTTCTTGTCATAACAAGGTGCTATGCTGATACGTTAGTAGTGGCTCTCCTTAACAAAAAACAAAAAACAAAACAACAAAAAAAAACCCAGAAAGATTGTGATGTATAAGTATAAAATTTATCTCTACATTTACGTACAAGATCTTTGCATTATAGTGTGCTTTTAACAGCAAAAATAATTTGCTACCATTCCCTAGGGACATACCTTAAAACCTGTCGACAAACTTACAATCTTTGGCATCCCTAGGTTAAAATAAATAGTGCTTTTCTCCTATTTAAGCCCCAAGTATTCTAGATATTTTATATATGCCCCTGTGCTGTGCTGTTATATCTTCTTAAGGATAAAATTAAGAATTTTCAAAGGTTTCCTTGAAGAGCAAATGTGTATGTGTACAATAATACCAATTAAGTTGGGAATAAAAATTATATATCCAATGGATAGTTAATCTATGAATATAACCAATATTTAAGTTATACATATTGAAACTGATGGACAGGGGTTTGTCTGTACATTAAATACAGATGCCTTTGGTTTCTTTCTTGGGCTGGTAAAAGATAACAATGTTTTAAATGATGATATCTAGGTAGAAAATTAAAATAAAGAAACTCACAAAACATATATGCAAATTAATGAAATTTCACATTTTACTATAAGAAATCATTACTACATATAAACTGGAGAGTGAATTTTGCCATAGTTTCATCATATATACCTTGAAGAAACAATAGAAATACTGTAAGACTCAACTGGTAGGAACTTGTTTTTAATCATTCCTTAGCATATAGCTTTGGCTTTTCCAACATACCATAATGGTGTCTAGGTAATAGGTGACATGGTGCTGTAAAGGCTACAAGCAGATCCACTCTGGTTTATATTTTTATAAATTACCCCATTTTTACTGAAATAAAATTAACAATAACATCCATAAGCTGAAGTTACTATGCCTGTTTTATTTTTATGAACATTAAAATGCATAGCAAAATATCCTTTTATGAACTTCTTAAAACTATCTCACTATTCCTGAAATTGGGCTAGAATATTATTATAAAATGATGTTAGCGTTGTTCAGTTAAGTCAGTTGTTCAGGAACGGAATTAGGGTATTTAGGGTATTCAAATCATATTTTCATGTCAGACTTTTATTAGAGGAAAACAGATGTTCATTTTTAAAAGGAATGAAACACACACAGTAGAAAAAATAGATCATTCCATCTTCATTGCTTTTTAAAGTCTTGAACAAGTGTAGACAATACACCATTGTTGTCCACAATGAGGATATGTAACATTTATAGAGTTATAATCAAAGAATGATTGTACAATTACAGAGTAAGGTAGGCTCAGTTCTACTCTTAAGTCCCCCCCATCATAGAAACATAAACCCAAAGTGACAGATACATAGAAATATTGTGATGCATAAATGAACAAAATCTGAATAAAGAAGTCGAGGGTCCACAAAGGGCTGCCATCGCTCTGTCCTAGTTCAGGGGATACCAACTTTGATTAAGTCAAAAGAGAAAGTAAAGTGAAGTATGGGAGACCCTAGGAACAACCATATGTAACTCAGAAACAAAGTGTCATCAGGAAAGCATGATTCACTGAGACAATGTTGCACTGTGAATCTTTTAATTTAAATGTGCTTTGTGAGTTAATTGTTTATCATGTCACAAGTTGTTATGTGGTAGGTCCTTTATGAAGTATACTGTTAGCACAAATCCACTGTACCACCTGAATATCTAAGTATGGTTCTGTCACATTTTTTCTTGTGGAAACAGCATGAGGGAAGACTGGCTGGGTTCAACATTAGAGTCCTCTTTTGTTGATCCCAGTAGGAGAGTAGTTGTCTCTCTTGCAGAGTGATTGATTCATTGAGATTTATGAAACTGAAGTCTCAGATCAGCATAAAGCAGTGCTCTTAAAGAGAAAGTATTGGTTTTTTTCCATGTGATGAAAAAATATCTGGCGAAATGTAATTTAAGGAAGGAATGCTTGTTTTAGTTTAAATTTTAAAGGATTGTATTTTATGGTAGTGCAGAAAACATGGCAGCCAGAGCTGGAGGCTACCTGGTCACATTTTCTCTACAATGGGGAAGCTGAGAGATAAATGTTTGTGATCACTTTTTTCTCTTTTATTTAACCTGAGACTCCAGTTCTCAAAATGTTGATGATCTTTATTTATAGAGGATATTTCCACCTTAATTAACAGAAATATCTCACAGTTGCCTACAAGCTTGTCTCTTCAGTGATTCTAGATCTTGTAAAGTTGACAACAGTAACCATTGCAAACAGAACCTGGGACTGGAATGTGCTTTGTATGTTTAGGGCCAATACTATGTCATGAGAATCTTTCTGACTTAATTCCCTTTGTTAGGGACTTCCTCTTCATCTAAGGAAATGGTGATGTGTCCTTCACACAGTTCAGTCCTTGGGGCAGTGCAACCAGATACCAGCGACAAGCAAAGCCCAAAGGACTGTAATGAGAAGAGACAGTGAACTTCTGAGTTGAGCACATTCCCAAAATAGTAAAGCAGTGTCACACATGTCATGGTCCTGTGCTCCATTTCCCTTAGGGAACAATCAAGACCTTCTTACTGTCAACTTCCAGAAAACACATTAATGCATCGCTAGTTCTGCACATTCTGAAGTAATTACATTTTTCGCAGGGCTGTTATAAAAAAGTGTGTGAACCACTTCGCTGAAAATGGTCAAGATCTTTGGACTTGAGAGCAACTTTCAGACTAGTATAGAAAAATGGCAAGTTCAGAAAGCTTGGCATTTTATTCTTTACTTAGTTTATTGGATGTAATTCTTTTCAGCCTCAGTTTACTTATGTTTGGAAATACTGATAATGGTGACCTTATGTTTTGGTTTTATATATTAAGAAGATTGTGTGTGTGTGTCTGTGTGTCTCTGTGTGTGTGTCTGTTTGAGTGGCTATTGCATATATTTTAGTATATGGAAATGATCGATAATGTTAGTAATTATTTATTATTAACAGTATATTTTGAAATAGATCCCTTGAATTCAAACAGATATTGGCTTTTGGTGATTTGTTTTTTTTTTTTTGAGACAATTCTGTGGTAATAAGTCTATAATTTTTAATTATCACTTCTGTGTTTTCTTTTAGAACTGTGATATTCAAGAAACAATGTTCATATAGAAAGTCACTATAGCTTAGATTAGAAACTATATCATCATGTTTCTTCCTTTACATCAAAAAATAAAGTCTGAATGAAACATACAAAGAATAACCAAGATGTTTTTCCCCCTGAACATGTTTGCTGTGCCTTGAGGCTTTAGCTTCAGAGTCTTAACATCAGTACTGAACAGTTTATCATGTCTTTCTTGTATAAGAAAAACAACAAAAAACATTTAAAATTAAAGTAAAGAAGACAAGCTTCAAGAAAAACAGGAGTAGAGGCCATGAAACTGAGATAATCCTGTGGTTCTCTAACCCCTTGATTGCTGTCAATTAAGCTTTCCTGCCTGGAGTATTTCTATGCTGACACGGAAAATGATTCTGGATCTTATCTTGCCAATAGCAGCTAAAATTTAATTATAATCCCAGTGATACCAGGTTTTAGCTGATTTATTAATTAATTGTATTAACAAGCAAAAGACATAATTTCATTAATCAAAGTGAAAACCTTGATAAAGTGCCTTACATCCACATAGTGCTTTCTCTTTCCAGACATAAACTAAATCTCTGTGACTTACAAGCTTAGAACATATCAAACACCCTTGAAGCTAGGGGTTTCATGGGAATCAAGGGCACATACATCATTCATAAGGGGTCTCTGACTATCATCAGTAATTACTTTTCTTTCTTTAGTAAACGAAGACCTTTATTTTAGTGACAGTTCAAGTGTGTTTTACTTCCATATCCAGTTCCAAGCTAAACAATGTATTCATTATATATTTTGAATAGAATTATTTCTTTCCATATACATACACGCATGCATACACACACAGACATACACACACACACACAAACACACACATATATAGCCAGTGTTAGTTGTTTTGTGTATTAAATAAAATTGTGTCTGTTTTTTTACTAGATATACATACTTGTTCTTGAAAATGTTCAACAGATTACAAAAACAGGAAATTTAAGCTTTCCAGATAAAGACTGAAGAGTAAAATCAGGTAGAGTGGGTCAATGGTTAGACTTGGTTTAGTAGTTACTCTCATTTGCTGTGAACCAGAATCCGCTGTGCATGCTTTGAGTGGAATGGTGGGATGGGTGCTAGACAGGAAATGTTTCCAGAACATTGCTGTGTAGGTGACTCAAGTCATTTATTTTTATTTTCCTATAATAGTTTACTTTTTCCTACTACATGGTTTATAACATTTTTTTTTCTCTCAGACTGCAGGTAAGAGAATGAGAAATCAGACTGCATAGTTTTTCATTACTTAACATGATTTACTTGGTATTGAATTCTGAGTGTTACTGAAACTTACTTTATATAAACTTTTTTCTTACTTCCATGTTAGTTGTAATGTCAAGCTCACAACATGTGGCTGTTGTGCATCAATGTGTTAGGTTTGAGCTCAACTTAAAATGAGCTTTTGTAGATTTCTTTTATTGCGGATGATAATCTTGTCAATTTTAAAAATCAAGAAAAAGAAAAATAAAAGAATTAACCTCTCAAGGCATATGTGGATGAAAGTAAATAACTGTATTAGAAATGAGTTTCCCATTAATATTGTCCAAAAGTTGTAACAAGCTAACTTAGAACACATGTTGGTTAAGGAAGAAGTATCAGCAGTTTACTGACAATTATCCTCATGAATTAAAGCTCTGAGTCATCTGACACGTCAAAACCATGGTCTGTGGGTGAAAAGAACATGCTGAGTTCCTGAAGCTCTCTTTTTTTTAATTTTAGTATTTCTTAAATTAAGCAGACATTAAGTATTCACATCCCATCATGATTCTCACTAACCTCTGCACTTCTCAATTCTACCTTGGAAGTTATATGTCTGCTTCTACCTAACTGCTAATTAGATTTTAAATGCTGTTAGTGTTTTAATTTTTCTTACTACAAATAGCAAGTATATCAGAAAATACTGCAAAATGAACACAATGGAGAACAGTTAAAAATTCTTATGACCTCCCTATGAAGATGTAAGAATTGCTGATTTCTTTATGCATAGCCTTTTAATTCTCTGTCTGTGTGTGTATGTCAAACTTTAGAGAAATCACAGGGAACCTGTCACTTTTCCATTCAAGGAAACAAGAAGCCAGAGACCTATGAAGCACTCTTGTGCTTACACAGGCTAACAGTCTCCTGTGATATGTATCCCTGGCTCAAAGAGGAAGGAAGGACTTAAAAGAGGAGGTCTGGGAAACCTGCTAAAAACTTAGCATTAACCTCTTACCTAGGGTCCTCCTTGCTGTTTAGCTTCTTTAGGTTTACAGATTTTAGTATGTTTATCCTATACTATGTGGCTAATGCCCACTTATAAGTGAGTATATGCCATGTGTGCCTTTCTGCTTCTGGGATACCTTACTTAATCCCTATTTAGAAGGGTGAACAGGATAGAAATGGGAAATAATAGAAGACGGGGAACAGGGCAGGAACCTTCCACAGAGGGCCTCTGAAAACCTCTGCCCACCAGGGTAGCTAAACCTTGGGCAGAGTGCAGAGAATCTTATGGAAAAAGAGGCAGACAGAAGGAGCTGGAGGGGATAGGAGTTCTACAAGGAGCCCAGCAGTGCCAAAAAATAATCTCTAGTCTCACTGGTCCTGCAGAGGCTGATGAATCAACCAAGGACCATGCATAGAGAGGAACTAGAACCCTTGCTCAGATGTAGCCCATGACAGCTCAGTGTCCAAGTGGGTTTCCTAGTAAGGAGAGCAGGGAATATCTCTGACATGGTCTCAGTGGCTGGCTCTTTGATCACCTCCCCCTGGGTAGGTGGCCTTACTAGGCCACAGAGAAAGAGGATCTATACAGTCCTGATGAGAGCTGATAGGCTAAGGTCAGATAGTAGGGGAGGACAAGCTCCTCTATCAGTGGACTAAGGGAGGGGCATGGGAGGGGCAGGGAGAGGGTTGGGGACTGGAGGTAGATGAGGGAGAGGGCTACAGCTGGGATGAAAAGTGATTACTGGAATAAATAATAATAATGAAAAATAACATTAACTTTGGAACTCACATTCAGAACAATATTAAGGAATTAAGAGCCTCCAATTTTGTGTCTGTTTTGGATCAGTTAGGCAATAAAGAAAATAATCCTTTTCTATTGTTCCCAGGTGACAAGAACTCAGAGTGTATCTTTTTAAAATATATATACTTTACCTCAAACAATTTTTATTTCAAATATAACTTTGTTGTAGACAGTTATGGGTTCACATCCCTTGCAAATTTCTAGCTGCTGTGTGACCTTGGATACATTACTGAACATATATGAGTTTATTATTTCATTTGAAGAAATAATTATTATACATACTTCCCAGCACTGTTTTTAGCATCCAATATGTAGAAGGTGTGCAGAAGGGAAGGGAGAGCCTCATATATTGAGGTCTTAGAACATGCCACACACCTGAACCCCACAGAGTACAATGCCAACAAGCAAACAGAAAAGACCATAATGGTTATGTTTTTAAAACAAAGCCTAGACAACGAAGTTACCCAAAGAGAAGGTCTGCTGGAAAATAAAGGTTAAATGGTTGGGTAACAACTAGAATTGGGGGAGAGGGTAGTACACCCCACCAGAGATGGCAGTATCATGAAGGAAGTTGGGGTGGCAACATTAACAGGAATGAAATTTTCTTCTCAAAATTTGTTCTAGAATGAAGCTCAGAGTGATGTTGGGATCAGACTATTTCATTTTCGTACAGTAAACATCAGGAACACTATGTGAGACAAGGCTTAGTGTGGTGGGCACATGCTCCCAGCTTAAATCCCAGAGAGGACAGGACAGGAAATACCCAGAGACTGCTCAGATCCCAAGAAGGACTTTACTGGAAATGTCTCTGAAAAAGCATCCTCACTTCTTTCTTCAGCCTTGAATGCCTCAACTGCAAGATTTGTTAGGAGCCTCAAGCTATTCCAGACTTCCAGCATGATGAGGGGCAAACCTTCATGATGGAACAGAGTAGGGTGAAAACATCTATTTTCTGTAGAAACAGGAAGAAAGTGAGATGGAGTTGGTGGCTGACTACATTGACAGAAGCATGACAGTTGTTAATTGAACCTATGATGAAATAATATTATCACTCAGAGGGTATCTTAACAGAACAGTTTGTAGCATGTCTCTATTAGAGAGCAAGAGAATTGCAGATTGCTTACCCTAATGAAAATGAATTTGGATACAGTCCCAAACTAATTCCTCCAAACATAAAAAAGACAGAATATTAGTGGTATTCTAAATTGAAACCCACTTTTAAAGGATTGTAGGTAATAAGCATAAAATTATTTGAAAACTGTGACTTGCTTCTCTGGTTTGTTTCTACTCCAAATAAAATGTACAAAGATATCTGTGTATGTGTCACAAACTCGCAATAGACTTCACTAAGAAGAGCTGGAGCATTGTGAAGGTGTGGCTGCGATGTGGGGCACACCGTGCTCACAGTGTGACATGTTATGTATTTGTTAAGCAAAACGAAATGGTTTTATGCTGACAGTGTCTAAGATGTATTCTTAAGCCAAAAGTAAGGCATGGAACATTGTCATTTCTGTCTAGTTGTGTAAAGCAAATAATAAGTTTAATTACATAGAACTTTTCAGAAAAGATGCCAAAGAATGAGATTAAATAATGATGTTTTTTGGAGCTAGAGACTGAAAGCTAGGGGAAGGAATATAAAAAAGATTAGATGATACCAGATGATTCTTTGAAGAAAGTTTGTAAGAACTGCTTTTGACTTTTTAAGAGAGTGTGTCTTCTATTCTTTCCACAATCTAATACATGACTTTTTAATCATTTAAATTAAGCAGTGAAAGAGGTTTATTAAATATAATTTATATTGGTTATGATAATAAGTAAGGTGGTCGATTTTAAGGGACATAATGTGTGCATTTTTTGTTGTTAATTTAATGAATTGTTCAAAATTTATATATAATATTTCTAGACCCAAGAAAAATGTTTAAGGCTGTCTGTGGTAGTACATGCCTTTAGTCCAAGCACTCAACAAGCAGATCTCTGTGAAGTTTAGAAGGCCAGCCCGGCTTAAAAAGCAAGTCCAGGACAACCAGGCCACTAAGAAACCTTGTTTTGAAAACAGTATTAAAAATGTTAAAAAAATGTTGAAATTTAAAGTGGAAAGTAAAAAAATAGTGATTAATAGTATAGTTTCCTAAGTTATTCAGCTAAGGTTCAAATATACTGAACACAGACAATTTTCTAATTATTATTTAACAACAAAGGCATTCAGAATATTAGAGGAGTTCAGTAAAACACTCATTATTTTTTTCTTTTCTTTTTTTTAATTAATTAATTTTTTGTATCAATCAGAGGTTGGGTACTTTGCATCCCAAGCATAGCCCCCTCCCTCATTCCCTCCCACCCTCACCGTCCCTCCATTGTCTCCTCCCCGCCCCCTCCTATTCCACCAACAGGGGAGGACCTCCTCCCCTTCCATCCAACCCCAGCTCATCCTGTCTCCTCAGGGCTGGCTGCAATGTCCTCCCCTGGGATCTAGCCAGTCTGTCTCTCCCAGGCTTGTATGGGGGAGGGTCAAAGAGTCAGCCATCAAGTTCATGACTGAAACAGTCCCTGTTTCCCTCACTAGCGTCTTCACTCTGACACCAAGCTATCATGGGCCCCATCTGAGCAGGGGTTCCAGGCCACATCCACACATGGTCCTTAGTTGTAGCAACTGTCTCATACAAGACCCCTGTGCCCTGCTCAATTTGGTCTTTGTAGAGCTCTTGTTCTCCCCAAGTCTCACCAACCTCTTCCATTTCTATCATCACTTCTCCCCCTCTGCCAAAGGCTTGCTCACGAGTCTTAATATCTGCTCTGATACATCGCTATGTTGACCCTCCCAGAGGTCCTCTTTAGCATGCTCCTGTCCTGTTGCTTGTTTTCTCCTCCACTCCATTTGTTCATCCATACGAGCATTGATCATACCAACGTGGGTCCTCCTTCCTGTATATCCTCCCTAGGTGTGTAGATTTCCGCTTGAACTCCCTATCCTATAGGTCTATATAAGTGAGTATATACCATATGTTTCTTTCTGCTTTTGGGATACCTCACTTAGGATGATCGTTTCCAGGCCCCACCATTTGCCTGCGAATTTCATGATTTCCTCCTTTTTAATTGCTGAGTAAGTATTCGATTGTGTAAAAGTACCACAATTTCTGTATCCATTCCTCAACTGAGGGACATCTGGGTTGTTTCCAGGTTCTGGCTATTACAAATAAAGCAGCTACGAACAGAGTTGAGCAAATG
>CM053764.1:33577775-33603258 GCA_028658305.1 Pachyuromys duprasi
AAAGAAAGAAAGAAAGAAAGAAAGAAAGAAAGAAAGAAAGAAAGAAAGAAAGAAAGAAAGAAAGAAAACAAATGTAAATGTTCAGTTTCATTTTGCTGTCTAGGAGTGAGAGCCAGTTACTGACTGGAAAGTACTGCCACATGAAGTTCTCCATTCAAGTGAGCTGGAGCTGGGAACAGCATCTATGGCCCATCTAAGCAAAAGTTCCTTCATTTGACAGAGGATGTCTTCACATTCAAGGATATGACGTAGCAGGCTTTGCTTTGCTGCAAGCAAAACTTTCCTATTGCTACTTTCAGGAATCAGAAATAAAACTTAGTATCCTAAAGAGGTTGAGCAGATATGTATGTAAAAATCTCAGAGTGTGAGAAGAAAAGAAGCATGAGAGCTAGAGTGAGTAAGAGAATTATTTAAAAGAAAGTTGAAAGGAAATGCTACTACCTAATGAATGAAATTCGTAAGCTTGAGAGTTAATCTTGCTAACCTCAAAGACATATCTTAGGAATATAAGGGATATAAGTGAGGATTGAGAACAAAAGTAGGGGAGTATTCTGAGTTTGTTTGACACTAGATATTTTGTGGAGAGGAAATAAAAGTACAAAGTTGGATGAGAAGTTCTTTTGAAATGATTAGCATGAAGAACTACAAATGGGCTATGGCAAAGTAATAAGGTCTGGGATAAAATCATGACAGAGTATTGAAATTACCTCTTGCTGGCTGTAGAATCACTGAGGCAAATGTAATTTTTGAAATGACACTGAATCAGAATTTGTTTTCAAGGTTTTTATATTTTAATTACAATTTTTCCTTTCCTTTCTTACTTCCATACCCTGACATACATCCTACCTCATTCTCTAACATGTCTGTGGTCTCTTTTTCCATTGTAACTGTATACATATATGTACATGTGTATAAATATGTATCCCTAAATATAATGTGGTCAGTCTGAAATTGCTACCTATATGTGTGTTTCCAAGGCTTATCATTTAGCAATGGACAGCCAGTTAATGTGTTCTTTTTTGAGAAAGACCACCTTCTCTGCTAACATTTTTTTTTCATTGCCTGTAGTTCTTTGCGAAAGGATAAAAGCCTATGGGCTTTTCATAATATTTTGTACACAGCTCTGAGTAAGTTCATTTTCTTTTACTGTGGAATAAAAAAAAGATTTGAACTTTTACACAACTCTAAAATATATGTAATTCAATAAAATATGAAAAGAAATATTATGTGTAACTAAATAAAATATTAATATGTAAGTAAAAATACAGTGATGATTTTTATGAAATTAACTTAAAATGCCCAATTTTCTATTTTTTCTATTTTTACACACAAAATCTCATTATTCTTTATGCTTTCTGATATGTTTCTACCTAATATGGAAAAAAAATAGGTGACTATAAAATATCTGTGATAGTTTTCAATTGGAAAGACAGGGACAGGGGTTTAATAGCTCAAATATCCAGTTCCTACATTTAAAAAAAATAGGGTAAACCCTAAAGTAGCCATGATACTAAAAGAACTACTAATTTGTATTTTTAATCACTAAATGTTGAGTATTACATCAATATATGCTAAAAAATACAGGCTTAAGAAAGAAGTTGTAGAAATGAAAATATTGTACTTGTTCTAGCTAATCTGAAAATTATTCTTTTACCTTAAATTCTAACTCTTTTTATCAAATTATTTTAAAGGTTTGGAGAAATTGTTCAGATGAATAGAACTCTGTCTGTAAAAGCATGAAGACCTGAGTGTGGATCCCAAGTACTCACTTACAAAACCAGTAACTTGTGCCTGTAACTCCAAAAATCCATTGTTTGGGGAAGACAGTGTGGTTGCCAAAGCTTGCTGCCAGCTAGTCTACCTGAAAAACCAAGAGCTCACAAACTTCCTATCCTGACTCAAGATGCTGAGGTGGAAAAATAGCAGAAGAGGGTACATGTGTCTTAGTTTGGCCCACATGTCACATGCAGTTCAATCATGTGTGCATACCTCATACACATTTATGCTTATACACACATATACATACACAACTAACTTTATAAAACAGCAATGCTACATAACCTATAAAAGGCATTTTAACCTGCCACATTTAAGGTTTTATAGTATTTTTTCATTATTTTAGTGCTAACAAACATGATAAATGAAATGAGAATTGCTATAACATCTATCGTATGCTACATTGCAGGGTTAAAAAATTACAAGTTCAAGAATTGCTAAATATACTTCACAGAAGGGTGAGGTTGTATGAAACATATTATACCAAATATATTTTAAAATAATTAAGTTTGCTATACATATTCTTACAATAATTGCAAGCATTTTAATAGTATAGCAATAAGCCTGGGGAAATTTAATTTCATAAGCATCCAGTTCCTATCAGTGAACTATCTATAATATGCATTGTGGTAGCTTACTTTTTTTCTCTTTTTAATTTATTTATTTTCATATTAATCACAGGTTATGTACTTTGTATCCCAGCTATAGCCCTTCCCTAATTCCCTCCCATTCCCACTATCCCTCCCTCATCTCCTACCTGCCCCTTTCCAAGTCCACTGATAGGGGAGGACCTCCTCCCCTTCCATCTTACCCTAGCTTATCAGGTCTCTTCAGGATTGCCTGCAATGTCCTCTTCTGTGGCCTACCAAGGCTGCTCTTCCTTTGGGCAGGGGAGGGGGTGTGTCTAAGAGCCAGACATTGAGTTCATGTCAGAAATAGTCCCTGTTCCCCTTACTAGGGTACCCACTTGGATACTGAGCTACCGTGGGCTCCATCTGAGCAGGGGTTCTAGATTATATTCATACATAGCCCTTGTTTGGAGAAGCAGTCTCATAAAAGACTCCTGTGCTCTGATATATTTGGTCCTTGTGGAACTCCTATGGTAGCTTTCTTAAATGACTCTTGTGACAAAATGATAGATGTTGAATCAATTCTTGTTTTAACTTTTATTTTTTCTTCTTATATCCCACTTAAAGTCCCCTTCCTCAACTCTCCCTAGTCCCACCCTCACTGCCTCTTCCCCTCATCCCCTCCCCCTAGTCCACTGAAAGGGGGAGTTCTCCACTATTGCCATCTACCCATAACTTTTTACATCTCATCAGGACTTCTTGGATCTTCTTCCTCCATGGCGTGGCAAGGTTGCATCATAAGGGGTCAGTGATCAAAGAGCAGTCAACTGAGTTCATGATAGAGCAGTCCCTGCTCCCCTCACTCAGATATATACATGGAGACTGAGCTGCCAATAGGCCACATCTGAGCAGGATGTCTAGGTCCTCTCCATGCATGGTCCTCCATTGGAGCATCAGTCTCTGCAGGACCCTCTGGGCTCAGATCTTTTAATTTTGTTAGTTGCCTTGTGGTGTTCCTGTCCCCTCCATGTGGCTCTATTCCCACCCCTCTCTTCCTCCATAGGACTCCCTGCACTCTGCCCAAAGTTTGACCCTGAGTCTCATTATCTGCTTAGATCCCCTTGTTGGGTGAATCTTTTCAGAAGTCTCTCTATAGTAGATTCCCATCTGTTTACTTTCTTCCACTGCTTCTGGTGCCTATCCTGTTTGCCCTTCTGGATGAAATTTAAACATCCTCCCTAGGGTCCTCCTTAGTGTTTAGCATCTTTAGCTCTGTAGATGGCTTTCCTATATTATACAACTAATGTCCACATATTAGTGAATGTATACCATGAATAACCTTTTGCATTATTTCCCTCTGATTTAGAATTTACATTTTCAAGTTGGTGACAAAAGGATTATATTACTTAAAAACTATGAATTTGATATTGGTGGAATTAAAATAACAATAAAATTTAATTCAATTCTGACATTCCTGGCAGAAGTACTTACAGCTATAATTTTATTTGGTAAAATAGACCTCTGAATACATAATTCTTATATTAAACTTTAAAATTCAATTCTATATATCTGAAGACGAGGTCAAAGTGATTACATCAGTTTTATTTCTATGGAATAATATCAAGGTTTCTAAAATATTCCTGACTTAATAAAAGCCTTAAAGCAGAATTATCTTTAATATGAATTAAACTGACAGAGTACTTTAAGCAAGAATATAAGTCAATTTTTTAGATACAATCATGTTAGTGTAGTATAGAAAATAAGATGCACATTAAAAGACAAAGCACTTTAAATTTCATAGTTATAAATTTATAAAAATTTAAAATTTAACATAGTAAATTAATGATTTAATTTAGTGATTCTTCTATCATTCAGCTAATAGCTATTGGTTTTATAGCCAAACTTTGGGCAGAGTTCAGGGAATCTTATGAAAGCAGGGGGAGATAATAAGACATGAGAAGACAGTTGCTCCACAAAAAGAGCAACAGAACCGAAAAATCTGGACATAGGGGTCTTTTCTCAGACTGATACTGCAGCGAAGGACCATTCATGGAGATAATCTAACCTGGAACCCCTGCACAAATGTAGCCCATGGCAGTTCAGTGTCCTAGTGGGTTCCATAGTAATGGGAAGAGGGACTGTCTTTGACATGAACTGATTGGCCTGCTCTTTAATCAACTCCCCCTGAAGGGGAAGCAACCTTACCAGGCCACAGAGGAAGACAATGCAGCCACTCCTGATAAGACCTAATAGACTAGGATCAAAAGGAAGGGGAGGAAGACCTCCCCTATCAGTGGACTCGGGGAGGGGTATGGATAGAGAAGGGGGAGGGGGGCTAATTAGGAAGGGATGAGGGAGGGGGCAACAGGGGAGACACAAAGTGAATAAACTGTAATTAATGAAATTACAAATAAAAAATACAAAAAATGTACAAATACAATGATAGGTAACACAAAGTTATCACTGGCTACAAATATTAATAATTTTTTCAAAATGTTTATCAAAAGCCACAGAGTCCAGTGTTCCAGCAATTATGATGACTGGCAAAGTTTTATTCAAAGTTCTTGGATTTCAAATTTAACAAATACAGACTTCTTTGCACACTTTGGGGTATGGCTGTGGATATCATTGTTTTCGGACCTAATCATAGTGCTGCTTTGGCCCAGGGAAATATTTTAACAGAAGTTTACATATTGTGGTTTAATTTTTTTAAGTTCCTTGATAATTTCACACAGATTATTTTGATCAACTTCACTCATTAATTCCTTCCATATCTTTTTCCTACGTCTTTCCTATCCAAATTACTGTCCTTTCTTTTTGTAGTTTAATGAGTTATGTACTCTGTGCTGTTCATATCCACTGAACTGTGGTCAGACTCCTGGGAACCATTACAGTCTACCCATATTCTTAATAAGGAGCTATTTAGAAGCTATGAAAGCTGCAAAGTTCTAAAGCAATGACAATTTTCACAGATTAAAAATAATTTTGAAAGTAATCAGTGACATGAATCAACTTTTGCAGAGAAGAGTTTTCTGAAAAAGTTTTGGTGAGGATTGCAGACTGTCTTCTTCACAGTCTTTAAATATGATGTATACTCACATTCTTAGAAAACTAATAATTTAGAAGTTTTACAAAGTACTAGTATGTATTATCAGTCTTTTTAAAAGCCCAAATTTCCAGTAATGATTTTATCTGAGTCAGCATGAGAGTTATTTACTTTATTTGCATAAAAATAATTTTCATCAATATCAGAGGCATAGAGAATTCATTTTATTCAATTATTATTTGCTCTATCTTTAATTATCATGCTAACTATTAAATGAGGAATGATGATGCACTTAAGAATATCACTAATAATCCTTAGCCATCAGAGAGACACAAATCAAAACCACCCTGAGATTTCACGTTACACCCATCAGAATGGCTAACATCAAAAACTCAAGAGACAACACATGCTGGAGAGGTTGCAGAGAAAGGGGAACCTTCCTCCATCACTGGTGGGAATGTAAACTTGTATAATCACTTTGGAAATCTTGCGCTTTCTCAGACAATCAGTAATTCTGCTTCCTCAACATTCAGCTATACTACTACTAGGCATATATCCAAAAGATGTTCGAGTACACAACAAGGACATTTGTTCAACCATGTTTGTAGCAGTTTTATTCGTAATAGCCAGAACCTGAAAACAACTCAGATGTCCATCAACTAAGGAATGGATACAGAAATTGTGGTATTTTTACACAATGGAATGCTACTCAGCAATTAAAAACAAGAAAATCATGAATTTTGCAGGCAAATGGTGGGATCTAGAAAAAAATCATCCTGAGTGAGATATCCCAGGAGCAGAAAGACACACACAGTATATATTCACTTATAAGTGGGTACTAGACCTATAAGATAGGATAAACATACTAAGATCTCTACACCTAAAAAAGATAAACAAGAAATAGGATCAGGGATAAGATGGTCAATACTCACCTAGAAAAACAAACGGGATCGACATTGGAAGTAGGAGAAAACAAGTAACAGGACAGGAACCTACCACAGAGGGCCTCTGAAAGACTCTACCTAGCAATGTATCAAAGCAGATGCTTAGACTCATAACCAAAGCTTCGAAGGGGGAGTTAGTATGATCTAGAGGGGACAGGAGCTTCACAAGGTCCAAATATATCAGGGCACTGGGGTCTTCTATGAGACTGTTTTTCCAACGAAGGACCATGTATGGGTATAACCTATAACCCCTGATCGGACATAGCCCATGGTAGCTCAGTATCCAAATGGGTTCCCTAGGAAGGAGGACAAGGATTATTTCTGACATGAACTCAATGGGTGGCTCATTGAGCTTCCCCTCCAACCGCACCCCAAGGGAGCATCAGCCTTACTAGGCCACAGATAAGGACATTGCAGCCAGTCCTGAAGATAGCTGAAAAGCTAAGTTCAGATGGAAGGGGAAGAGAACCTCCCCTATCAGTGGACTTGGAAGGGGGCAGGGAGGAAATGAGGAAGGAAGGAGGGATTGGGAGTGAAAGAAGGAGGGGGCTACTCCTGGGATACAAGTGAATGACCTGTGATGAAAAAATAAATAAATAAAAAATAAAAAGAAACAAAAAATAAATATCACTAATGAAAACATAATTAAAATTGAAAAGAAAAACAATAAAATTGATAGTAGTACAAGCAAGTTCAATACAATCTTCCAAAAATCCTTCAGTACCCAAGAGTCATATCTGCCAATCATTCACAAAAAATGAACATGATATGATGATTACCAAAATGCTTAAATCTTGCACTTACCAACCTCCACAACACTAGAGCAGTTGGGATCTGTGAAGCCATCTGGACACTCACAGGAAAAGGAATCATCATCCAGTCCTGACAGACAGATGCCACCATTTTCACATGGATTGGGGGTACAAATATCACCTGAGGAACAGAGAGTCAAAGTTTGACTTTTTATGTCTGTCTTAAGATTGAAACAGCAGTTTACTTGGTTGACAGGGTGACTCCTGAAGATCAGGTGTCTAGTTAGTCTAGTGAATCTCTTTACAGTTACTTGTTTGTGTCTGTAACCTTTTCGTTACTCTCTCTAATATGCTGCAATGTATTTCCTGATACTTAGAATCTGGAAATGCCATGTGTACTCACACTAGTTCCCAAAGGACTAAAAACATACATTGAATTTCCCTGACTAACTCCACGCAAATGCCTTCAGGCCAATGTGCTTCTTGAACTTCTTGAACTGACACATCGACTGAAGATTCAGAGAGAAAATGCAACAGAGGAGTAAATTGCACCAAAGCAAATATCTTCAGTGCTGTGTCTTTTCCTGTGGTATTGTGTGACAGATCAAACTTTGTACTTTAATTAATGGATAGAGAAGGCTAGAAAAAAAGACCACCAATGTTGAGAAGAGAATGACAATTGGTAAAGTTGTCACCTGTAGTAACTTGTAAGACAGACAGTGTATATGTTAACATTTTGGATAGGATTAATGAGGTTTCCACACAGACAGTGAAAGTAAAAATTGGCTCAATTATCTACACATGATAAGCTACTAGAAGAAGGATGTCAAATACAGAACCTTTCAACTGAAAATTAAAGAAATATACAGGGAGCAAGATTTGACTGTAAAATGAAATCACTGCTCAACTTTAACCTCTCAAACTAATAATTGGTCAAATCTAAAGCATTGACAGAAAGATAGGACTCCATGATAAATATAAAACTATGGATGTATTTTAACTTCCATGAAAATATTTCAAAGAGCTCATTTGCAGCACGAAACACCCTCTCAGTAAATTAAAGGACTCCAAAAATCCCAAGAATTGTCCCTGAGCAGGCTGAAACACCCAAAGTACCACTGCTGATTCAATGTGAAAAGAATAATAGCCGTTATGTAAAATCCTGGGTGGAGAACTATGACATATGATGAAAAGAGGATTTGAGTTAGTTTCATCTGACCATTTTCAAGGGGTATTTATCACTTAAGATGCCACTTTCAATGATAAAATGAATGGGAAACAAAAGGAAGAAGGAAGGAGAAGGAAGGAGAAGGAAGGAAAAGGAAGGAATAATAATCTGCATTATCTTTAGCATCATCTAGACCACAAATTTAACCTATTTCATTGAATTACTCCTAAAAATGTTTATGAAGGAACATGCCTCGGGTGTAAACACAACTTCACAGATGAAGAATAATGAGCAACACTGTCATCTACAAGCTCCAGAGAGAATGTAGGGTGAAGAGTCCCCACAACAAATTTGTAGAGTCCATAATAATTCTGTTAGTTTGGACCCTATCCCAAACAGGAGCATGACTTCAGCACACAGCATATGCTGTTGTAGTAATGTACATAGGAGCAAGGCAAACTGAAGATATTCATATTGTCTTATTTGTGTTAGCAAACAAACACACGAGTAAACAAACAAACAAAAAGCAGAGTCAGAGAAAGAGAGATATTTTTGAGGTTTGCAATTACTTATTCATTCAAAATCAAGACAATCTAATTCTGACCTGCTTCTTTCTGGCAACCGAATCCCTGTGCAGCATACACACTGATCATTTTCTTTCATAGTACATAATACACAGTACAAACACTGGTACTGGTGTTGGTCAACACACAGAAGCGGAACTATATAAAGTTGTCAGTTCTTGTTCTTTTTGCTTATCCAATAATTATGGTTATTTTCTTGATTAAGAAACCAATCTTAGAGTGTGGGGAGTTGGCTCAAAGAATAAAGTGTTTCTGTGCAACTGTGAAAAACTGAGTTTGAATATCTACTATCCACATAAAACTGCCAAACCTCATCAATAATACCAATGTTTTTGAGATAAGTTCATGTGGAGATTCAAGAGAATCTCCAGAAACTCAGGGGTCAACTAGCCTGGTGTGCACATTGGTGCCACCAAGAAATAACTTTGCCTCCATCAATGAGGAGGGTGAGGACCGTGCCAAAATATGTCCTCTGACCTCCACATGACTATCACATACATCTACACTCACATGCATATCATATGTAGTAAAACTTTCTTGGCACCTGTACTGCCTTTTCTAGATGATAATATTAAATCTGTTATATTTTTGATCAGACATGTATTCCAATCATATAATGCTTCTGTGATCAAAATGAGAAAGATCTGTTCACTTCTTGTCACATTCATAGAAATCAGGTGTTATGTAGCTGATTTTGTTGATGTTATTTCTTTTATTGAATATTTGTTATGTTTTGATTATGAATTGTCTTAGTCAGAGTTGCTATTGCTGTGGATAAACACAGTGGTCAAAAGCAACTTGGGGCAAGGAGGGTTTATTTGGCTAACACTTGTATATCAGTCTTCATCATTGAAGAAACTCGATGATCATCAGGATATCAGGAATGGAACCCAAACAGGACAGAAACCTGGAGGAAGGAGCTGATGCAGAGGCCATGGGGGGGATGCTGCAAAATGGCCTAAACAGCCAGTTTTCTTATAGGGCTAGAACTATCAGCCCAAGGGCAGCACCACCCACAATGGGCTGGGCCCGCCTACATTGATCACTAATTAAGAAAATTCCCCACAAGTTTGCCTTCACCCTGATTTTATAAAGGCATTTTCTTAATTGAGGCTCCCTCCTCTCTGGGAATTCTAGATTGTGTCAAGTTGACATTAAATTAGCCAACACATGCCTACGAATTTCTAATAAACTAAAGCTTGTAAACAGTTCTTTAGTTGATGTTTAAAATTGCATGTGTTTAATGAATATAACATGATAGAATAACAACTTAATTAGAATGATGGTTATACACTCACATATTTACTAAATTTTATATCTACTACATTAGTATTTTTGTAAATTTAATACTTTTATTTGTTTTGTGTGCTTATAGTCTTTCCATTATTTTGGGGTGTCCTGAATCTATCCTATGGACTTGCAAAATGTCATACAAGTGTTCTACTCCTAAGCTACAATCTCAAACCTAAGATTACAACATATTGTTAAATGTATTCTCTAATTTTTTCCTTACTGAAAAAATTAATATTTGCATGGCATTATTTAAAGGGATAGAAATGACATAAAATTACTTTAACCTGCAATGAATTAAAATGGCATTGTAACAAAATAGGTGGGTGCTGAAGTATAGCATGAAATCTGGGTTGAATTTAGAGTTCATAACGGTGTGACATAGTAGTCAGTTTTTTTAAAAAAAAGTGTAAATCATTTGATTTTAAAGAAAGTATGAATCTAAGAAGTATGGGAAACATCTCAAATAAATATGCCTGATAATAATCTGGATATTGAACTGGAGGACTTTCTCTTTATTATGTACTGTTAAATGTCAGTGAGTATTTAAGGGCAGAGATAGGGCAGAATGGGGAAGATGAGAGATCCTTCAGCTCATAAGAAAATATTACAGCAACTAAAGGAAGATTCTTTTGAAAACATATAAGAAGTGTCAGGTCATCTTCAGTATTAATGTGACAACTGTCACAAACATATTTTACCATGTCATGTCAGCCAGAGGTTAACATAGATCCTCCAGTATTACGCGGAAAATCTGAGCATAACATAAAAGTTTTTTACACAAAGCATGAAGAACAGAAACAACAAAGAAAAGCCAAGAGAGGATATTACAGGTGCTACTGTAAATCTGGTTTTGCCATAGCCAATTATAACAACATTCTTCTTGTAGCTGTTGTGTCCAAAAAATAAATACTAAAAGGAAGTTAAGAGTATAACAATTTTAGCTAGATGAGGTGTGGCTCTGTGGTAAAGAAGGTGTCTATCATGCAGAAGGTCCTGTACTCAGTATCTAAAACCAGAAAGAGAAAACAAAAGCTTATATAAATATTTACTAAGAAATAATGACTACACAATGAGTAATTGTTTTTCCAGAATTATAAGCATACAAAAGTAGTGCCTATGAGGGATGGGATGATGAAAAACCAAAAGCAAACAAGGAAAGCCTTCCTTTTACAATGCATGTTTTACACCTTTGCTAAGAATTAGAGAGATTGAGAACAAAGATGGCAGGGGTAGGAATAACCAGTCACTGCCTAATAGGGGCACAAATAAAAAGCCTTCTGTAAGATAGTAGGGAGCCTGAGAGCAAAAGCCACTCTTTGGCAGAATCCTTCTAGCACAGGGTCAACCAGGATCTGGTAATTTTACTATGAACAATTGTTGGCTTTCTCCAACTCAGACAGAATCCCACAATTTCTGCAGAGGAGGCTGTAAGCTCATAGCTAAGTAAAAGCATGTAGTTCCATGAAATTAGATTGGAAAGTGTACCTCCATGGGCACAATAATTTTCATTCTCAAAGGTGCCTACTTTGCTATCATGTTCAGCAAATCCATAGTCTTTTCCTGCTATTTTCTCTATATAGCTTTTGTCAAGATAATGTTGTATTTGGGGGATGACACTTTTAAGTGAAAATCAATTTCCTTAATAATTTCACATCTAATTGACAAATCTGTAAAAACATCTAATTCTGTGCAATTTGAATTAACATAAAGCAATATCTACTTGAAGGCGGAGAGATGCTGCTTAAAGCTTACTAAGTATTTAGAGTTGACACAAAAGATCGTTGTCTATTCACTCATCATCTTGGTTGGCAAATATTAAATGGCAATCAACACAAGAAGGCAGACTCAATGAAGAAAAAAAAAATACAATGGAGATGACACAATGCTTTACTCCCTGTGAGCATATCCTCTGCTATGGGTCTGTGTATTACAGTCTGTGCAGTGTTCCACCTTGATGATATTTGGTTGACTGACTTCCCCTGCTTTAGATTAGGACAGATGTGTATAATTTTATTCTATGTTTCATAGTTCCATCTGTAGTTTATGGCAGAATCAGGCAAACTAAGCCAATGTTGGACTGTCTTTTGGCAAAAAATGAAGCAATTATTTTTTCCAGGGGCAAGACATCTTTGCTGGCTAAATTTAACTTAAATTTTTCTGAATTTTCCACACACTCTAGAATTCTGAAAGGACTGGACAGTGATCTTTAGCTTCATTTTTACACTGACCCTCTACCTGTTGCCAGTTACTTCGTATTGAAGGTGCTACACAGAATGTCTTATTTTGTCTCATTATCTACTCACAAGCCATGACCAATGAAGCTTTGCAGTAATGTTTGTAGGTACCTGAATTATCACCTCTTATTGTGGAAAACAGTGCAAAACAAATACATAATTACAAAGCAACTAAAAACCAAAAAAATTGTCCATTTTAATGTTATTTTATTATATCAGTATATACAGCTATGGTACTTAAATTCATATAAAGAATATTATATTATGACATGTGGTAGAAATTAGCATACAAGATGGCTAATTTATATCATTGACTTCAGTTCTCAAATGGTTTATAGGCTACATTTTCTTGATGAGCTTGTTTCTGCCTTCAGTTTACATACCAGAGAATAGCTGACTCATCCAACATATATTCATTTGCCAGACACCACATTGAGATAAGAGTGCAACTGAGATGAAACACGTAATGTTTCTGCATTCTTAGAGTTTATATTATAGAATAAATGAATAATGAAAGCCTTACAAATAAGCAAACAAGGTGTTGCTCACTGTGAAAACAAAGCCAGGAGGAATGTCTGCCTGATAAGAAATGCTGTAAATAGAATTGATTATTCAGCATATCAAATAAGGCACTTATTTCAGCTTAAAAATGAAAAATGAACAGAAAGGAGTAGGGAAGAAAGACCATTCTTTTCAAAAAGGACAAGTGATTGGCTCTCATGATAAGCACAGGAATGATTAAGGCAAGTCCTTCAAGAAAAAAATGATCAGTCTACATACTACACAGTAATGAATTGTTAATTGTTTGTTATCAGAACCTATCTTTATAGAAACTTCTGTGTAATTTGAAAGCACACATTTATTCAGCCATGTACAAGACAATAAAGTATAATGCTGTGTTTATGTCTTAAACATCTGAAAATAAACTCCTTATTTAAATGCTGATGTTTTCATGTATTTATGTGTTTATATTGTTTTATTAATGTATTTTTGTAGTGCTACTAATGTGTTTACGCATTTCCAGAATAGTATAAAAACCTTAGGAATTGATCTAGGTGGATACGGCAGGCCCTCCTTTATCTTCTCCATTACATGTGCTGGGAAACGCTAGACTGTACTGTCAGTATACTTGTGACATCTCTCAATCTTTGCAAACACAGGCGAACACAGACTTAAAACTAGGAATAAGAAACTAATTTGTGTGACCCAAGAAAATTTTTTGTGAACATGACTCATTATTTAATCACTTCAGTGTCCCAGTAACTGGTTAACTGGTGCAACCCAGATTTCAGTCTAGAAACAAAACATAGGGAACAGTTGAATTGGCGTTCCACAGCCGTGACCGTGTGGGCCTGTACATTACTCTACGCCAGCTTCAATTCATGGCTCTCCTGTTGACCATGGCAGCTATAATGCTGCTTCATTAAGGAAATGAAAGAAAGCAAAATCTTTGCCTTCAACTGCACAAGTCATAATTTTGAAACAACTATAAATTGAGTACATAGAATAACTAGCCAAATCTAGTATAAAATGAGCAATTACTCTAGTTAAAATGATATAAAGCTCATGAGAATTTGCATACTTGAACTGGCAAAACTTACAGAAAATGTTAGCACTCTCATGATTTATTCTCTATAAAACTGTGGAACAAAATATCTCATTTTAAATTTGACAATCGCCTTTTTAAGTTCTTACCCTTTGAGAAAGCGTTTGTATTGTATATTCTAATGAGTTAAATGCATGGAATTTAATTTAAATCCTCTCACACACTAAAAATTATGACTGGACTCTGTATATTTCAAAAGTGTCTTTAAAATATATGACTTGCCACTTCAAGGACGAGGGATGTATATCCTAAGAGCATTTAAAATTTATATGGAAACCTGCATACTACAAAACACACATATGCATATTTGTTTTTATATGCATGTATGTGTATATATATGTATATGTGTATGTTTAAAAAAACGTAGTTACCCTATATTAGGATAATAGCGACCCTACTAAATGCCAGAGGCCAACAAGTAAAAATCTCAGTTTCACAAATAGGTTGTCTATTTTGGAGGTTTTGGACAGGGAGATCCTCAAGCATTACAAATTATTGACAATGCTATTGGTTACATTACAAAGCCTGTTCATAAGATCATATAACTGAAGATGACACATTCCTGCACCATATATGATGGAGAAATTTTGCAGCTGCTGCCTCAGAAGCTTTGTCTCTAGTTTCTGTTTTTCAAAGTTCTTGATATTTTTTGTTGCCAGAGGAAAAACGTAATCATCTCTTTCATTCAGGTGTGAACCTTGCAAGCTACACAATCACTGGCCTGTTAAGATATGCCTAGCAGTGACAGGAATGTCATGGGAGTAACCAACCCTGTTTTGATTGAATCTAAATGCCATTTCACAAGATGAACCACTTTCCTGGTGCCATTGATTGATCAAGAAAGTGAAGCAAAGAGGTCATAAACCTTAGAAGAGAACCTACAACCTGTCAAGGTAGAGAGTACGTAACTGCAGAATCTTCAGCCCTCAGTGAGACACGTATCTTACAGATTCTTGTCCCAAAGCTTCATTGCATAAAGGGGGAGAGTTTAAGATTCCAAGTAGGGGGGTGGCTGTAAGCATTCAGTATCATCTGGACACTGTAGGGCATCTGCACCCATCAACTCTCTGCAACTGTGACAGTATGGACAAGAACTAAGGAAGCTCAGTCCAGACAAAATTCCACCATAGACAGGAGAGATGGGCAGGAAGGTACACCCCAGCTGTGGAGCTACTGACAATCACTGGCTGAAGGGAGATAAAATATCAGTTTTCTTTAAGAGTGTATACCCTGGGAAGATAACCAGACTACAGTGAAAAGGTACTGATCCATGGATAAATCACTGGTAATACAAATTGGACTTTATAGGTTAAAAAACTGAAAAGAAATAGAAGATACATATTTCAGTATGGGGAGTGTAGAAATCTGAGAGGAGACAGGGAAGGGGGTAAACTTAATCAAAAGACGTTGTGCAAAATTTCCAAAGAACCAATGAAAAAAAGAATACCTTAAAAAGATAATGCAATCTGATCCTATGCTTTGGTATATTAAAAGTGATTTATAGGCTCTTCAGGATAGCTTAGCTACTTGAAGTACCTGTTAGCAAGTCCAATGACCTGAGATCCATCTCCAGAATCCACATGGTGTCAGGAGAGCAATAACTCCCACAAGTTATTCTTTGCCTTCCATCTGCCCACTACAGTACATCCAAATGAGCACACAAGCACATCAGTACATGGAGACATTTCTACACACTAAACCAACATAATTAAAAACAAATTTGAGATAATAGTATATACTTTTGGGTAATTGAAATATTAAAAAAATCTATTTTATAAAAGAAGGAAATGCTAGGGATGTGTAGAAATAATAAAGAGTGGTATTTAACTAAAAGAAAGAGAGAAAGAAAGCCCACCCAATTCTGTTCCTCAGTGAGAGCATTGTTCAAAATTAATCACAAGAAACCCTGGAGTTCCTTATCAAACACATGACCAAAGGAAATCTTCGACACAGGTACACTTAAACTCACCCAGACGCTGATGTAAAGCACCATGCTCAAACACAATTCAGAGGGTTGCCCTGATAGATTAGGATCCTTTATTTTTCAAAATATTTTCAAATACTAGTAGCCTATAGGGCTGAAATTATAAAGAAGAAAATCAATAATTGTTGATTGTCAGCTATTGAAAATTATCTTATTTCGTGAAGTTTCAATCAAAACTTCCTATAAAAGTAGACAGAAATAGGTTTTAGACTCCAACAAAGAGAATCCTTGATATAATTTGTTTTTTTTAATTTTTATTAATTATACTTTATTTACTTTGTATCCCCTCTGCAGTTTTAAAGCACTATGGAGAGCCTCTTAACATAAGCTAGAGTTTTTAGAACTGAATGGTATATGAAAGATGATCTAACCCAGTGGTTCTCAGACCTTGCTGTGTTTTGGAACCATAGGAAAGCTCCTCGGATGCCAGGTGCTCTGTCGAAGTAAGGCAGTGTAAACAGGAGTGTGCCCCAGCCCTCAACACTTCCAAGGCTCATGCAAGTGTTACAGCACATTGAAAAAGATGGTGCTGCTCTAACTGGATGTCTACATGTAGAAACATGCAACACATCCAGATTTATCATCCTACACAAAAATAAAGCTCAAGTGGATCAAGGACCTCAACAAAAAACCAGACACACTAAACCTCTTAGAAGAAAAAGTAAAGAAGAGTCTTGAACTCATTGGCACAGGAGACAACTTCCTGAACAGAACACCAACAGCACAGGCTCTAAGATCAATAATCAATACATGGGACCTTAAGAAACTGAAAATCTTCTGTAAAGCAAAGGACACTGTCATCAGAACAAAACAACTGCCTAAAGACTGGGAAAGGATCTTCATTAACCCTATATCTGACAGAGGGCTAATATCCAGAATATATAAAGAACTCAAGAAGTTAAACACCAACGAATCAATTAATCCAATTAAAAAATAGGGTACAGAGCTAAATAGAGAATACTCAATAGAGGAATACCAAAACGCAGAGAACTATTTAAAGAAATGCTCAATGTCCTTAATCATCAGGGAAATGCAAATAAAAATGACCCTGAGATTTCACTTTTCAACCATCAGAATGGCTAAGATGAAAAATCAAGTGACAATACATGTTGGAGATGATGTGGAGAAAGGGGAACCCTCCTCCATTGTTGGTGGCAGTGTAAACTTGAACAACCACTTTGGAAATCAACCTGGCACTTTCTCAGACAATTAGGAAGAGTGCTACCTCAAGATACAGCTATACCACTCCTTGTGCATATATACAATATATGCACAAGTATACAACACGGACATTCGCTGAACTGTATTTGTAGTAGCTTTATTTGTAATAGCCAGAATGTGGAAATAACCCGGATGTCCCTTAACTGACAAATGGATACAGAAATTGTGGTACAATAACACAATGGAATACTACTCAGCAATCAAAAACAAGGAAATCATGAAATTTGCAGGCAATTGATAGGAAGTAGAAAATATCATCCTTAATGAGTTATCCCAGAAGGAGAAAGACACACATGGTAGATACTCAATTATAAGCAGATAGTAGAAATATAAGATAGGATAAACATATTAAAATCTGTACACCTAACGAAGCTAATCAAGAAGGAAGACCCTGGGTATGATTATCAATCCTCAGAAGGCAAACAGGATATAACATTGGAAGAGGGATAAAACAGGGAACAGGACAGGAGTCTATCACAAAGATCCTCTGAAAGACTCTACCCAAGAGGGTATCAAAGCAGATGCTGAGATTCAGCCAAACTTTGGGGCAGAGTGCACGGAATCTTATATAATCTTATGTAAGGGGACAGGAGCTCCACAAGCAGAGCAACAGAACCAAAAAATCTGGGCACAAGGATATTTTCTGAGACTGATACTCCAACCAGGGACCATTCATGGAGATAATCTTGGACCCCTGCACAGATGTATCCCATGCCAGCTCAGTCTCCAAATGGCTTCCCAAGAAATGGGAACAGGGACTGTCTCTGATATGAACTCAGTGGTTGTTTCTTTGATCACCTCCCCCTGAGCAGGAGGTCAGCCTTACCAGGCTACAGAGGAAGACAATGCAGCCAGTTCTGATGAAACCTGATAGGCTAGGGTCAGAGGGAAGGGGAAGGGACCTCCCCTATCAGTGGACTTGGAGAAGGGCATAGGAGGAGATGAGGAAGGGAGGATGTGATTGGGAAGGAACGAGTGAGCGGGCTACAGCTGCGATACAAAGTGAATAAACTGTAATTAATAATAAATAAATAAATTTTATAAAATAAAAAAGATTTTTCTGGAGGCCAGCCTCTACATCATACTCTGCCTGCAGTGTTGTAGTTATTTTGTTCTTCTATATTTCTCTTTGAAAAAAATGATCATTTTTAAAGCTCAAATGACCAAATTTTTGTCATAAGTTTTAGCAAAGTTTTTGACATAAAAATGTCTTCAATAAAAGCTATTAAAATCATAGAGAAGTCAGTGGGTTTTGAGGTTGAAATTCATTCTATCATGCGGGTACCTGATAGTATTTTGGTGCTGACAAAATACACTTTGTAACAGAGACAAAGTTATATACAACAATAGCTAAGGAAAAATCTGAGTAGTAGGAATTAAGGAAAAAAAGGCCTCTTTCAGAGTCCATACAGAAAGTCTATTTTACTTGAGGAATGAGACACTGTAAAGAGAAGTTGGGTCTGCATGTCCATATGTTTGTAGATCCTGTGACATAAATTGAAAGAGTCCCATCTGGTGTTTTCATGAGGTTGGCTGCTAAAAATTCATCAGAATTGCAAAAAATGGAGAAGTTAACATTTACCTGAAGCGATTAAAAATTGTTTCCTGGAAAAAAAGCATGAGGGGGAGAGAAATGCCCAAGTAGAAGGAAGACTTTTCCATGATTTGATAGGCAAGAAATGCTAACAGAGAGCACCAACCTGCTGCATATGTGGACGCAGACGAGCAGTTGTGTGATATGCCACAGAAAGCTTGAAGCAGGTCTGGGCCTTCAGCACACAGGTGACACAAGGGTCATAGAGCACAGAATGATCAACAGACTCAGTCAGATTCATTAAAAAATAAAACATAAAGTATAGTGTTGATTGGAACACCTTAAAGTTACATATCTAACAATTAGGCAAACATCATGACCTATTGAATTTTTTAGTGTTGCAGACCTTCAGGTGACTAGAGAGGACAACTCAAAGGTTAGAATGGTAGGCTTTCGCTAACATGTATAAATAATGCAGCATAAGGAAGGCAGTATTCAGCTCATCTATTGCCTCAAGCACACAAACCCACACTGATTTCAGAAAACAGGATCTCTGAGACAGAGGAAATCCAGTGTCCTGTCCAATGCTTGTCTCACAACTCCTTCCTGCTTACATTACATCATGAGTTCTGCATTTCCTAGCTGGGAATTTGCCTAGCCACAATGTAAAAACACCCTCTAAGGAAAAAACAAGTCTTAACCCCTACCACTTAGCCTGATCAGTTATCAAAGAGAGGAATGGGACATTTTGTTCAGCACTCCATGATTTGCTCTATTAATTTATTGAGGCAGAAAGAGTATGTGACAGGAAAATTACCCAAGAGGATATTACACAGTCTTATCTTGTTTTATTTAAAATCTTGTTCCAAAATTCATAATTATAAGGCAGCATTAGGATAACTTTAAATCAATTACAGTAGATCAAAGCTGTAAGGGTACCTTGTAGTGTTTCAAGTGTATCTCCTACCACTTATTGCTAAGATATTTAAAATGCCAGTTTTTATCTGGGAGTAAGCACTCATGTTCCTGCCAATCAGAACAACAAACACACTACAAAAACCAAAACTACTCTTCTTCCAATAAAATGCTGGCCAAGGGGCATCTAGTCACACTGAAAGTGAAAATTATAATTAAAAACCATATAAATATCTTTGTTACATTTTGTGAAAAATGAGTTCATAGTCCTCTTGAAGCAGTAATTCTACATGAAGACACTTCATAAAATAGACAAATCATACTCTGATCTGATATGTGCTAAAATCTCATGCTTCATTCTCTCCAGCCACCGTCATTCATCCCAGGGAGCAGGAAAGAAAATTATCTCTACAGAGCCCTTTCTGTGGATATGCCCACTGATAAGAAGAGTACAAATGATCTTGCTAAATCCAACAAGCACGACGTCCGGTATTCTGATAAGCTATCCTATAATGATCATAATTCAAGTTAAAAAAAAAAGCCTAAATGAACAATGTGCTTCCTAATACAGGGGAGCACCTAACAGAGAGACACCTGAGCAATTAACTCAGCAGAGAGCAGAATCTGCTCAGTTCTGCCCATCTCCTTTGGTGAAACACATGTCAGATTATTGCTATTAGCACCCCAATTTGCATCTTTATTGGGAGCAAGCTGATTGTAAGGAGGGAAGCAAAGAGCCCTTTCTTCAGGAGTGCCTAATGTCTTAATGGAACTCCATTTAGAATATTAGTGCTTTTACCCTAAGTAGATCTAAGAGAGTCTGAGGAAGTGGGAGTGTGTGACTCTTCTGGCCTTCCAAATAGCGATGTGATTTGCTGAAAGGAAGCCATTAGGCACAGAAATGAAATGCTCCAGAGCTTGAATTCATGCAGAAACCCATGGTTGCCCTTGTCTCAGTATCCCCATGTTAGGGTTTTCTGGTTCCTAATCTCAGCATTCCTCTGTCCTTGTTTCTGTGATGTTGAAAAGCTCTGAACCTTTCCTGATAAGAGAGAGGAGTTCTGCACAGGTAGTAGCCCAAGCCTTAGGCTCCCAACTTAGTTCCCCTTTCTCTCTGCAGTTGGAGAGACTATGTCCTCATTTGTCTTTTATTATTATTATTTCGGTGGTAGAATTGCTTTTTTAAATAATTTTTATTTATTTACTTGTTTATTAGAATTTATTCACTTTGTATGCCCACTGCAGTCCACTCCCTTTTTTACACCCAGTCTAACCCAGCCTCCCTCTTCTCATCCCATGACCCTCCCCCAGTTCTCTGATAGGGGAAGTCCTCCTCTTCCATCTGACCCTAGCTTATCAGGTCTCCTCAGGACTGGCTGCATTATCTTCCTTTGTCGCCTGGTAAGGCTTCTCCCTCTCAGGGGGAGATGATCAAAGAGCCAGCCATGAGTTCTTGTCAGAGAAAGTCCCTGTTCCCCTTACTAGGCAACCATCTTAGACACTGAGCTGCCATGGACTACATCTGTGCAGGGGATACTCTCCATGCATTGTCCTTGGTTGGAGTAATGGCCTCTGCATGACCCCCTAGGCCCAGGTTTTTTGGCTCTGTTCTCTTTGTGAAGCTACTGTGCCCTCCAGAGTTACATTTGAATCGAGTTTGTCAGCGATTCTCACAAAATGAGTTGCAAGTCTAAGTTAAAATCATCTGAGGTAGCCCCCACCCCCTCAGGTTCTGTTTACATTTCTTTGACAGCAGTGTCTGGGCTTGTTACCAGTGCTGAGGGGAAAATGTCCTAGGATGCCCAAGCACTTGTACATAACTTCCCTTTCATCCTCCCTCTGTGATTTATAAGAATCCTTTAGCTTAGGCTTTGAAAACCCCTTCACAAAAATGTGTTTTTTTTTCTTCCCTCTACTTCATGAATTTTTAAAATTCTTATCTAGATATTTGATTTAATATTTTTATACACATATGTGTTCAGATGCAATGCATTCTTCATTCCCCTTAAGCTTTTTCCAGTACTTAAACATCTAATTTATACATTTAAAAGTTTGTTTCTTCAAGTGTGGGCAAACTTACAATTTTAAATTTTTTTCCTTTTTTGCATTTTGTTTTTTAATTTGTGGTCTTTTTTCAACAATTGTTACATACGTATATGTAAATACATAAACCTAAATACATAAATGCAACCTTTGCTCACTCTTTCTAATGTTATATGCTCTTAATATTTCTGCTGTTATTTAAGATAGCTGCTAAAACAATGCATTATTTCATAGCAATAGTAGTTAACAGTTTCTGTTGTATACCAAAAATTTTACTACTTCATGCTTTCTAGGATCACATATATTCCTTAACTACTATTAATCCCTATGAGAAAATCTGCTGATATCATTATCAAGAATGGATTATCTATGGAAAAACTGGAAATTTTGGAGTTTTATAACTTACCCAGGAGTTCCTGCATAGGCAGAATTGCTTGAAAAGTCAGAAACCATGTATATACACTTTTTTTTTTCTCAATATCCTCACCCCTTCTCCACCACCTTCTTCCTTGTCTTTTCTGGAGTTCCACTTTCTGTAAGACCATTTATGTCTGCCTGCTGGCTACTTGTTTAGTATTGCTGCATATAGCCGGCCTTTGTCACTTTTTGTGAAGCCATGGCTTTCTGGATTACTACTTCATCGTGTTCTGATTTCATTTTGTATTTGTTAAAAGAGTGGAATTATGGGCATCAGGCTACACTGATCATCATTACTCTCCGTGTGAGGTTCTATACTGAGACTGGCACCCATGCCAGGCAGAGCGTATATTGGTGTAATGACAAAAGTATTCCTTGTAAGAATTACTTCATGTATAAAATATTACAAAATGGTTCCATCTGTTACTTTTCCACTAACTTAGAAAAGTTTGAGAATCCTTGCATGTGGGTAATCATTTAGGTCAAGAATAAGAATTCCTGCAGCAACATCTGGCCTACAACAGATACAGTCAAGCACTAGGGAAGTGATTCCAGTCTGATACTAGAGAGCACTTACCAACATCTGCTGTTATTCGAAGAATGACTGTGATGATAGCAAACAACTGTGTGACAAGAATGCAATACCAATGTAGAAAAAGAGCCTCTAGGAATTCATGGGCACATTCTTCAGTAATAATTTATTAAAAGAGATTACTGCCTACAGATTGGAAAATGATCTTCACCAACCCTATATCTGTCAGAGGGCTAATATCCAGAATATTTAAAGAATTCAAGGAGTTAAAAAGCAAAAAATCAAGTAACCCAAGAGCTAAACAGAGAATTCTCAATAGAGGAATATCACATGACAGAGAAATACTTAAAGAAATGCTCAACATCCCTAGTCCTCAGGGAAACGCAAATCAAAACAACCCTGAGATTTCACCTTACACCCACCAGAATGGCTAAAATCAAACACTCATAGGACACTATATGTTAGAGAAGATGTGGAGAAAGGGAGACCCTCCTCCACTGATGGAGGGAATGTAAACTTATACAACTACTTTGGAAATCAATCCTGTGCTTTCTCAGACAATTAGGAATAGTGCTACCTCAAGATCCAGCTATACCACTCCTAGGAATATATCCAAACGATGCTCAAGTATATAACAAAGATATTTGCTCAACCATGTTTGTAGTAGCTTTATTTGTAATAGCCAGAAGCTAGAAAAGCCCAGACATCCTTCAGTTGAGGAATGGATAAAGAAATTGTGGTATATTAACACAATGGAATATTACTCAGCAATAAAAAACAAGGGAATCATGAAATTTGCAGGCAAATGGTGGGAACTAGAAAAGATCATTCTGAGTGAGGTAACCCAGAAGCAGAAAGACACAGATGGCATATACTCACTTATAAGTGGATTTTAAATGTATAATTTAGGATAAATATGCTAAAATCTGTACACCCAAAAAAGCTAATCAAGAAGGAAGATCCTGGGTAAGATGATCAATTCTCGTTCAGAAAGGCAAACAGGATGGACATTGGAAGAGGAAGAAAACAGGGAACAGGACAGGAACCTACCACAGAGGGTTTCTGAAAGAGTCTGTCAGAGCAGGCTATCAAAGCAGAGGCTGAGACACATAGCCAAACACTGAGCAGAGTGCAGGGAATCTTATGAAAGAAGGGGGAGATAGAGAGACCTGGAGGGGACAGGAACTCCAAAGAAGAGAAAAAAAATTGGGGGCCCAGGGATCTTTTCTGAGACTGATATTCCAACCTAGGACAATTCAGAGAACCCCTGAACCTAGAACCCCTGAATGAATGTAGCCCAAGGCAGTTCAGTGTCCAAGTGGGTAACCTAGTAAGGGGAACAGGGACTATCTCTGACATTAACTCTGTCACATGGTCTTTCATCACCTCCCTCTGGTAGGGGTGCAGCCTTACTAGGCCACAGAGAAAGACAATTCAGCAACTCCTGATGAGACCTGATAGACTAGGATCAGAAGGAAGGGAAGGAAGACCTCCTCTGTCAGTGGACTGTGGAGGGAGACATGGGTGGCGAAGAGGAAGGGAGGGTGGGTTTAAGAAGGGATTAGGGAAGGACTAGAGTTGGGATACAAAGTGAATAAACTGTTAGTAATAAAAACTAATTAATTAATTAATTAATTAAAAAAGAGCTTACTGCCTTTTTCATGGTCCTATATGATCCTATCTGTAGTAGATGTATAACAAGGACTATTTTAAGCAGACCTAGAAGAAGTAATCAACACCTTATGTCCTGTGCAACATAAGAGTCTTTTTCCAGATGCAAATGATTCTTTAAACAACAGCCAATTCTGTATTATCTCTTGAAAACCCCATTTCTCCCTGAATGCATGTAATGTTTACAAAAATGGAATTACAGCTAGCTCACACAACACAGCAAAATGATTCATCATTAAATATGCAAGAGCATTGTAATTGAAAATAATACAATGAGAATTTTGACACAGATATGAATATCACCTTAGTAATATGATCTACTTCTATCAGCCAAAGTTTGTTTGACATTGTTATTGATCTAAATTATATGAGTTAGTTATTCAGTAACTGTAACAATGAGTGTTTTGGGGCGAATCCAATATGGCTGCCAGGAGAGGACACTGTGTCTGAGGACTAGGTCAGCAGAAACAACGCAGCGACTAGGAGACTGAACACTGGGACATAAAACGCCAGCATTTGTGATTGCCAGGTAAGTGGAACTCCTACGGTGAAAAAATCAAGTGGAAAGCCCTAGGGATACCCAGCTATTCCCCGGAAAAATCTCCGGGTGACCGGCGGCGCACAGCTCTGATTGGAGCCAGTAGCTGGGCAGGGCGCCAGCAGCCGCCATACTAAACTGGACCACATAGTCTCTGGGGCAGACTGAGGACGACCTGGGCACCGTTTTGTCTGACCTGCACACTGTGGGCAAATGCTGCTCGAATCCGCCAGCAAAAACCTCAGTAAGTGTGTGAGTCCTCAGGCCAGTCTGGGAAGGTTCGGGGATTGGCTTCACCCAGCAGGTGTACAGCAGGCACACTCCAATCCCACTGGAACCACCTCAGACTGAGAGGCACTGGGGAACTGTTTTGACCAGACTGCACACTGCGGTCACACACTGCTCAGGGTGCCAGCAAACACCTTGGTACCTGTGTGTGTCCTCATGGCAGAGAAGGCCTCGGGCACCACTTCAAACAGGCCTACATACAGCCAGTGCACACTGCTCAGTAACGCCTGCAACCAAACCACTGTGCGTGCCCCAAATATCATCTCAGACCGTGGTTAACAGCCCTGGCCCAGAAGGGGGCACCAAGTCTCCAGTCCAGGGAAGAGCCCTTAGCAGCAAGCCCAGGGCAGAGCGCAAAGACCCCAGCT
>CM053764.1:33603758-33622238 GCA_028658305.1 Pachyuromys duprasi
GTGGGAATGCAAACTTGTACAACCACTCTGGAAATCAATTTGGCGCTTTCTTAGACAATTAGGAATAGTGATTCCTCAAGACCCAGCTATACCACTCTTAGGCATATATCCAAAAGATGCTCAAGTACACAACAAGGACATTTGCTCAACTATGTTTGTAGCTGCTTTATTTGTAATAGCCAGAACCTGGAAACAACCCCGATGTCCCTTAGTTGAGGAATGGATACAGAAAGTATGCTACTTTTACACAATGGAATACTACTCAGCAATTAAAAATGAGGAAATCATGAAATTTGCAGGCAAATGGTTCGACCTGGAAACAATCATCCTAAGTGAGGTATCCCAAAAGCAGAAGAAACATATGGTATATACTCATTTATATAGACCTATAGAATAGGAAGATCAGGCTGAAATTTACACACCTAGGGAAGATAAACAAGAAGGAGGTCCCAGGTTGGTATAATCAAAGCTCGTTTAGATGAACAAATAGGCAGACATTGAATGGAGGAGAAAACAAGCAACAGGACAGGAGCATACCAAAGAGGACCTCTGAAAGAATCAATATAGCAATGTATCAAAGCAGATATTAAGACTCACAATCAAGCCTTTGGCAGAGGGCAGGACATAATAATAAAAATATGGGAAGTTAGTAAGACTTGGGAGAACAAGAGCTCCACAAAACCAAACTGAGCAGGGCTCAGCGGTCTTATATGAAACAGTTTCTCCAACCAAGGACCATGCATGTATATGGCCCACAACCCATGCCCAATGTGTCCCATGGTAGCTTGGTGTCCAACTGAAGACCCTAGTAAGGGAAACAGGGACTGTTTCAGTCATGAACTCGCTGGCTGGCTCTTTGACCCTCCCCCATACATGCCAGGGAGTAACAGCCCGGCTAGGGGGAGGACATTGCAGCCAGCCCTGAGGAGACAAGATGATCTGGGGTCAGATGGAAGGGGAGGAGGTCTTCCCCTGTTGGTTGACTTGGTGGGGGCGGGGAGGAGATGAGGGAGGGATAAGGAGAGTGGAAGGGGGCTATGTTTGGGATGCAAAGTACCTAACCTGTGATTGATATAAAAATAAATAAATTACATTTTTAAAAATGTAATTTAAAATGTATTAAAGAATAGAACTCAGTTTCATACAAAAAAAGTGAAAAACCCACAGTAGCTAAAACTATCTAGAACAACAACAAACAACAGCAACCACAAAATGCTGGAAGTTACAGCATTTTTTATTTCAAGTTGTAATACAATAGTATTGAAACAAAAATACAACATGTTATTCACATAAAAATAGAGACACTGACCAATGAAATGAAACTGAAGAGCCAGGCAGATACCCAAATACCTATGGATAACTAATATTTTATAAAGAATCTAGAAATGCACACTGAAGAAAAGAGAAAATATTCAATAACTCTTGCTGGTCAAATTGGATGTCTGCATGTGGAAGAATGCAAATAGATACATACTCATCACCCTGCCCAGAACTCAACACCAAATTGATTAAGACCTCAACGTAAAACCACATACACTGAAACTGGCAGAAGAGAAAATGAGGAATAGCTTTCAACTCATTGGCATAAGAAAAGACTGTCTTAAAAGAACACCAATAGTTCAGGCATTAAGGTCAACAACTAATAAATGGGATTTCATAAAACTAAAATGCTTCTGTAAGGACACTGTTGTTTGGACAAGGCAGCATGGTACAGAGGGGGAAAATGCATATTTGATAAAAGACTAATATCTAGTATGTAAACAGAACCCAAATAACTTCCTTTTAAAAATAATCTAGTTTAAAATGTGGTAAAATATCTAGTTAAAAAAATCTAAAGAGATAATTATCCATAGAACATATTCAAGTGGCTAAGAAACACTTAAAGAAATGTTCCACATCCTTAGTCATGAGAGAAATAGAAATGGAAACAACTTTGAGATTCCATTTTACACCAGTTAGAATGGCTAAAATCAATAACACAGTGACAGCTCATGTCAGAATGGATGTAGAGCACGGAGAACTCCCTCCATTACTGGTGGAAATGTATACGTGTACAACCATTTTGGAAATCATTACAGTGGTTTCCTCAGAAAGTTGAGACCCAATCTACCTCAAAATCCAGCTATAGCACTTGAGCATATACACAACAGATCCTTCACCTTACCGCAAGACTGCTCAACCATTTTCACTCTACTCATAATATCCAGAAACTGTAAACAATCTAGATGTCATTTACAACATTCTATTGAGGGCAACAGAAGAGTAGATAGAGAAAGTATGGTAAATTTACACAATGGAGTATTACTCAGATGTTAATAATAATTATATCATGAAATTTGCATGATTTAGATGAATAGATTTAACTAGATTTAGGTGAATAGGTTTAACTAGGATAAAAACTACCCTGATCAAGATAACACAGATCCCGAGAGATAAATTTGCTATGTAATACCTTATATGTGGATACTAGCCGTTAAATAAATCATAACCAGGTAATAATTTATAGATCCTGTGAGGTTAAGCATTAAGGAAAGGATGAGAGGATAGTTGTGGATATCTCTGGGAAGGGAAATAGAATAAATTTTATGAATGGAAAGGAGGTATGTGATTTAGGGAGGGGATACAAGCAAAGACAGGTAGAACTGAGAGGCATTTGAGGGATGGTATAGAAACTTATTACAGTGGAAACTTTCTATAAAATATAAAAATATTTTAATGAAGTTTCCAAATAATAATGATGTTGGAGTCCCCATTGACCATCTCTTATCACCAAATGAATCTTTCAATACTGGGACTGATATTGTTTTAACAAAATATCCATTGTTCAACTATACCAACAAAGACTAGGAAACCAGATGCACAGGTGAAAGCCTGCTAGTTCAGAGAGGAGAGAGAGCACCCTGCTGAGTGTTCTACTCAGCCAATGACATCTCAAAAGAAAGTTTTCAATCTCCATGCCATCTCAAAAACCCTCACACTGAATCGCCCTCCGTTCAACTTCATGTGTCATTCTCTGTCATTCCTTCCAACTTCTTCTTACTCGCTTGTCTTTTTTTCCCCTGTGTTCATTCCCTGTCATCTGGTTGTTTGCTTGCTCAATGTCTTGACCTAGGATTAACTTTATTTTACCCTATTTAAAATACTCAAGGAAAAAGCTCTCAAAGTAAAGGTGGGGTTGATGTTGTGCTAGGGATGAGAGATACCACAACTAGAATCAGGCTTTTCCAGTAAACAGCACAATCTCAGAGTTCACAGTGTGATCCTATATCCTGCAAGAGGCTGGGTTACATCCAATTGATTTGTTGTTCTAAAGGAATCCCATGGGAATTTCCAAACAACTGAGCCAATGGTCAAGATAATAGGTAGCTCTCCAGAAAGTACAAGATTCCATTGCTGAAGACAAACCCACACAACTCATTGAACACAGCAGTCAAGCTGGTGCCTAGACTCTGCATACTGATAAAAAGAGCACTAACCACCAGCTTAGTTACAAAACCTCTGATCTACAATTTGTTCTCCCTGCAAAATATGCTAGGATAATAGTGGCATAAAGCTTTTGGGAGAAACCAACCAGTGTCTGATTGACTTGAGGCCCACCTCATGAGATGGAATTCAAATATGATATTTCTGAAATTACCAGGAAACAGAGACTAGATAGTCCAGAGACCTAGAATAAAATCAAATGCAAAGAAAAGGTAACAATAAAATGACTCTTAATGATATTCTGCTGTTCTCACAGATCAGTGTCTGATTCAGTCACCAACTTCTGTAGCAAATGGGTTCAAATACAGAGACATATAGTTGCATTAAGCAAAGAGAGAAACCATGAAATACATATCTCTAAATAGGAAATTTCTGTGAAATCCCACCCATCAGGAGTCCAGAATCTTCAGTGAAGAGGGACAGGAAATAGTGTAAGTGCCAGAGGGGACAGAAGACATCAGGAGAATGAGATCATCCAACTGAGCAAATCTCATATGAATTCTCAGGAACTGAAGCAGCATCCATATTGATGACATGAATCCGCACCAGGTCCTTTGTATATATATTATAGCTTTCAGTTTATTAATTTTATGGGACTCAGAAGTGTGTAAACACGTAGGTCTCTGATTCTTATACCTGATTTGGGCTCTTTTACTTTTGTTGATTTGCCTTACCCAACTATAGTGTGATGTTTTTTGTTTTAGATTATTATATCTTATTTTGTTATATTTTGACCTTATCTCTTAGAACCTGCTCTTTTCTAGTGAAAGGCAGAAAGGTAGAGGATCCAGATGGGATAGAGGTGGTAAGGAACTGTGACAAGTAGAGGAAACTATAGTCAAAATATATTTTATGGTAAAAGATTCAATTACTAAAAGGGGAAGAATGAAAAAATATGAGATAAAAACCCAATAAAATTTCTAGAAGCAACTGAAAATGATAGCAAAATCTCTCAGGTAGCCTAAACTCTCATTATATTTGGGATATAATAAGGCAGTATTTAAAAAGAAATGTATAGTTTTAAATCCGCACATTAAAAAATAATAAAAAGCCAGGCACAGTGGCACTTGCCTGTAATGTCAGCAATCAGGGAGGCAAAGGTAAGCAGATCTCTGTGAATTTGAGGCCAGCTTGGTCTAAAATGTGAGTCTAGGACAGACAAAGAAACACAGATGACACTGTTTCAGAAAACCAAAATAATAATAATAATAGATTATTATTCTCAAGAGGACTATCTAATGCCAAACTTTAATGGTAGCAAGAACAAGAAATCTAACTCAAATCTCTTAGACCCAGATGATAGAAATATTGTTACAGGTTAAACAAAAGTAATAAAGACTTAAATGAAATGAAACATTATCATTTTAAGAATCAAGTAAAAATCAAATTCTTTGAAATATTAAAGTAAGTTTGAGGAGGGTTCCCCTTCCTCCACATCCTCTCCAGCATGTGTTGTCACTTGAGTTTTTGATCCTAGACATTCTGATGGGTGTAAGGTGTAATCTGAGGGTCGTTTTGATTTGCATTCACCTAATGAGTAAGGTCATTGAGCATTTCTTTAAGTGTTTCTCTGTCATTCAATATTCCTCTATTGAGAATTCTCTGTTTTGCTCTGTACCTCATTTTTAATTGGATTACTTGATTTATTAGTGTTTAACTTCCTGAGTTCTTTATATATTCTGGATATTAGCCCTCTGTCAAATATATGGTTGATGAAGATCAGTTCCCAGTCTATAGGCTATAGTTTTGTTCTGTTGACAATGCCCTTTGCTTTACAGAAGATTTTCAGTTTCATGAAGTCCCACTTATTGATTGTTGATCTTAGAGCCTGTGTTGTTGGTATTCTGTTCAGGAAGTTGTCCTCTCTGAGGATGTGGAGAAAGGGGAACCCTCCTCCATTGCTGATGGGAATGTAAACTTGTACAACCACTTTGGAAATCATTCTGGCCCATTCTCAGAAAATTTGGAATAGTGCTACTTCAAGATCCAGCTGTACCACTCCTGGGCATATACCCAAAATATGCTCAAATATACAACAAAGAGATTTACTCAACCATGTTTATAACAGTTTTATTCATAATAGCCAGAACCTGGGAACCACCCAGATGTCCCTCAACTGAGGAATGGATACAGAAATTGTGATACATTTACACTATGCAATACTATTCAGCAATTAAAAAGAAAGAAATCATGAAATTTGCAGACAAATGGTGGGAACTAGAATATATCATCCTGAGTTTGGTATCCCAGAAACAGAAAGACACCCATGGTATATACTCACTTATAAGTGGATACTAGACATACACTCTTGGATAAACATACTGAAGTCTGTACACCTAAAGAAGCTAATCAAAAAGGAGGACCCTGGGTAAGATGATCAAACCCCATGCAGAAAGGCAAATGGGATAGACATAGAAAGAGGGGGAAAACAGGGAACAGGACAGGAGCCTATCACAGAGGGCCTCTGAATGACTACCCAGAAGGGTATCAAAACAGATGCTTAGATTCATAGCCAAACTTTGAGCAGAGTACAAGGAATATTATGAAAGAAGAAGGAGATTTAAGATCTGGAGGGGACAGGAAATACACAAGAACAACAGAACTAAATATCTGGGCACAGGAGTCTTTTCTGAGACTGATACTCCAACCAAGAACCATGCATGGAGCCTAAAATGCCTGCACAGATGTAGCCCATGGAAGCTCAGTGTCCAAGTGGGTACCCTAGTAAGGGGAACAGAGGCTGTCTCTGACATGAACTCAGTGGCTGGCTCTTTGATCACCTCCCCTTGAGGGGGATGCAGCCTTAACAGCAATGCAGCCAGTCCTGATAAGACCTGAGAGGCTAGAAACATTTGAAAGGGGAGGAGGACCTCACCTATCAGTGGACTCAGGAAAAGCATGGGAGGAGAAGAAGGAGGGAGGGCAGGATTGATAGAGGTTGTGGGAATGGGCTACAGCTGCTATACAAAGCGAATAAATTATAATAAAGAAGAAAAAGAAAATAAGATTGAAAAAGTCACAGTCAGCATAACAAAAGAGAAAAATTCAAATTAATAAAATTACAATGAAATGAGATTATTGGGCAATATTCCAAAGAAATTCAGGATTGTTATGGGTCCTTTAAACATGCTTTTGTTCCAAAATTCTGGAAAATATAGATAAGTTTCGAACTCATAAAACTTCATTAATTCCTGAAGTCTAAACAGCATGAACAGAACCTATAACAAGTAATGATATTGATGTAGTAATTAAAATTCTCTTTACAAGGAAAATCCCCAAACTGCAAGTATTTGCTGCTGAATATACAGAACTTTAAAGGAAGATTTTCTGTAAATACTTCGTCCAAGGAAGAATTCTGAAATTTCCATATAGCCTGCAGGCTTGAAATAATGAATTTTGAAACATCTACAAATTTATCTCAAATAAAACATCTTTGGATACTCAATATATAAAAAATAGTGAATGATATAACTTCCAACTAAGAGATATGGGCTGCTTCAATTAGACCTGATTGTTTTCTCTTTGGTCACGGGAGCATTTTCCTTTACGTAGTTTCAGCTGATACCACAAATGCATAGGACAGTCCTCTAGACTGCGCTGAGCTCTAGTAATGCAATGCTTTTCTGTCTGTTCAGCAGTGGGTTAATGACTGCTATAGAATTTTTCCTACTATTGAAATTGGAGCTAAAATGAAAGGCTTTCTTTTCCCAATCATTGGGGCTCTCTTTAAAGGAAAACAGTGTGTCTATGTTTAGATGTTAATCACCCTACAATGTAATATCCCTTTCTGCACAGCTTGCATCCTCAGGCTTTCTCCCCCTCTTAATTGGAATGCCTTTAAAGAACATAACTGATCTGTCCAAAGTTTGGCTGTGAGTCTCTACATCTTATTTGACACCCTGCTGGGTGGAATCTCTCAGAGGACATCTGTGGTAGGCTCCAATCCTTTTTCCTTTTTTCCACTTTATCCTGTGTTTATCCTATTTGCCCTTCTGAGTAAAATTTAAGCATCCTCCCTAGGGTCCTCCTTGTTGTTTAGCTTCTTTAGGTCTGTATATTTAACTATGCTTACCCTATAATATATGGCTAAAATCTACTTATAAGTGAGTATATTCCATGCATGTCTTTCTGCTTCTGAGTTACATCACTCAAGATGATCTTTTCTAGTTCCATTCAATTTCCTGAAAATTTCATGATTTCCTTTTTTTTTTTAAGAGCAACATAATATTCTCTTGCTTAAATGTTCTGTAGGAACAACCTATATGTTTTTGAGAGACATATAGTGTCTTTGAGGGACATATAGGTTGTTCCCAGTTACTGACTAAGGAGGGTATAGATGGAAATCGAGGGGACAAGGGCTCCACAAGGAGACCAACAAGATAAAAAATCTTGTCCCAGGGGAGGCCTGCAGAAACTGATGCATCAACCAAGAAACATGCATGGAGAGCACCCAGAACCCCTCTTCCTGTGTTGCCTATAGGCAGCTCAATGCATAGGGAGCAGAGGAATTCTCTGACATGAACTTGGTCGCCTGCTCTTGGATCACTTCTCCCTGGCAGGGAGAACTTACAAGGCCAGAGAAGTGGATCTAAGCAGTCCTGATGCTACTTGAAAGACTAGGGTCAGATAGTAGGGAAGGAAGTCCCCTTTTCAGTGGACTAGGAAAGGAGGATAAGGAGAAAAGAAGGAGGGAGGGTGGGCTCTGGAAGATGAGGGAGGGGGGTATAGTCAGGATACAAAGTGAATGAATTGTAGAAAATAATAAAATAAAAGTTAAAAAAATAATGCTCATCTACCAGCTGATATGAGCAAGAAAAATAAAAACAGTACTCTTTCTGAATAGAAAATAACTGATATAAATGAAAATAGACACTTAAATTTAAGAGGAAGATAGGGCTATTGAGAGCTGATCTTTGACTCTTGTTTCTTATCCTTTGGGTTATTTTTATTTTTTTTCAAAACTGGGTTTGGAACTCAGGGATAGAACAAAAGGTTAAGATGTACAATCTTAGCACAAAATAAATAAATGAATGAATAAAAAACAAAGAAATAAATACATTTTAATTTGTGAATTTTTTTAATTTTCTTTTTTTCTTTTTTATATTAATTACACTATATTCACTTTGAATCCCAACTGTAACCCCCTCCCTTATCCCCTCCCAAACTCACCCTCCCTGCATCATCTCCCTCCATTTCCCTCCTCAAGTCCACTGATAGGGGAGGACCTCCTCCCTTTCCCTCTGACCCTAGCCTATGAAGTCTCATCAGGACAGGCTACATTGTTTTCCTCTGTGGCCTGGTGAGACTACTCCCCCATTAGGCGGAGGCAATCAAAGAGCCAGCCACTGAGTTCATGTCAGAGACAGTCCCTGTTCCCCTTACTAGGGTACACTGAACTGCCATGAGTTACATCTATGCAGGAGTTCTGGGAGTTCTAGGTCATCTCCATTCATGACACTTGGTTGGAGTATCAGCCTCAGAAAAGAACTCTGTGTTCAGAATGTTTTGATCTGTTGCTCTCCTTGTGGAGCTCCTGACCCCTCCAGGTCTTCTAATCTCCCCCTTCTTTCATAAGATTCCCTGTACTCTGCCCAAACATTGTCTATGAGTCTCAGCATCTCCTTGATACCTTGCTGGGTAAAGTTTTTCAGTGGCCCTCTTTGGTGGGTTTCTTTCCTGTTGCCTGTTTTCTCCCTGTTCCTATGTCCATCCCATTTGCCTTTCTGTGTGAGGACTGATCATCTTACAGTGGGTCTTCATCCTTGCTTAGCTTCTTTATGTATACAGAATTTAGTATGATTATCCTATATTATATGTCTAATATCCAGTTTTAAGTGAGTATATGCCATGTGTGTCTTTTTGCTTCTGGGATATCTCACTCAGAATGATCTTTTCTAGATCCCACCATTTGCCTGCAAACTTCATGAATTCCTTGTTTTTAATTGCTGATTAGCATTACATTGTGTAAATGTACCACAATGTCTTTATCTATTTTTTCGTTGAGGATCATCTGGGTTGTTTCCAGATTCTGGCTGCTATGAACATGGTTGAACAAATGTTCTTGAATACTTGAGCATGTTTTGGATATACGCCTAGAAGTGGTATAGCTGGATCTTGAGGAAGCACTATTCCTAATTGTCTGGGAAAGCGCCAGATTGATTTCTAAAGTAGTTGTACACGTTTACATTACCACCAGCAATGGGTGAGGGTTCGCCTTTCTCCACATCCTCTTCAGCATGTGTTGTCACTTGAGTTTTTGATCTCAGCCATTCTTATGGGTGTAAGGTGAAACCTCAGGGGTCATTTTGATTTGCATTTCTCTCATGACTAAGGATGCTGAGCTTTTCTGTGTTTCTCTGTCATTCAATATTCCTCTACCTGGAAACAATCATCCTAAGTGAGGAAAGAAAGAAACATATGGTATATACTCACTTATATAGACCTATAGGATAGGAAGATCATGCTGAAATTTATACACCTAGGGAAGATAAACAAGAAGGAGGTCCCAGGTTAGTATAATCAATGCTCGTTTAGATGAACAAATGGGATGGACATTGAATGGAGGAGAAAACAAGCAACAGGACAGGAGCATACCAAGAGGGCCTTGAAAGAATCAATATAGCAATGTATCAAAGCAATTATTAAGACTCACAATCAAGCCTTTAGCAGAGGGCGGGAAGTAATAATAAAAATAGGGGGAGTTAGTAAGACTTGGAGAGAACAAGAGCTCCACAAAACCAAACTGAGCAGGGCTCAGCGGTCTTATATGAGACAGTTTCTCCAACCAAGGACCATGTATGGATATGGTCTAGAACCCCTGCTCAGATGTGGCCCATGGTAGCTTGGTGTCCAACTGAAGACCCTAGTAAGGGGAACAGGGACTGTTTCAGTCATGAACTCGATGGCTGGCTCTTTGACCCTCCCCCATACATGCCAGGGAGTAACAGCCTGGCTAGATCCCAGGGGAGGACATTGCAACCAGCCCTGAGGAGACAAGATGATCTGGGGTCAGATGGAAGGGGAGGAGGTCTTCCCCTGTTGGTGGACTTGGAAGGGGCAGGGAGGAGATGATGGAGGGATGGGGAAAGTGGGGAGGAATGAGGGAGGGGGCTATGCCTGGGATGCAAAGTACCTAACCTGTGATTGATATAAAAATAAATTACATTAAAAAAAAGAATTCTCTGTTTAGCTCTGTACTCCATTTTTGTAATTGGATTACTTGATTTGTTCTTGTTTAACTTCTTGAAATTTTTATATATTCTGGATATTAGCCCTCTGTCAGATATAGCGTTGGTGAAGATCCTTTCCCAGTCTGTAGGCTGTTGTTTTGTTCTGATGACAGTGTCCTTTGTTTCATGAGGTCTTATTTATTGATTGTTGATCTTAGAGCCTGTGCTGTTGGTGTTCTCTTCAGGAAGTTGTCTTCTGTGCCCATTGGCTCTTCTCCAATTTTTCTCCTAAGAGGTTTAGTGTGTATGGTTTTAGTTTGAAGTCTTTGATTATCTTGAATGTTATCTTGTGCAAGATGATAAATATGGATATATTTGCATTTTTCTGCGTGTAGACACCCAGTTAGACCAGCACCATTAGTTGAAGATGCTGTCTTTTTTCCATTGCATGGTTTTTGCATCTTTGTAAAAAATGAGGTGTACATAAGTGTGTGTATTTATTTCTGGGTCTTCTCTTTGAGTCCATTGATCCACAAGCTGTTTTCTATGCCAGTACCATGCAGTTATTATTACTTTTGCTTTGTAGCACAGCTTGAGATCAGCGATGTAGATACTTCCAGAGGATTGGTCTATTAGCAACTTAAAGAGTAAAGAATTTGTTTCCTGTCCTCCTTCAGACACAGTGCTCTTATGCTGTTACTGTTCATAAAGTAGGTTTGTGGGCTGGGGAACTGAAAGGTTCAGGTAAGGAAACATGCTTGTGGTAAAAATGAGGTGAGGTAGGAATATGTGTGCTGTGCAAGTATGTTAAAAGTTTATTAAAAATGGAAAAAATGTAAATATCTGAACCCAAGTGAAGTATTAAAGGAGTCTTTCAACATTTCATTTTTTCTCAGTCGTCATCCAAATATTATCTGAGAATGTTTCCTACAGGTAAATAAAAATATCATATAGTATCAATGTCATAAAAAATTCAAAATGGGTGTAGGTCACATGAACTTGATTAACATTTCCATTCTAAACTTTATTTTGAATTATCAGGTTAGAAATTAGCATTGTCTCCCAGTGAGTCACTTTCATGCATTTTCAAGTCAGTGATTTGTTATTCTCATTGAAACAATTAAAATATGTGGGACACATGGACTTGGAGACAGGGAAACCAGCCTTGAGCTAGAGTGAGGTCTAAATGTATCCAAGCCCCCAAAGCCTAAATCTTGAGAATGTTAAGAATAAGGATCACATCCTCCCTGTTTTGTACCTGTATGTTTCTGCACACAGTAGTCTTGTGACCCCTATCTCCACAATTCTTGAAGTAGTTACCCTAGCCTAGCACCTGGAATTCCTTTCCATGCAAATGAAGCATTCCCAGCACCTCAGCCCCAGGCAATGATGTACACTCATTCTGAAAACCCCTACCTCCTTTCTCAAGGTTTATATAGCCCTTATATCTCCCTGCAAAAAGAGAGCTGCACCCCTGGAAGAGCTACTGAAAGAACTGTATCACCGAAAAAGCTGCATCAGAGATGCCTATATCTCCTCCAACTCCAGGCTCCAAGTTTTTAAGGCCAAATCAACATCCTGCAAACCCATAGCCCAGGTAAGGTTCATTCCTGTAAGCAATAGTGTCTGAATGCCCTGAAGAGAAGAAGCAGATCCTGGGTTCTGGAACGACAAAACAATTGACAGAATGATAACAGGAATCTAAGATGCAGACTAAATAATGGCAATAAAGAAAGGTACAATTTAGAATACTTGATCTTCAAACACAAGGCCTGAAGTACTATTTTAAAATTGCCTCAGTTGATGTTCAGGTTAGAGTTTTGCATATCATTTTCATAATGAATTCAAACTTCAATAAAAACAAACATTGAGAGATTCTAGAATCATACTTTTGGGGTACCTAGGATAATTACAGAAGGAACTATTCAGGAGGTCTGCCCATCTCATTACAATTGGCTGTCTTGTTTTGCTACCAGTCTTTCCCCAGAAAACTTTGCAATATGAGTAGACAACTTAAATTTTTCTGGGAAGTTCTCATTTCTCCTACATATGTTCTTTTAAACATACCATGTTTTGCATAAAACATTCTAATTTAATAACAACAACTGCTGAGCTATACTCCCAATTGGAACTCCACAGTCACCCATATCATAGAATGTGGTCCTAAGGACTGGGCTTGCTTTCCATTCACTGGATGGCCACAGCATCTTCTACTTGTATAGTCATTGTTTTCTGCACTGTGTAATGACTATTGGTGTAGTTTTTCAGATCTTTCCTCAGCTGTTTGTATCCCAAGGGAGGGATTTTATCTGGAGGTCACTGAGAAAGGAAAGATTATCTTTTGGGGTCAAGAAAAGCTGCCCTGGGATTCTGAATATACATCAATAAATGGAAGCTTGGAGTGTTCCTATTTCCCTTATTCAATATTTATGCAAATCTTTACAGAGTTTATTGTTGATCTATCATACCTTAGAACATAATATTAATGTGTTGTCATAAATTCTGACTTGGCATTTATTATATTTTTAGAGGAGTACCATTCTACAGTCTTATAAAGAAAAATCAATTCATAAGTTATTTGCTCTAAGCATGAAAAGCTATACTCCTGAAAGACTGATTTGTAATTATGCAAGCATACTTACATTATTCATAATTTTCAAATAATAAAACATAGGGTTATTTTCTCATTGCAAATGAGGTTATTTGTCAAATTATATGTTGAAAGAATTTTTTTAATAAGATCAAAAGTTGACAGTTAAATTACCCCCAGTTTGTATATTCAAGCAAAAGCAGAAAACTTCTGATCTAAAAATAATAGGTCATGATTTACCACATACGTCAGCAATGTTATTAGTGACTGAAGTGGTGGAAAATATGTAGAAGTATAGGTGTTTGATATCTGTTCATAGCTTTTGAATTGAGTATAAACTTTGACTATGTATATTCCTTAACCCTTAGATGACACTTAGCTAGTACTATGAACTTGTTTTAAGATTTTTGCATACAGCAATGTGTGGAACATGTTTGAAATGTTAATCCACATTTTACAGATGGGACAATGATGGGTAGCAAAGCACAATCATCCAATGGTATCTGTGAGACATTGATCTTAGAAAAATATAGCCCTACAAAAAGACCAACAAAACTTAAAATTCTGAGTCCATGAGGTCCTGCAGAGATTGATGTACTAACCAAGGGCCCAGCATGGTGAGGACCTAGACCCCCTGATCAGATATAGCCTATTGGTAGTTCAATCTCCAAGTGGATCTCTGAGTAAGAGGATCAAGGATTGCCTCTATTGAGAACTTAGTTGTCTACTCTTTGATCACTTGCCCCTGGTGATGTGGTCATGCCAGGCCATGGAGGAAGAGGATCCAGGTAGTCCTGATGAGACTTGACAAGCTATGGGCAAACTGCAAAGGAAAAGACCTCCACCTTCCAGTGGACTAGGGAAAGAAGATAGGGGAGAAGAGGAAGGGAGGGTGGGACTGGGAGGAGTTGAGGGAGGGGCTACAATTGGGATATATGATGAATAAATTGTGAAAAAATGTGTACAGCCATCTATGGGAATCTATGGGATATTAGTTTTTGAAACTCTCAGAAAACAAAACTATGTAATCGAGTTCCTTACATTAAATGACATACGACTTGGTTATTGCTTAGGTACACTCTTCCTGAACCTCAACTATTTTAGATGACCCATGTTAACACTGGCAATGCAACATAAACATCTGTCATGTTCATTCTTTAGGGAATGATAGAAAGACAATGTCTGGGCATGCTGAGTATATTTGCATTTTTAGGCTGCCTTATTCCATGGATGTAGAACTTGATACTTACAAAAGATTACAAACAGAGCTCAGCCTTGCTCATTTTTTCACCACAACACCTGGATGCATTTATTGGATCCCTTAAGTTAGCTACATACCATAGGATTCCATGAAAGCTCTCTCAAGCAAGTGACAAATGTTAGGATTATTTATAATATGTTTTGTTTCAGGTTCAGCCATTGTTTCCATATATTCTCTAATATTCAAGTTGGGCACTAGAACTACATTGTGGAGAAAGCCTGGAGTAGCGCATGTAATAACTACTCTGCCATTGGACAAGAGTCTATTACCTTTGTCTAGTCACTACATTATCCTAGACTTGGTTTCTCATTTAACCCTAAGATTGATTTTAAATCACCTTTTGATAGATTATAGGCTATAATCTATAAATATGTTATATGCACATGTGATATTAGACAGTATAAAAGTGTGGTAATATTAATGGATTAAAAATGACCTGCCACTAGTTTATTAGTAAATCACATAAAATATTAATGGCTCATACTTTTCATTGATTCTCAAACGATGAGTCTGCAATCCTGCCTGCCTAGCTATGTGCAGTGAATCTATCCATATCAGTGAGATCAAGAAATCATTTTGGTGAAGGTCTAGAGGTAAATAATTAAAGACATCAGAATTTTGAAATAGAGGCCGTTGGGAAATGTACCTGTTTTATCTACTGTCCTGCAAACTAGAAGCACAGATTAAAAGCAGGGAATTGACATATAGATGCTATGTCCTCGGAAATGTTTTCAGCTCTCCTGAAGATAGGTAACACTAATAAACCTTGTGCCAATGACTCTCTATTGTAGAAGTAAAATAACTTGAGTCCTGATTTTGCTATGAAAATATAATAAGGTTAATATATTATGTGGCTATATCAATGTGCTAAATAAGGAAGGAACTAACTCTTAGTTTATTTTTTCCATATTTATCATAGATAAATACACAAGTGAACACATTATTTCATAAAGTACGACTGAAATCAAGAAAATAAATATTACTGTTTTCTACTTAAGCTTAATAAATTTTATACTTTCAAATGACAAGATTGAATGCTCTAAAATATATCTGGCTCTAATACTTTCTCATTATAAGACTCATGTAAAAGTTATACATTGCCACTGTGCATTAAGAAATATGGATCAGAAAAGTTGCCTTCATAATTCTCAAAGTAAATACAGTGCTATAAGGATGTAGTTGGTGTCAACTAATTTTATGTAAAATAGCATAACAGTTTCTAATGTTTCCAAAAAGTGATTATTATATGTCAAAGATATTTATTTTTCAAAGTATTGCTAATGTGTTCTTTTTTTTTCTTCATCTTAACTTTTGTGTCACCAATGATATGAAAAGAGAAAGTAAACCAATGCTTTCAAGAACTAGTGGCCTTTTCTTGCTACTCAGGTGATGTTAATGAATTTGTCACTTCTGCTATTACCTCCCCTTCAGAGTTAACCTCAGCTTCTCCATTATCAAGGTGCTCCTGAGCATCATTGAGATATCTTTGATTAAATGTCAACTTCTTAAATTATTTTTATTTTTATTGTTAGTTACATTGTATTAACTCTGTATCCCAGCTGTATCCTGCTCCCTCATCCCCTCCCAATCCCACCCTCCCTCAACTACTCCCTGCCCCTTTCCAAGTCCACTGATAGTGGAGGACCTCTTCCCCTTTCATCTGAACCTGGTTTATCAGGTATCTTCAGGACTGGCTGCAAAGTCATCCTCTGTAGCCTAGCTGGGCTGCTCCTCCCTTGAAGGGTGGGGAGGTCAAAGAGCCCACCATTGAGTTCATGTCAGAAATAGTCCCTGTTCTCCTTATTAGGGTGCCCACTTTGATACTAAGCTACCATGGGGTACATCTGAGCAGAGGTTCTAGGTTATATCCATACATGATCCTTGATTGGAGAAACAGTCTCATATCTGTGCCCATATGGAGCTCCTATCCTCTCCAGATAATATTAACTCCACTTTTTTTATATGATTCTCTGCACTCTTCCAAAGGTTTTGTTATGAGTCTCACTATCTGCTTTGATACACTGCTAGGTAGAGTCTTTCAGAGGCCCTCTGTGGTAGGCTCCTGTCCAGTAACTTGTTTTTTCCTACATCCAATGACCATCCCATTTGTCTTTCTAAGTGAGGATTGATCATCTTACCTCAGGTCCTCTTTCTTGTTTATCTTCTTTAGGTGTATAGATTTCATTATGTTTATCCTATCTTATAAGTCTAAATAAGTGAGTATATACAATGTGTGCATTTCTCCTTCTGGGATACCTCTCTCAGAATATTTTCTAGATTCCACCATTTGCTTGCCAAAAGCAATCTACAGATTCAATGAAATTCCCATCTAAATACCAACACAATTCTTTACAGACTTTGAAAGAAAGATTCTCAACTTTATATGGAGAAACAAAAAACCCAGAATCTCCAAAATGATCCTGTACAACAACAGATCATATAGAGGTATTTCCATCCCTGACCTCAAGCTGTACTACAGAGCAATAGTAATAAAAACCACATGGTATTGGCAGAGAAATAGAAAGGAGGATCAATGGAACCAAATAGAAGACACAGAAATCTCAAATTCTTCACATACTTCTAATTTTAGAGACTGGATCCTTCCTTACAGTCTTCCTCAGACATACCAGGCTCTATATCCATATTTTAGATGATTTTTTAACTAGTATAATAATCAAGGTTTTAAGTGAAACAAAAGCATATATCATTTTCTTATGTTATTTAATTATGTTTCATAACAGTCTGTTTTATTTAATCAGCCAATACAAATTTTAGTTTCTACTATGCAAAAAAATAAATTCAAATAGATACAACTACAATGAAGTGAGCGTAAATCTCCTGAGATTATTGTCAATTGAACTCATTATGATAAGATTTTCAGCCTTTCCTAAATAACTCTTATGATATTAAATACTTTATCTTGAGATCCAAGATGGCTGCCACGAGAGGACACTGTGTCTGAGGAGTAGGACAGCAGAAACAATGCAGCGACCAGGAGACTGAACTCTGGGACCTAAAACACCAGCATTTGTGATTGCCAGGTGAGCAGAACTGCTACGGTGAGAAAATCAAGTGGGAAAACACTAGGGACAACCAGTTATTCCCCAGAAAAATCTCCAGGTGACCAGCTGCACACAGCTCTGATCTGAACAAGCAGCCACTCTGGGCACCCGCATCTGCCATAATAGACTGGATTGCACAGTCTCGTGGGCAGTCTGAGGAGGAACTGGGTACTGTTTTCACTGACCTGCACACTGTGAGTGCACACTGCACCCGGGTTATGCTTCAACACACGAGGGTGTGGCAGGCACACACAGATCCCAGGCTGAGAGGGTCTGGGGGACCTTTTTGACTGGACTGCGCACTGCGGGCCCACACCACATGCTTCTGCCAGCAAGGACCTCAGTCCCTGTGTGAGTCCACAGGCAAGTCGGGGAGGAACCCAAGTTCTGCTTCAACCTGTAGGTGTGCCGCAGGCACACACCAATCGCCAGAACTACCCCAGACTGAGAGGATCCTGAGGGGGAACACTGCAGGTATCCACCAACAAAAACCTCAGTCCCTGTGTGTGTCCACAGGACAGACAGAGAAGGCCTTGGGCACGATTTCAGACAGGCCTGCATTCAGAGGAGGCACACCAACCCAAACCCACTGTGTGTGCCCCAAATATCATCTCAGACTGTGGTGCACAGACCCTTGCCCAGAAGGGGGCACCAAATCTCCATTTAAGGGGAGAGCCCTCAGCAGCACTCCCAGGGCAGGGCCCAAATCCCCCAGCTGACATCTCAAAAGACTGAGGAGCTAAAACTCCAGACCAGAGGGGTGACCAGCCAGCAGTGCTCACAGCTTCTAGCAAAGAGCATGAAGCCTGGTACACAGAGTCCACAATAGAGTTCAACTGAGACACAACACACACTAACAAACCACCGGAAATCCCTGATCTTCTTGAAGAATACCCCTGACACAACAGATTGACA
>CM053764.1:33631550-33647270 GCA_028658305.1 Pachyuromys duprasi
GTGCGGGGGTTCCAGTCCACATCCACACATGGTCCTTGATTGTAGAAACCGTCTCTTACAAGACCCCTGTGCCCGGCTCAGTTTGGTCTTTGTGGAGCTCTTGTTCTCCCCAAGTCTCAACAACCTCCCCCAGATCTATCATTACTCTCGCCCTTTGTCAGAGGCTTGATCTCGAGTCTTAATATCCGCTCTGATACATGAATAGAAAACAGAAATTGAATTATTTATATGTGATGTGTAGCTAATATTTTAAAAAACTGTTGAAAATTACATGAAATATCTAAAGTCAACTAGGACAATAAAATATGCCTGTGTAATTAACACATGCTTTAAATAATGTATATATTCTATTTAAATTTCTTATAATTCATATATATGCCTAGGAGAGGAAGAACTGGATCTTGAGCTAATACTATTCCTAATTTTCTGAGAAAGCACCAGATTGATTTCCAAGGTGGTTGCACAAGTTTACATTCCCACCAGCAATGAAGGAGGGTTCCCCTTTTTCTACAGCCTCTCCAGCATGTGTTGTCGCTTGAGGTTTTGATATTAGCCATTCTGCTTAGTGTAAGAGTTGTTTTGGTTTGCATCTCCCTGATGACTATGAACATGGAATATTTCTTTAAGTGTTTCTCAGAAATTTGATATTCCTCTATTGAGATTTTTCTCTTTAGCTCTGTACCTCATTTTTAATTGGATTACTTGATTTGTTGGTGTTTCACTTCTTCAGTTCTTTATATATTCTGGATATTAGCTCTCTCTCAGATATAGGGTTGGTGAAGATTCTTTCCCAATCTGTAGGCTGTTGTTTTGTTCTGCTGACAGTATCCTTTGCTTTACAGAAGCTTTTCAGTTTCATGAGGTTCCACTTTTTGTTGTTCTTAGAGCCTGTGCTGTTGGTGTTTTGTTCAGGAAGTAGTCTCTTGTGCTAATGAGTTCCAGGTTCTTCTCAGAGACTGATACTCCAACCAAGGACCATGCATTGAGAGGACCTAAAACCCTTGTTCAGATGTAGCCCATAGACTCATTCTTCCAGTGGGTTCCCTAGTAATGGGAACAGAGGCTGTCTCTTACATGAACTCAGTGACAGGCTCTCTGATCACCTCCCCTCTGGGGAATGCAATCTTGCCAGGCCACAGAGGAAGATGAAGCAACCAGTCCTGATGAGACATGATATGCTAGGATCAGGTAGAAGGGGAGGAGGACCTCTCTATCAGTGGACTAGGAAAGGTGTATAGGGGCAGATGAGGGAGGGAAGGTAGAACTAGGAGGAGATGAGGGGGGGGCTACAGCTGGGCGTCAAAGTGAATAAATCATAATACATGATAATAAAAAATAAAATCATAATAATACAAAATGTATTTAAATTAATTATAAGTACATTCCATTTAACAATGAAAAATTTCTAGTATATGCCACAAATCATTGACTTGTAGTGATTATTTTAAATATAAAATATGTTAATGATTTTTTTTCTCTTTTTCTCTCCTCCCTTTACCCAACCACTTCCTATTTCATTCTCTTGTTTGTCCACTCCATCTCCTTCCCTTTAATATAGCATCAGATGAAGAAGAGCCTACTTCAGGAGGTAAATTTCCTATCTTAGACATATTTGTTTTCCTATTTAATTTAACAGCTTAGCAATGGAAAGTTGAATTGGAGATAAAGCTCAGAAACAGATTATTTGCCTATGTCTAGGTTCAGTCTACTGTAACATCCACAGCCTCCTCAAATGATTTTTAAATCAAGAATTATGGTGCATCCCTCTAGTTCCCAGCCTTAGGAGTCTGATACAGCAAGTCATAATTTCGAGGGCCATCTGCCATACTCAGCAAATTTCTGGTCTGCCTGAATTACTTATTAAGATTCTGTCTTCAAACAAACAACTGAAAAACAAAAAAGGAAGGCTCAAGTTTTTGAAGTATATTTTGTTCATGTTGCAAGCAGAAAATAAATGGTTTTGTTAACATTTTTGAAAACTTTGTTCTGTAATATTTTAATTAATTAATTTTTGTTTGTTCGCTTTGTATCACAGCTGTAACCTTGTCCCTCTCCCATTCCCACCTTCTCTTCCTCTTCTCCTCCCATGCCCCTCCCCAGTCCACTGATAAGGGAGTTCCTCCTCCCATTCCATCTGACCCCAGCCTGTCAGGTCTCGTCAGGACTGGCTGCATTGTCTATCTCATAGGCAGGCTGTACTAAGCTAATTTGAATCATGTTGTCCCAGAAAACTCAATGAAAAAATAAAATAATCACAAATAATCTAACAAAGGAAATCATGGTAACATCAACATCGAAGAATATAGAAACATAGACAATTACAGTATTGAAAAAAACTGTTTAAAAATAATGAAGGTAAAATATTTCTATTAAATTCAAAAAGAGGAAAAAATAAAATCTTTCTGAAATACATTTTGTGATAATAGATTGTATTATCAAATATATCTGCAATATCAGGCATGATATTAAATTTTAAGAATAAAAATTATGTGATTGGCTAAGACATATTTAAAATTTTTCAGTATCCATAATTTTACTGTAATAATCTTTCAACCTCATAGCATGACTTTGTTCTTATTCAACTAAGTCTAATTTTTTAAGCACAGAGTAAGTCTTTAAATAACAACCACAGAAAGTGCTTATGTCTGCATTTATAGAAGTGAATATGGGCTTCTCAAAATGTTTACAGGAGTCTGAGGCAGACCAAGGAGAAACAGTAGGAGTAAAGAACATAATTCCATGAAAAGACTGTAGAGAACATCTTTTTAAAGTATGAAGACACTGAATGGTCATTTCCAATCAATAACTAGGGGACTGAATGGAATGAACAAGCAGAAGTCATGGTCTGGGCAAGACATGGGATGAGCCACTCCATGACATGGCCCTGCGATTACAGACAGAAACTTCTTCAGTCAATGAATAAATTGTTTTCTCTTTAATATTTTTAGTATTTAAATTATTATGGCACAAAAGTCTGGCTAACACTAGATTCAGTTAGAACTCATATATGATATACAGTCAACTCAATTCATAAAACAAAACAAAAAAATATTTTCAACAAGCATGCCTCCTGACTTCTACTTTTTTGTTAACCTAGGCAAGGGTATTTTTTTTTTTTTCTGTCAGAACAGAGAAACAGATCAGACTAACATGGATTATGACAAAATAGTTAATTTATTAATTTCTTGATAAATTACAATTATACATGAACAGTGTATCATATGACAATGTCTTAAAATATCCCAACAGAAATTCAGATGAACCCAGAGCTGATATTTAACTTTCATATTAATTAAAATGCACTACACCAATTTGGATGAGAGAAAGAAACTCTTGCATTTTTCCTACTCCACTTGGCATTGTGTACTTGTTCTTCTGCCTGTAAAATTAATATGACTGAGAAGCAGATTCATAGTTGTTGAGCTGCTTCTGTGTAATTTATAATTTTGTTTATCCTTAAAATTCAAACTTTACATTTTAGAGCTTTCTGTAAAGATGCCCTCTTATTCAAAAAACACAGTTTTATTTATCTTGGGATAGTAATCCTTTCCAGGTTCACCATTTTCTAAGCCCAGTTACACATAATTTCTTTTGACACGTCACAATTTGAAACTGCTGTTCGCCAAGCTTCTTATTCTACTACAAAATATATTTGCGTTTGACACATAAGGATTAATAATAACCCAGGGTTAACTATATTTAACTCATTCATTGTTTACTTTTGGTTTTACAATACATTCTTGTGAAAACAAGTGAAACCAGATGTTTGTCTATGAATGTTGAATTTACTTTATAAAATTATAGAATTAATAGAGTTTATAAGTTAAATACATATATTTTCATATATGTATATATGATATGCTCTTGTAAGTTTCTAATGTACAGTTTAATATTGTTTGTGGGACTTATGCTGTGTAGTAGAGCTCTAGATGTCCCTGCTATAAAACCGAGACAGGAGAGTCTTTGTTTACTTTTTCCCTTTCTCTAACCTCAGCCAATGCCTTATTAATCTCTATTCTACTCATTTTTCTATGTCTACAAATGCTTTAATTTCTTATATAATTTATGTGATGTAGTTATATGTAGAATTACCCATATTTTTGTGGATGTCAAAATTCTTTTCTTAAGGATGAATAATGCTCCACTGTATGTATTAATACATGTGGTAATTCAATTCTCTACTTTTCTCTTAATTGATTTTTTTATTCTTCACAATTTACTCATTATATATTCTGGTTGAAACCCCCTCCCTCAACTTTCCCTAGTCCCACCTTCACTCCCTCTTCCTCTCATCCCCTTCCCCTACTCCACTGAAAGAGAATCTCAGCGTCTGCTTCAATCCCCTGTTGGGTGAATCCTTTCAGAGGACCCTCTGTAGTAGGCTTCCATCCTGTTTTCTCTCTTCCACCTCTTCTAGTATCTAACCTTTTTGCCATTCTGAATAAGCAGAGAATTCTCAATAAGAAATGAAAAATGGCAGAGAAACACTTAAAGAAATGTTCAACATCCTTAAGTCATCAGGAAAATGCAAATCAAAACAATTCTGAGATTCCATCTTACACTTATCAGAATGTCTAAGATAAAAAAAAAAAAAAACTCAAGTGACAACACATGCTGGAGAGGATGTGGAGAAAGAGGAAACCCTCCTCCACTGATGGTGGGAGTATAAACTTGTACAACCACCTCAGAAATCAATCTGCACTTTCTGAGAAAATTGAGAATAGGATTAACTCAAGATCCAGCTATCCTACTAATGAGCATTTACCCAAAAGATGCCCCACAATTCAATAAGGATATTTGCCTTTTCAACTTTTCTATGGATGACATCAAGCTTGTTGTTTTGAATTAGCTATTGTATCATGTTGTAGAGTACATATTTCCATGACAAAATGCTTATACATTGGATATACAATCAGAAGAGTGTGTTACATCACATGGTAGTTTCATATGTATTTGTTAAGGAAATTTACTGTCCCACATTAGCTTCAAAGTTTATTCAAAGGGATAATAAACAGGGATCCCTGGATCTTTCCCTTAAAAATTAAAAAACAATTCCAAAGATACTGAAACATATAAATATAATATGTGGAACACATGAATATAGTAGTTGATTTGGAGTCATAATGTATTCACATTGATTGCCCCTGAGAATCTTTACTGTTCTGGGAGCAAGCCCTCATGTAACCAAAATGACATTTGTGTAACATTCCTTCCAAATTATCCCAGACTGGCTAAATAAAGATGTCTACATACCTTGGTTGCAGAGAAGTGACATAGATGGGACTAAAATCCTGGCTGAGAAGACAGAAGATAGCAGTAGGGATGATGAGGAGAAAATAACAGTTGAGGAGGAAGGAGATAGCAGAGTTGCCATGGGTTAAGAATGAACAAGAAAATTGTTTCCTCTGCCAATGAGTTCAAGGCTCTTCCACACTTTCTCTTTTAACAGATTTAGTTTTGTCTGGTTTCATGTTGAGGTCTTTGGTCAACTTGGACTTTAGTTTTGTGCAGGGTGATAAATATGGATCTCTTTGTATTTTTCTACATGTAGATATCCAGTTAGACCAGCACCATTTGTTGAAGATGCTGTCTTTTTCCATTATATTGTTGTGGTGTCTTTGTAAAAAACCAAGTATCCATAGATGTGTGGGTTTATTTTTGGGTCTTCTACTTGATTCCCTTGATCCACCATTCTGTTTTCAACCATGTCCGTAGCAGCTTTATTTATAATAGCTAGAACCTGGAAACAACCAGATGTCCCTCAACTGAGGAATGTATACAGAAATTGTGGTACATTTACACAGTGGAATACTACTCAATTAAAAACAAGGAAATCATGAAATTTGCAGGCAAATGGTGGGATCTAGAAAAGATCATCCTGAGTGAAGTATCCCAGAAGCAGAAAGACACACAAGGTACATACTCAATCACATAGGCATATAACAAACGATAAACTTAGTAATATCTGTACACCTAAAGAAACTAACCAAGAGGGAGGACTCCGGTTAAAATGTTCAATCCCTATCTAGAAAGGCAAAGAGTATGGACATCAGAGGAAGGAGATAACAGGGAACAAGATAGGAGCCTGTCACAGAGGGCCTCTGAAAGGCTCTGCCCTGCAGACTATCAAAGCAGATGCTGAGACTTATGGCCAACCTTTGGGTAGAATGCAGGGAATCTTATGAAAGAAGCAGGAAATACTAAGATCTGGAGAGGACTGGAGCTCCTCACGGAGAGCAGCAGAACCAAAAAACCTGAGCACAGGGGTCTTTCCTGAGACTGAACCTCCAACCAAGAACCATGCATGGAGATAACCTAGAACCCCTGCACAGATGTAGCCCATAGCAGTTCAGTGTCCAAGTGGGTCCTGTAGTAATGGGAACAGGGACTGCCTCTGACAGGGACTGCCTATGAACTGATTGGCCTGGTCTTTAAGCACCTTGCCCTGAGGGAGGATCAGCCTTACCAGGGCACTGAGGAAGACAATGTAGCCAGTCTCTGATGAGACCTAATAGACTAGGATCAGAAGGAAAGAAAAGAAGACCTCCCCTATCAGTGGGCTTTAGGAGGGGCATGTGTGGAGAAAGGGGAGGAAAGGAGGGTTTGGGAGGGGAGGGCAGAGGGCTCTACAGGGGGGATGCAAAGTGATTAAAGTATAATTAATAAAAAAATAAAAAAGAAAAAATGTAAACAAAACGATAATGCAGATTATTGTGTCATACAAAATTTAAACATGTTTTAAATTACTATTTCAACATTTTATAAGAACAAAAGGGCCATTATATTGATCTCTATTTTTCTACTTTTGTTCCAGTAGAATATACTTCTTTTTCCCAGTAACTTTTTAAATTAACAAATGCTAATAATTTAGCTATTGTTAATAACCACTAGCGCTGATTGACTACAGCAACAAACAGGTCTCCAGTGCTGGAAACTGATTCAAAGAACTGCCTCAGGACAAGAAGGCAGCTAAAAGATGAGCCCTGTTATACAGGGATCTAGATTGTATACCCAGGTCACTTTTGAAACAGAGGTTCAAGAGGACTAAGAAATAGTTACCTCTTTGATGAGAGGTAATAACTACATACATCTTTAGATATAAAGATGATATTTATAATGTATTTAGGAATTAAAATGGTATAATATAATGTATATAGGAATTATAAAAAGTCATGGTAGTAGATTCTCTTCTAAGATGCAAAAGCTTACTTCCCAGAAATTTTGCTATGTCTCTAGTACCTGGCACGGTTTACCCTCATTGTGTGGGCCTTAAGTCTGCTTAGACAGTAACTGAATACCATCAACATGTGAGTTGCCACTTATTGAACCTTTATGAGTAACTTGCCATGCTTGTCATTGGTATGGATACTAGATTTCAGAGCTCTGTAGGACTATTAAATTCTTTCCTCCATTGGAAACTTGCACGGTATTCTCTGGTACAATGGAGGCTACAAGGAAGAAGGCTTTATGGTTAGATCCAGCTTGAAAACTCAGAGTCCTATGACCTAAGTGTGTACTCTCTTCAGTAATAGTAGTGTATCATCAATATCTGTGAAGCAAATAAAGCAAGAGCTTGTTGTGAGGGTCTCTTTGACTATATTAACCAGTGATTATAAAGGATATTTTCCCTGCCTAGTAATAGGATTTTTGTTAGTCTCTATAATCTTATGTAATATGTAAACACTATATATTACATAATATTTAACATATTATATAACATATAATATTAACACTATATGCTGTATAATATTTAATATGTAATATAATTATTCTATAATATATTATATATTTACCGTTATTATATATTTATATAACTATATATTATATATGATTATATATAATAATACATGGTATAATATATAAAATTTTAATATTATATATAATATAAAATATAATTATGTAATAATATAAGTATAATTATATAGTTATACTATATAATTTAAATAATATGCATATTACTTAAACATATATTGTACAAAGTATATATACACATTAAAATATATGTATACATATTAAAATATATGTACATACATGTATATACATGCATCTATCAGGAGGTTGAGACACATGGAGAAAATAGGAATGGCAAATAACCCCAAGCTTCTTTAATAAAATCTCAAAGAATCTTATTATCTTAACTTTTTTCTTGAAAGAATTTGGGGCAAAAAAGATAAATATATCTATTCAAAGAAGTCTTTCCATGCTGGAATTCATTAAGATTTAATGGTGCATTCTACATTTACTGTTAACTTTATACATCTAGAAACACATTCAAATACAAATGTCTACTATTTAATGTAGAGATGTTTAAAACATCATTGGTTGTTTTTAAGGTTGCATTGAAGCTCTTCATAAAAACTGAAGAGTAATTTCTCAGAAATAAAAATAAGGAATAAGTCTGTAGCACATACTAGCTTAGAATTCTTGCCATATTTTGGTTACTATTCTTAGATATTGTGACACTAGCCTTAGAATGAATCATTTTAGTCTTTTAGCTGTTGGGACTGAGTGTGTTAGAGTTAATGTGTAAATACTCAGATATTAAAAAAGAAAATGGAAGCAAGAATGGTTAAACTATAAGTGAATGGCACGTTTTAACAGTCTGTGTTTTATGTACTGTATTTAGAGACACCACTGATGTGCCTGATTCAAAGCGAGTTCCTATAAACATGGGGCCATCCCTTGTCGTTCTCCTCTAACCTCTAATACTGACTTTCTTTAGTTACTTTGGTTTGTATCATCCAAGAAATGTTATGTTTCTAGACACTGTTAAATTGTGATAGAAGAAAGATGAATCTGTTGATACACCCTCAAAGTTTAATTAATTAATTCACTTTACCTCCCAATAAGAGTTCCCTCCCTCCTCTCATCCTGGCCCCACCTTCTCCCCTTCTTTCCCCATCAACCCTCTCCTGTTCCTCAGAGAACTGGAACCCCCCATTACCAACCCTCACAGTTCACCATGTCACATCAGGACTGAGCACACAAGTGGTTTAACAAGGCAGCCCAGCCAGGGGGAAGTGATAAAAAAGCAGACAACAGAGTCCATGTCAGAGAGAGTCCCCATTCACCTAACTAGGGCACCCACATGAAGTATAAGCTTGCCCATATGCTTTATTTGTGTAGGGGCATAATTCCAGTACATGCATGTTCCCACGCATGTTCCTTTGTAGGTGCTTCGTTCTCTGCGGGCCCCTCTGAGCCCTGGTGAGTTGGCTTTATTCGTCTTTTTGTGGATCTCCTGTCAGCTCCACATCCTTCTAATCTCCCACCTCCCCACTCTTCCACAAGACTCACTATGCTTTGACAAATGTTTAGTTTTGAGTCTCAGCATACATTTTGATCTGCTGCTGGATGGTGCCTTTCAGAGGGCAGTTATGTTAGACTCCTGTTGGGAAACAGAATACTGCTTATAGTATGAGGATCTTTATTTGGCATGTATCTCAGTTTGAACTAAGCTTGCTCAGGATGCATGATATTCTGGGCATGATAATGGTCATCCCATAAAGCCAAGATCAATGGTGAATAATCAAAATCTCAGCACTACTCAGCTATCAGGTATCATAATAAATTTGAATACAGGTTGACATATATAATATTTTTTCTAAAATAAGACAGGGTATGGGCAGAGCCCTACTAGCTAACATGAAAGAAGAAAGAAAGAAAGAAAGAAAGAAAGAAAGAAAGAAAGAAAGAAAGAAAGAAAGAAAGAAAGAAAGAAAGAATAGGAAGGAAAACAAACAAAAAGTGGAAAAATAGAAAGAAAGCCAGAGTAGTTCTTAGAATTATAAGAGGGAAATTCTAAAATCAAGGTGTTAACAAGGCTAAGCATCTACTGTATTATGGATTCAAATCTTTTATTTTCTGTCACATATCTAGTTTGTGGAAGATGCTGGCATTATTGGATATCACTAATTAAAAACAAATAACAACACAGTTGGCCACCATGTTCACTCTGACATCTCTTCTTTTCAGTTGTCTTGCTCATCAGAAGAATACATTTGTCTTTTAATTTAGTTCTTCCCTGGGGGCCTAAAATGACATCATCTTTAGATTATTATGTAGCACTTCTTATAAGTAAATGAACATTCACACTAGGCAGGGTCTTAAATATAGTAGGCCTACAAGATTAATCAATCAATAAATAAATTGATTAATTATTTTATTTATTAGTATCACTCAGCTTATTAAAATAGTAACACTTTAAATTTAGTTTTTATTTTTCACATTAATTACAGTTTATTTGTTTTGTATCCCAGCTGTAGCCCCTTCCCTCAGTCCCTCCCCATCCCACACTTCCTCCCTCATCTCCTCCAATGCCCCTCTCCAAGTTCACAGATAGGGTAGGTCCTCCTCCCCTTCCATCTGACCCCAGCTTATCAGGTCTCATCAGGATTTGCTGCATTGTCTTCCTCTGTGGCCTGGCAAGGCTGCTCCCCTCTCAGGGGGAGATGATCAAAGAGGCAGCCACTGAGTTCATGTCAGAGACAGTCCCTATTCCCATTACTAGGAAACCCACCTGGAGACTAGGCTACCATGGGCTACATCTGTGCAGGGGTTCTAGATTATCTCCATGCATGGTCCTGGGTTGGAGTATCAGTCTCAGAAAAGACCCATGGGCCCAGTTATTTGGGTTCTGTTGCTATCCTTTTGGAGCTTCTGTCCCCTCCAGGTCTTATTCTCTCCCCCTTCTTTTGTAAGATTCCCTGCACTTTGCCCAAAGTTTGGATATGAGTCTCAGCATTTGCTTTAATACCCTGCTGCACATAATCTTTCAGAGGCCCTCTTTTGTAGGTTCCTGTTCTGTTCCCTGTTTTCTCCCTCTTTCAATGTCTACCTCATTTGCTTTCTAGAAGAGGATTGATCATCTTACCCAGGGTCCTCCTTCTTGATTAGCTTCTTTAGGTATACAAATTTTAGTATGATTATCCTATATTATATGTCTACTATCCACTTATGAGTATATACCATATGTGTGTTTCTGTTTCTGCATTACCTCACTCAGGATGACCTTTTCTAATTCCCATCTAAAAATTTCATGATTTTCTTGTTTTTAACTGCCGAGTAGTATTCTATTTTGTAAATGTACCACTATTTCTGTATCCATTCCTCAGTTGAGGGATATCTGGGTTGTGTCCAGATTCTGGCTGGTACAAATAAAGCTGCTAATAACATGGCCGAACAAATGTCCTTGAATAGGTGAGCATACTTTAGATATATGCTTAGGAGTGAGTGGTATAGCTAGTTCTTGAGGTAGCACTATTCCTAATTGTCTGAGAAAGCAGCAGATTGATTTCCAAAGTGGTTGTACACGTTTACATTCCCACCAGCATATCCTCTCCAGCATTTGTTGTCACTTGAGTTTTTGATCTTAGCCATTCTGCTGGGTGTAAGGTGAAATCTCAGAGTTGTTTTGATTTGCATTTCCCGGATGAGAAGGATGTTGAGCATTTTTTAAATTTTTTCTCTCCCATTCACTGTTCCTCTAATGAGAATTCTCTGTTTAGCTCTGTACCCCATTTTTTAACTTATGAATATTGATGCAAAAATACTCAATAAAATACTCACAACCTGAATCCACAAACACATCAAAGATATCATCCTTTATAACCAAGTAAGCTTCTTCCCAGGTAGGCAAGGGTGGTTCAATATACTGAAATCCATCAATGTATCCCATCATATAAACACACTGAAAGATAAAGACCACATGATATTCTCCTTAGATGCTGAAAAGCATTTGATAAAATCCAACATATATTTGTGTTTAAAGTCCTGGAGAGATCAGTGACAAACATTTACTTAAACATAATAAAGGCAATATGGTGCAAGCGTATAACCAATGCTCTCAAATTAAATGGAGAGAAATGTGAATCAATCCCACTGAAATCAGGGACAGTGTAAGGCTGCCCACTCTCTCCATACCTCTTTAACATAGGACTTGTAGTCCTTGCTAGAGCAATAAAACAATTAAAGGAGATCAAAGGGATTCAGTTCAGAAAGAAAGAAGTCAAAATATCACTTTTTTCCTTGGTTGTAGAAACCGTCTCATACAAGACCCCTGTGCCCTGCTCAGTTTAGTCATTGTGGAGCTCTTGTTCTCTCCTGGAATCCCTGTGCAGATGGGACCCAGGATAGCTTGGTGTAGGACTGGAGGGCCTAGTGAGGGAAGCAGGGACTGTTTCAGTCTTGAACTTGATGGCTGACTCTTTGACCCTCCCCCATAGGAGCCAGGGAGTGACACACTGGCTGGATCCCAGTGGAGGACATTGCAGCCAGCCCTGAGGAGACAGGATGAGCTGGGGTTGGATGGAAGGGGAGGAGGTCCTCCCCTGTTGGTGGACTTGGAGGGGGCGGGGAGGAGATGAGGGAGGGTTGGGGAAGGTGGGAGGGAGTGGGCGGGCTGCGCATGGGATGCAAAGTACCTAACCTGTGATTGATAACAAAAAAATAAATAAATAAATAAATAAGTGAGAATGTGGAAAAAAAATATCACTTTTTTCAGATTATATGATCATATACATGAGTGACCCCAAAAATTCTACCAGGGAACTCCTACAGCTGATAAACACCTTCAGTCAAGTGGCTGGATATAAAATCAACTCAAAAAATAAGTAGCCCTTCTGTATACAAAAGATAAAAGGGCTGAGAAATAAATTAGGGAAGCAACATCCTTCACAATAGCCACAAAGGACCTAAAGTACCTTGGTATGATCTAACCAATGGAGTCAAAGACTTGTATGTACCTCGTTTTTAACTGGATCACTTGATTTGTTGCTGTTTAACTTTTTGAGTTCTTTATATATTCTGAATATTAGCCCTCTGTCAGATATAGGATTGGTGAAGATCTTTTCCCAGGCTGTAGGCTGTTGTTTTATTCTGATTACAGCGTCCTTTGTTTTACAGAAGATTTTCAGTTTCATGAAGTCCCATTTATTGATTGTTGATCTTAGAGCCTGTGGTGTTTGTGTTCTGTTTAGGAAGTTGTCTCCTGGAGTTCAAGGCTCTTCAATATTTTTTTTCTAACAGGTTTAAAGTGACTGATTTTATGTTGAGGTCTTTGATCCACTTGGACTTTAGGTTTGTGAATAAGGATGGATCTATTTGCATTTTTCTACATGTGGACCTCCAGTTAGATCAGCACCATTTGTTGAAGATGTTACCTTTTTTCCACTGTACGTTTTTGGCAGCTTTGTTAAAAATCAGGTTTTTCAAGATATTTTCAATTCCTCAACTAATTAAATTCAGTAACGAGGGGATTAACAATCATTTGATTGACAGATTTCTGTCTTTAGACATGAGTGTGGTTAAGAAGTTATGTATCAGCTATAAAATCATTATAAAACTATACACCTGAATTTTAAAAACACATAAAGTTTGTACAAATTTAATAATATTTTAAGTATTCATAAGATTGCTCTCTTTCACTTCCCATTAAAGAAACTGACCTTCACAATTTGGACATTTCATAATTTAATATAATTTTATTGTTATTTTGCATTATATTTCTTCTTCAACTTCACATAGAGACTCAAATTATATTTGGCATGATACATGCAATATTGTCCTTTGTCTAAATTTACTTTACCAATTAGAAGACAAAGTTTACCTTTCCTATAATGACTTCATCTTTTAAACCATTCTATCCTACTTTTAATTTCATAACAATTTTACCTTGCAGATCCCGTGGCTCAGTGAATATATTTTTGCATGTTAAAATTTTCTTTTAAAGTGACTGACAATAAAAGATAAATTATAACGTGCTTAGACACAAGTCCAAGTTCCGAGATTCAGACAGCTAGAGACAAGTGTTTCAGAGTGATGTGAATATGACCCCTGGGAAATCACCATGTGGAGTAACTTGAGAGATAGAATAGAAAATACTAGTCAATGGCTGTGAAAAAATGTGTCAAGAAGACATTTTAATGGAATTTTTTCCACTTAATTTAACAGTGAACAGGATAAGAAATAAGCACCTGTATCTCGACTGCTGAGTGTTACAGCACTGCCAATTTCTAGAAGCCTCACTGTTAACCACCTGTTATTAAACGCCACGCTCTTCAAGCATAGTTTCTTTATATAATTTTCAATGTTATGGACATTATACATTTCATATTACTTCTGTGAAATACATACAGGCTTTGAAAATAACATCTGGTTTTATTGTTTTCTTTCTTGCTCTTTATCATGTTTTTGACATTTTCATTGTTTATTTGAATACGTCAAGCTTATGCATGAAACATTCGACGACTGAAAAACACTGCTATAAAATAACAAAATGTGGCATGGATAGGTTCAAGTACATATGCAAACCTGTAGAAAGTTTCAAATTTAATGAGGAAGCCTACATTTAAATATATATATATATATATATATATATATATATATGTAACATTTCTCCTGTAATATTTGCAACAATTTTTATAGTTTATTGGGGACAATTAACTTATGTTTAGAAATGGGCATAGCAGAAAAGAAAATCTTACGATATATTTTGAGATGACTCATACATTACTTCAAAGTAAAGCAGATTATATAATGTGCCTTCGGAGTTTCCAAATAATTGAACTCAAGAAAATGAGGGAGATATAGGTTGTATGTAGACTCAGAGATAGCAAATAATTGGATAATGGCTAACCTTGTTAACTCAGTGGAACTCTATGAACAATTTTTAAATGGAAGCTAATATGTTGGAAGAATTTAATTAAATGGAAAATAGAATAAGCATCAATGATCACAGTGTAAAACTTCAAATTTTTACCCGATTTTGATGACAATTAGAAACAATTTCAGTAACAAATATAATTCTAAAACGTGGCAGTTTTCTGTACTTTAAATATCAAGGGATATGTAGTAAATAAGATTCTGAAGAATGTAAAAAGTGAATGTCACTACCCAGACTACATAAATTGCAGTTTTTGCTTAAACAAAAGCAATTATTTTATAATTAATTTGTACAGAGGCAATAACAATAGTCAGAGCTGAAATACCTTGACCAGGATTGTGGATGTATGCATAGCTCTTGCCTTCTATTTAAACCTGATTCTCACATTAGGATTCTCAATGCAAACTCTGGGATTGGGGGTTACCGGAACTGGATCTCTGTTTGTCTCCTCGGGGTGGCCACATGCCATACATGTTTTTTCTCTTCTGAAAAGTAAATAAACAAAATAATAACTTTGTAATCAAACAATTTGAGTTGATTTTGTATCCAGCCACTTTACTGAAGGTGTTTATCAGTTGAAGGAGTTCTCTGGTTGAAGTTTTGGGGTCACTCATGTATATTATCACATCGTCTGCAAAGAGTGATACTTTGACTTCTTCCTTTCCAATTTGTATCCCCTTGATCTCCTTTAGTTGTCTTATTGCTCTAGCTAGGACTTCAAGTACTATGTTGAAGAGATATGGAGACAATGGGCAGCATTGCCTAGTCCCTGATTTCTGTGGGATTGATTTACGTTTCTCTCCCTTGAGTTGGATGTTAGCTATAGGCTTGCTGTATATTGCCTTTACTATGTTTAGGGATGTGCCTTGTATCCCTAGTCTCTCCAAGACTTTAAACATGAATGGGTGTTGGATTTTGTCAAATGCTTTTTCGGCATCTAGGGAGATGATCATGTGGTTTTTCTCCTTCAGTTTGTTTATATGGTGGATCACATTGATGGATTTGCGTATATTGAACCACCCTTGCATGCCTGGGATGAAGCCTACTTGGTCATGGTG
>CM053764.1:33647770-33731172 GCA_028658305.1 Pachyuromys duprasi
GAGTGAACTCAGGTTTTATGTCCATCCAGATAGTGACATGTTGGTTATTTCAATGAAGTTTTACATGTAACATAATAACACAATAAATATTAAATTGTAGCACACAAAATTGTATTATTGCCACTTCTCTTAGTATTTTATAAACATATTTAATACAATATTGAATATAGTGTCATAGTCCAAAGAAAGTGATTTTAATATGGAATATTTATGTTTTTATCATATGGATTAGAATGAGGTGGGTTTCAATGTCTAATAACTTTCAGAAGTAGAGCTGTGTTGTTTGTGAACTATAGCCAATCTCAGCAATACTCAGCAGAAAAGTATCAGTAGCAATGGTTTCTATTAAAAGAAATACAGTAATTACCTGTGGTGTTGTGTACAATGTGCCTATCTATACTGAAGTGATTAATATAACAGAATTCACAAATTTAAGTTCATCATAGTGGAAATGTAGAAATGAAGATTTTATAGTAATGCAAATCTGGCCATATATATTTAATACTTGTGTGAGTTAGAAAGTGAATTGAGCTTAATAGCTCAACATTTTCCACTGAGTTTGCAATGATAATAAATTGTTACATACATTAAGTGGATTCCCAGTCATCTCCATACTTATCTTCTACATTTCCAGGCATATAGGAGGCAAGCCATGTGATGCCTTTATTGATTGATTGATTGATTGATTGATTGATAAACTGATTGATTACTTTTCCTTTGCACTGTTCAGCCCCATGAACAAAGCTTTGCAGAACATTTCCCATCATAGTAGAATAGCAGTGTAAACTAGACTCTCCAGTCATTGTAATTTCAGGAGAATCAGTCTTAGATGTATCCTGGAGCAACAAGACTTCAGGGATATTGCAAGATAGTAACAGCAACCTCTGGAACCAACAAGGGGTACTTAACAGAATCAAAATAAAACAAAAGAAAAGGGAGAGTGCCATAGAAATTTAAAAAAAGTATCATTCCTTACAATGTTCTTAACTGTTTATTTTTCATTTTCATCAAATACTCTTTTATTTGCCAGGTTCCTCCTATCGTCAAAATAAACCAAATTTTAAAAGCAAAACATACTGGTAGGATTTAGATTGTGGTTAAGTTTTTCCTGCATTGATATGAAAATGTCTCTCCGGATAAAGAAAAGGACCAAACAAAATGTCCAATTGTTCTAAAATAATGTAACTTGAAGGAGCAAACTTCCTTCACATAACCTGCTTGCAAAGCTGTGGTTTTCTTACCAGTGGGTATGCACTGTAGGCTTGGAGTTATTTAAATAAAGCATGCTTTAAAAATATGGAAATAAGTGGAGTTATCCATAGGGGGTGGGCAGATGGGATTGGGAGAGGGCCACACCTTGGATACAAAGTGAATAAACTGTAATAAATAATAATATTTTTAAAAGTTTCAACCTCAGGAAACACACACACATACATGTAAGAGATCCAAAGTTTGATCACTGCAACGATTTGTCTTACAGTAGTAATTATAGATAGACACAGAACTTTAGCCATAATGCAGCATCACTGTTATTAGATGCAAATTTGGAAGCGGCTTCTAAGTAGGACTTTTAAATAATGAGCCCTGTGTAGATGAAACAGTAGCCAGTAATTTAAAAGGACAGTCCTGGAGCCTGGAGAGATGACTTGGTGGCTAAGCATGCCTCCTGCTCTTCCAGAAAATCTGACTTCAGTTCCTAGCACCTATATCAAGCATCTTAACCACCTGTAACTCCAGCTCCAGGAGATCTTCCATACTTTTCAGCCTTCTCAAGGCTTCTGCACTCACTTGTACATACCAACTCAGAGACACATAATTTAAAATAAAATAAATCTTTGGAAAAAATATTGAAATAGATTTCTCACATGTGTTGGTGTTTGCTTTTAATTTTGAATAAAAACTCTGTACTAAGCAATTACTACCAGATAACATGTTATTTCCCTGATAATTTCTTTCTTTCTGCAGATGTTATGTTTATATCAGTTGTACATAGACATTAGATGGTAGCAGTGTGATAGACTTCATTCTGGACTGTTTTCTCTGTGCTGTCTCTTTTAGTTAGTGGAAACGTCCATACCCATTAACTTCCACCTACACCTAGAAACACTTACATTATGAGGCATATTCTCCACTACCTATAAGAGGCTGGCTCATGAATATGTCCCTTCCAAACTAGGTTCTTTTCCTGCTCTGCTCTGTCAGTAGGTGGCACCAATGCTCATGCACCAAGATGTTATTTTTGGAAAGGGGTCATCTTCCCACATTCTGTCAGATCTGCCACTTTCTTTGATATTTGCATCAGATATTTCCAGGCCTCCTTTTGTGCATTTCCAAGGCTGGTTTTGTGATCTTGAATTGGTTTACTCTACCTTCACTCATTCTTTTGAAATACCATCTCTACTACCCAGAAGATTTTCTTTAAAGTTGAAATTCAGGCCAGGTATCTTATTTTTATGCATGTCAGTCTTTCTCTTAAAGCAGATTTTTTCCATTCATTCCTGGAAGGGCTTTTCTCACTCACCTTCTATCTATCTTTTTAATTTTGCTCTGTTTACTCAACCTACAAAGGCCTCCTTATAGGCCCACAATTCTGTCCCCCTTCTGCTTCCATAGAGCCACTGAAGAATATAAATATTTTTGTCATATTTCTTACTTAGTGTTTGGGTTCTAATTTTGGCTTTATTTCCTTCACAAACTGTCTAATACATATTTTGAGTCACATTATACATTCTTTAATGATGTACCAGACAACTCTATTTCTTGATAAGGTTATTTGTCTAGTGTAATTTCTATTGTCAGACATTATGTAATATAAGAAAGCAAAGGTGCTTTGATTATATTTAGAACAATATTAAGTAATCCCTGTGTGTGGAACACAATAATATCTCTATTTTGACCTGAATGATTAGGCCAAACAACAATGTGTGAACTAATAAATCTTTGGAAAAATGATAGCGTTTCTGTTGGGGTAAAAAGAAGAAACAATAGACAAAGGAGGTAGTGAAGATGTAATCTTGGAGAGAAATAGATTAGTAATGGAAGGAAAACATTTAGAGGTAGGAAGATATCTAAGCAGAATTCATGGAGTTGAGCTGACATTTAAGTGGTGGAAATTTAAGGTAATTTTTCTTAGTTAAATGTTATGGTTCAAATTTGTGAACAGTGGAGCTGATATCACCATTATAAAATTAGTTCATATGGATATGTTTGGGAATCCTAGGCCAGAAAGAATAACAGAAATTCTTGATTAGAAATATCTCAATATTATAGTTGAATGAATCTTTAATTACCCATTTAAAGTTTTAAAGACATAAATTTAAATTGTAAGTGTATGTGTGTATGTGTACACACAGTTTTGTGTCTATGTGTCTATTTGTTTGTGTGTATATATGTGATGATATGAGAATAGAAATGACCTGATAGACGAGAGGGAGAAAATGTTTATTTATTTAAATATTTTGTATACAAAGCATTTTTATCATTTCCCTTAAGCAACTATTCCAGACATTTCCACCTTTTTCTACCCACTCAACTTTGTTCTCTCTCTCTCCTCTCTCTCTCAGAACTAAAAAAAATAGTATCAAAACAAACAAAAACCAATAAGACAAAATTGCCCAAAAAGAGTATAAAAAGCTGACAATAAACAAAACAAATAAATACATGGAGTTTGTTTTGTGCTGACCATCTGCTTCTGGGCACAAGGCCTGGAATGTGGTTGATAGGTCCTAGAGACAGATATATAGAAAGCATAATGGAATAAACCCAAAAAGAAAGAAACATTATCTAGAGGAAGGAATGAATTCACCCAGTGGTAGGGTGGACATTGGAAAGGCAGTCAGAAAGAGGGTTAACCAATTGCCTGCTATAATCATACAAACATATAAAATGGCATAATGAAATGCATTAATTTATATGTAACTTAATAAATCATCTCTTTTAATTTTTCATGATTCAAAAAGAAAAAAAATACATGATGGAAAGATGCATTTTTCTGAATGGAATAGTTCAAGCGATGTTTATAAAATAAGAACACATATATCATTGTAGCACTTAAGCTATGTATCCTAAATTTATGTTTATTTTTTATAAGTCATTCCACTGACACTCACAGTGGCTGCACCCGTACACATCACTACCAGCAGTGAATAAGAACTCTCCTCTTTCTCTACATACTGCCAGCATTAGTTCTCTTGACTGGAGCTAGAGTGAGCTGCAACTTATATTTTAATTTACATTTCTATGATGGCTAAGGAAGTTGAACACATTTTAACAAATTTTTTTTGGTTATATGTATTTCTTTTAAGGACTCTCTACTCAGTGCAGAAGTCAAAGTATTGGTAGAAAAATTGGTATTTGGAGCACTTTGTGTGTGAGAGAGAAAAGAACTTTGATAGGAAGATGAGGTTGAACAAGAAGGTCTCAGAGTCTTACAAGGTGGTTTTCAACCTGTGGGTTGTAACCTCTTTGAAAGTCATATGACCCTTTCAAGTGGGTCACCCAGGACTACCTGAAAACACAAACATTACAATTCAAAACAGTAGTAAAATTACCTTTATGGAGTAGAAATTAAGATGGTGTTATGGTTTGGGTTTACCACAGTCTGAGGAACTGTATTAAATGGCCACATTAGGAAGGTCGAGAACCACTGGCTTGAAGAGAATTGGAGGAGCGTGAATAAGAACAAGTGTGTATGCAAATGCCACAAGGAAACCGATTCCTTTGTATGCCATCTCTAAAAGACTAGCAAACAAAACAAAAACAATATTCTGAGCTATAAGAAAAGGTTTTTATATCAATGACTCATTAATATCTTTACTTCAGTAATATGATAAAGCCACTCACACAGACTCCTGTCATCTTGAGTCTTTAGTATGTCTGTGCAAAATGGGGTAATAGGAACTATGGTTGTATTTACCTAGCTCCTAGCTGCCTTATATAATGTCCAACAGCTTCTGTTTAGTATGGATTCAATATGATGCAATTTAAACATGCAAATGGAGTTAATTACTGTTTTTTGCTCCATTTCACTGTTTTGGTTTGGGCTTTGTTTTGTTTTACGTTGAGTTTTGCCTTAGATGAATTTCATGACCTTTTCTGTGTTTGAAGAAGCTTCCCCTGCACTTTCATTCTGTGATTAAGAGGCTTTCACTATGCACCCTGTTTGACATGGTCATTACTTAATGCTCACTTAACAAAATTCTACAAGACCAAATTATCACAGTGGGTGAAGGAACAGATGGCCTGCTGGCCAGAATCCATGCCTGCTTTGTTTGATGATTTCTCAAGTCTGCCACGAAGAAGCCACATGTGCGACCTTAGGAGGGAGTGCAAACAGCAACTGGCCTGTCCAGCTGTGCTTCAGCTTCTCAGCTGTGAAGGCAAGTCTGTGCCTTTCTCATCTGAGTGCGGCTGGGGTACCTTCTGCTAGAAGAACCTCTCTGCTGGGTTATTAAGATAGCAAACATAAAGGACAGACTTTGAAGGAGGAAACATAAATCTTTCCACCATATACAATCACTCCCTTCAAACTAAAAACTATCATGCAAAGTGCATCTATTTTAAATACCCATTAATTTGTAAGACTGTGCACCATCTGATATTTTAAAGATTACAACATTAGTCAACAAAAAATTGTGATTTTATTCCAAGCTCCAAATAGGTACTATGAGTAAAGGTGGCTACAAAAACTATATCAATTCTTCAGCCATTACTGTTTTCCAGTGATTATGATAGTAGTTTGACATATATATTGAATTTATTGATATTTCAGTCAGTGATAATCAAAAGTTGAAATGCTATCAAATGTATATTACATTAGTGTCTGGCGGTAAAACATAAAACACAGAGTGATACTTTGTACAAGCAGTACAAGGCAGTACAAGTGGACTCAGGAAGACAAAAGAAATCTATCGTGCATTACAAATGAAACAGTGTGCAGTGAGATGCTAAGCTGAAGAACAGGCAGCAAGAAGAGCAGGAGGTGAATAAGATGAGGAGCTGTCAGGAAAAGATTGATGAAGAACATGGAAACTCTATAGTTTCTGGGAGATATATGTAACGTACTGAGATTGCTTATGCTCCAGAATCATGTGCACAGATATTTCTATAACAATTTTACAGAAAACAGCATTCTCTATCCTATTGTTAATATATTCCTCTTCTACTGACATATGGAAGACAAAGTAACAGTTGGTAGCTGAAGGAAAACTTGAATGATATCTTTGGACTCAATACCACATGCGAATGTGAATTCTTAAGTTTTTCTTCTGCTTTTGCTTCTGTTTCTACTTCTGCTTCAGTGTTTACCAGAATGTATGTCTGCGCATCATGTGCTTGCAATGACTGTGGAGGCCAGGAGACTGCGTTTAATTCCTGCACCTGAAGATGCAAGCTGCCTTATAGGTTCTGGGAATTGAATCCTATTCATTGGGAAGAGCAGCCAGTGATCTTAATATCTGAGTCATCTTCCCCTCCCCAAGTTTCTATTCTTCAGTGCAAAGCTGGTTAATATAGTTATCATACAAGTGATCTTCAGAGGATTTTTGGAAACAGCCTTCTGGGCAAAACCCTTTGTGATGATTTCTTTACATTAGTTAAAAATTACTGAACGTTGAGTTATAAATTAACAATGTATATTTCGGGTTTTCACAGAATTTCTCACATTGAAACTGGTCTGTTTTCCTTTCCATGTTTAATATCTGTTTCTGTACTGTTTATACCATTGATGCAGAGGGGCTTTAAAATAACCTTTGATCTCCTATTTACTAAACTTAACAATGTTCCAATAATACAATGTGCTATACATTAATTTACCAATGATTTCTAGATTCTACCTCTCCCATTAATATACTTGTAGATTCCACTTTATAAGTCATTTAAAAAATCAAAAGTCAACTTTGCTTTATCTTGTTTACTACAAATTGCTCTATAAGTAAAATCACACCTTCTTCAAACAGTAAATATTAGTGATTAACTAGCATGTGACCAGAAATAACAACTATGATGACTTTTAAAAGCATATGTAGTGTGACTACCAAAAAAAACCAACACAATATTCTGCCAGAATAATAAAACATTCAGAGATGAGGATTCCCATCATGGAAGTGAGGTTTTAAAACTTGCAACAGCAGGTTTGAGAGATACAGGAACATGGGAAAGGGTAGAGATCACTTTACAACAAGGTAATTGATGGAGAAAGTACTTACCAGCATTTGGAACAGTAGATAATTCTGCTCAAATTCGTTACTCATATTATAAAGTTGCAAGAATGTTTAATTGTATATATATATGTATATATATATATGAATATATACTCTCTTGGATGAATATATCACTACACTGCCTGTGTCACTATGATTAAATACATTTACCATCATGGTGTGTATTACTTTCTCAGAAAATTCATGATTTACAATCAGAAAGCTGACTTCTAAACAAGAGTTTTGAAAGGTTAGAGATCAACTGAAGGAACTTCTTCTTTGACATTCTCTTCTCCCATTGTATCTCCTGTCCTTCTTGACATCCAGGTACCGCCTAGAGGACATTTCCTAGTCATTTCTCCTAAACTGGAGTGCTTTCTTGGTCTCTGTCATTATCAAAACCTATCTACCACGGTACTATGATGAGACTGAGTTACTGTTTCTCTTGGTGAATATGAACATTATCAGCAAGTTCTAATAATAAATTAGGACTGTGGTTCCCTTAGTCAACTCCACTTCAATAAGAAAGCAACTAACTGGAGGACTCTCTGGGAAATGTCACCCTCTCTGTGAACATTGATTATCAGTAACTTCAAAGTGCAATGCGTCTTACACAACGTAAATGTGCTTTCTCAAGTTCCAGAGGCTTAAAATCCAAATTCATGCTGTCTTCTTGCTGTCCTCATATGGCATTTTCTATGAGACATAACCATTTCTCACTCGTGTACCCAAATGTAGTCTCATAATGTATACCAGATGATTGGATGAGGGCACTTACATGACTCCCTTTCACCTTAATCATTTCTTTGTAGACTCTGGGTCCCAGCACATTCACATTCTATGATCATGGAGAATAGGGCAGTATTTGTAGTTTGGGTGTAAATTGTCCTTTAGAAGTCTCATAAGTTAAAGCCTTTGCTCCCAGATAATATATCCAGTTTGTGAGAAGTGGTCAAATAATAAGAGCACACTCACTAAATCATTGCCATAGAATGTGGGGACCAGCTAGAAGAGATATGTCACTCTTGGTGTTTCTTCAAAGTACATTTGCCATGACCCTCCCTATATCCATTGTTTCCCACATGCCCCTCTGTCTACTGTTTGTTTGTGTGTGTGTGTGTGTGCCCTCGCGTGGGGCGCACATGTGTGTCCTGCCAGAAAACAGGACATATGGCCCTAGATTTTGACTTTGACCTATTATTTAAAAGCAATATTGTTATTATTAATATCTTGAGAATTTCAGACAATATAATTTGAACATATTCAACCCCTTTAACTCTTCCACTTACCTCACCCTCTCAACCATACCAGCCCTTCTTACCCAACTTTTAGACTTTGAGATTACCATCTTTCTCCTCCTCCTCTTCCTCATCTTCTTCTCTATGGAGTCCAGTTCGTATTGTCCAACTCTTCATGGTATTGGACATAGTTCTGGTATGTGGGCATTCTACCAGTAATCAAATTATTTCTTTAAAAACGGAGTCCCCCTCACACCAAAGCCATCAAATTCTAATAGTTCCCTAGCAGGTGACAGGATTATATGTTAATCTCATTCATCTCTGTATCCTTTGTTTTGAGATTTTTGAAGGCAATGGCTACAATAGTCCCTAACAAATCCATATCCCCTGTGGATATTTTAAGTGGAATATCTCTGAAAATTCAAAGTTATCATCCACAAATAAGAAAAGGCATGTACCATTTATTTTTCTGTCTATTAGCTCATTCAAGATCATTGCATCTAGCTTTGCCCATTTACCTTTCTGGTTGTCTCCCTACCACCACAGCTTAGCAACTTTTATTTTCAAGGCCCATCTGTCTTGATGTCTCATCTTATCACAGGGCTGTGTAATGCGAACACATAACCAAGGACCAGAGATTCAGACTAATGTTCAAACAAATCCTTGTTACCGAAAGTATTTCTTTTAGATATCTGTTAGAGTGGTGAAAATTCAAACACCAACATATGATTTTTTGCAGGACACAATTCATATTATCAAGTTCCTTACAGATATAAATTGATAAACATTGAGCAATGAAATCATATTAAATTGAGAGTGGGCTGCAGAGATGTGACTATTATGGAAAAGAGAAGAGAAGGCAAACAAAGAATCAGCAAGGTGTGAAAACAAGTGGGGAGCGTGGTGATTTAATAATCAAATGATGCTACCAGTGACCTTGTGATTCCCTTAATGAGTACATGATATCATTATCAGGAGTTTTGAAGACTGGAAAGAATCAAAAGTGATTTTTTTAAGAGAGTATGGTTGATGCCTTGGTTTCCAGTTTCTGCTCTCCAGATATCAGAGGGAATGTTTCTGCTGTTTTAAACTACTGAGTGGAGATTAGCTGCAGCTATTCTGAAATGAATACAAGGCCAGAAGAGCATGCTGTGTCACCTCGACCTCCCACAGACACCTGCATACTGCAGCCAGTGTTTTCTGCAGGAGACAGTTTGTCAGTATGTACTAGAAAAAAAGTCTGCCTATCCCCGATTTTAATTTGCACAATCTTCCCCAACACTTTTCAGTTTAAAGAAAAATCATATTAATCTTTCTGATTTTCCTCAAAAATTATTTTTTTTTACCTTTTAGGGTAGTTTAATTTTGTTTTCAAGTTCAAAACTTTTCCTAACATAACTGAATATTATACATTTATGTTTATGAGAAAGCACAAAGGAGAAAACAAAAACAGAGAAACTACACAGAAGACAGTTTGAAAGAATCCCAGGAACATATCTGAAAGAATTTATTTTTGCAACTAGTTTTTAAAATATTTTTACTTTTGTTATTATTTTTAATTATGTGTGACTGAGTGTGTTTGGGGACATGTGTGATTGTGTGTGATGCAGATGCCTGCAGGGTACAGAGGAGGGTTATGAATGCCTACAGCTGGGGTCACATTGGGCTCTCAGCTGGCCAACATAGGTACTGGGTGCTGTAAAAAAATAGTACTAACTATTGAAACATTACTTTAGACCTTTAGCAGTTTTAAAGTGAACTAACTATAATTCAAAATTACAACAAGAAAACATCCAACTCTTAATGAATGTAAACACAACACTAAAAGAGGACTTCACTATCTTTATTAAGTTGAGAGTTAAGACCAAGTGTTGAGTCCTAAATATTTCTCCTTCATTTGTCCAGAAACAGCAAATGGAAAACCCCTGTTTTTGCAACAAAATTCATTAACATTTCTTTATTGAGTGATCTAATGTGCATGTTCAATTTTAAGCACTAATTTTAAGTTTTGGGAGATACAACATATAAACTAGACAAACTCTGAATAAACACACAGGAGTGTTAATGTACTTGCTTCTTAATATTCTGTATGTTTTCTACAACTGTCATGATCGCAGCATAGGGTTCACTCTGTAAGGAGATAACTGTGGTATACATATGAAAGTAATTTTAACTCTGTTATTAGAATTATGAAGAGATGGAAGCAAAACAGCAAAGAATATGAATCTGTTATTTTGTGAGCAATTAATCTTGTTGACATACTTATATGATCATGCATAAAAATACCTGGAAGAATACTGTTGAACTCAGATGTCCATTAATTTTGATCACATGCTGTCCCTTTAAAGCTTCCCTAGAAAAGTATTGCAGCATTGATTTTAAAACTCCCAGAAGTCTATTGGATTTGAAAGTCCTTTATGTACTTTGTTAAGAGTGATATTACCAACACGTTTTGGTCTAACGAAATCAGAATCTCAGCTAAACTAAAGTACATAGTCATTATTTTTTCTGCTTCTCCATGTTTACATTACAAAACGATACCAAGTTATTTAGAGAGCTATTTGGAATGGAAAGGCATTGAAGACAGACTTGTAGGTGTTCTTTCTTTTAAAACTTCTAAGTGGCTCAGAAACACTAATTTGTTTTCAAACTTTGCTTGATGTTGCATTGTTTTAATGCTATGTATAAGTCACCTGTACAGTGTTGACAAGTTACAAGGGGCATAGGAAACATATTTCAAATATAATAAAGTATGTGCTGTTAAAATTAACAACACATGGAGTATAGTGGCTGAGGAATAAGGGGTGTAAAATAGCTAAAGTTTATTATAAAAATGTATGAAACTGTCATACAGTAAAAATTTTAAAGAGATTATTGTAATGCCAGAGGGAAATCTCAGAATTAAATTTCTAGAAACCATTACCTAAACAATGAAAGGTATTAATTTTAAGTGTGTAACATTCACAGCCCTGGTGAAATATTTTATAAAACCAACTGCACACCGTGGAAAGCAAAACATACTCTGATATTGTAAGCTGACTCTTTCTGATGCCCTCAATCTTAATTCTACCAAAAGTATTAATCACATTACCAGCACAGTGCCTATAGCACAGTTAGTGCCCTGAGACCAGATACTGCTTATGTAAGGGTCAGCTTTATTCTTAACAGTATAGGCAAAAACAACTTTATATATTACAAGTGGTTATTTTTACTTATAATTATAACATGATCTGAAATAACACTTTCAGAAATTGCCATCTGGATATGGATAGATGGCACAAAGATAGAAGTTTTCCCATATCCCTCATTTTCATGTGATTAACCTTCTTGTCACTTGCAGAAAATATAACTAGAAATCATTGCTATACATTTAATTGTTTGTGTTCAATATCAAATACAAAACAATTTTAGCTATGAAGCAAATTTTTTGGATACTCACCTAAATTCATAATATCTTTATGTTCTAACTTCTTTTATGGTCATTTCTCTTTACTAGGGCTCAAAGTATATGATTTTATTGGCATATGATTGTTTAAGTAATAAAATAGAGTAATGTTAATAATGACTTACAAAGCTATGTTTTCTTACTATATTTATTAAATAATTAAGATGTATGTAGTCAAGATGAAAAACAATACAATTCTGCAATGAAAAATAACAATTTTAAAGCTTCAACCAAACTAGAGAGAAAAAAGAGAACCCAATCACAAATTAAGAAGGCTTGAAACTTGTAAAGTATCTAAGTTTTAGAGAGCAGCCATGTAATTTCAGAAAGAGTAAAACTATTGATGTTTTATAGAACTAAACGAAAAAAGGTACATAGATGTCCATTATTAACACATTATTGCCATAGGTGCATTTTGTCAAATGTAACAAAAATTTTCTGTGTAGGTTCTAGGATTATTCCCATAAAGCTTGTGGCTGAAAGAGAAAAGGGATAGGCAGCCTCCGACCTCAGTGCTCCAAGCATTCTGCACTGAAAATCAAAGAGTTCCTAAAAGGAATAATAAGACTGAACACTGCAGATCTGGCTCAGTGGTTACAAGGATTGCCCTATGATCACAAGAACTGTGTTCGGGTCTCAGCACCACAGAAGGCAGGTATTCCTGCAAAGTCCTGAAATGAGCCTGAAGGATTGTTGGGGCTTGTTTGCATCTAGCCCAGCTGCAAAGGCATGAGCGCCAGATTCTAATTTGCCTCATAGGAATGAGTGGAAAGTGATAGAGAAGGAAAAAATAGACTCATTTCTGAGTCTGCGTACAGGAACAGATGGTCCCAACTGAAAGAGTGCATGCACACACACACACACACACACACACACACACACATGCACACACCACATAGACAGACAGAGAGACACACATAGACACACAGAACACACAGACATAGATATAAATTCACAAAAAAATAAACAAATCTAAGGTCTATAGAATCAGGCTTACATATAATTATGATAAAATTGTGTTCGTAGAATTGAATTCAAAGATTAAAACATCATTATATTAGAGAGCTTTTCTATCTATATTAATAAAATCTAATGTATTCTGAACCAGTTGCTCAAAATACTCTGCGATGCTTACTTTAGGTGAAGCTTTGGAGTGCTGCATTATTTATAGAAATATGCTCAGTGAATTCAAGCTGACTGTTTACATCTGTCATAACTAACATTACTGTGCGGAATGGCAACTTGGGAGAAAGCATGACTTGCTAGGAGAATTGTAGGCTTTGTAGCCAGGCAAAGTATGGTGAAAGGTCTCAATTTCTGATTACTTATGTTACTTAACCTCTTTGTGCCTATTTTCCCCCTAAATTCAGGATTCTTTAATATTTTTATATTTAAGAACGTAAAAGACTCTAAAAAGAAAACTTGTCCTTTGTGATTTGCTTCACCACTGCCCTTTAAATAGAACACACTGGATTTCACGGAGTCAGAAAAATACCTACATTGATGGTGATCCTTTCCTAAAACCCTTGTGTTCTTGTGCTGGCCTCTAGCCATCTATCTATTTGTTTCTGGAGTTAGCAATCCTGGCGGTCCCTCGGCTGGGTTTGCAGTCTGTGTCCCAGGTGGGCCAGGCAGGTGGAGAGCAGAGAGATCCCCAAGACAAACACTGCTCCTGTGCCCCACAGGCCTCCTCAGGGTGGAGGATAATGGGGTTTGGCCCCTTCGCCCAGCATACCTCCTCCCGATTGTTGTCTGTGTCCCAGCCACTATTTCTTTCTTTTTCTATGTATTTATGTATTTATTTATTTATTTTTATTATTATTAGTTACATTTTATTAACTCTGTATCCCGTCTGTGTCCTGCTCCCTCATTCCCTTCCAATCCCACCCTCCCTCCGTCATCTCCTCCCTGACCCTATCCAAGTCCACTGATAGGGGAGGGCCTCCTCCCCTTTCATCTGACCCTGTTTTTTCAGGTCTCTTCAGGACTGGCTGCAAAGTCCTCCTCTGTGGCCTAGCAAGGCTGCACCTCCCTTGGGGGGTTGGGTGGTCAAAGAGCCGGCCATTGATTTCATGTCAGAAATAGTTCCCATTCCCCTTACTAGGGTAACCCACTTGGATAATGAACTACCATGGGCTACATCCAAGCGGAGGTTCTAGGTTATATTCATACATTGTCTTTGGTTGGAGAAACAGTCTCAAAAAAGACCCCTGTGCCCAGACATATTTGGTCCTTGCGGAGCTCCTATCCTCTCCAGATCATATGTACTCCCCCTTTTTTTCATATGATTCTCTGAACTCTGCCGAAGGTTTGGTTATGAATCTCAGCATCTGCTTTGATACAGTGCTATGTAGAGTCTTTCAGAGGCCCTCTGTGGTAGGCTCCTGTCCTGTTTCTTGTTTTCTCCTACATCCAATGCCCATCCCATTTGTCTTTCTAAGTCAGCATTGATCATCTTACCTCAGGTCCTCTTGTTTATCTTCTTTAGGTTTATAGATTTCAGTATGTTTATCATATCTTATAGGTCTAAATAAGTGAGTATATACCACGTGTGTCTCTATTTCTTATCACACACATTTGTTTATAGATTAAATGATCCAAGACTCTGTCAACTCCTCTCTCCATGGAGATTTTATTTTCAGCTTTGTTTTGGATTCCTCTGCATTTTTCTCCCCCATCTTTCCTCAGTTCTTCCCTGTACTGAATTGTCTGATATCACCTTCTTGCCTAATCTAATTTTGTAAAGATAAGTGTGTGTAAATGTGCCAGTTTAGCCAGGTTCTTATGCATCCTCTGTTCTTTACAGAGACTTTCATGACCCACTGCTGAGTATCAGATTTATCTCTTAGCAAGACCAAGCAAAGGTCTTACAAATATTTCGTTAATCCCTCATGGAAAGAATGAGGGAGAAGTTTCTGTTCTCTCTGCTATAATTACTCCACTCTCTTGAAGAAACAAGAATAGGTTCATTAGTTATGGTTTTGGTAACTATTTTTTCTTCCAGGTGTAATTCCTTAAATCCTATTTTCTTCATATATGGTAATTTTTCATATTTACTGAATTCTTTTTATTTTATGTTTTTTATCTGCTAAATTGTGAGATTTGGTTAGGTGATGTTCATAATTCCCTGAATAGACTTCTTAACTGTCTGGATACATTTTATATATTTTTATATAACATGAGTATCTATTGCCATTTACTTAAAATATGTATTTTTTTCTTATTTGGAAGAAAATTGATGCATCAAAGCTTGTAGTGTTTCTTTTGCTTGATTCCCCCCTTCTAGGAGAATTCAGATTCTGAATTTGAGGCCATAAACAACACTGGGAGATATTGATCTGTTACTTGATATCAAATTCTTCTAACCTTCATTTTTAAACCTCAGCATAACAACAAGCAGAAACAGTATGACAAAATAGCAACCACCTCATTCCTTTGCTGTGAAGGCTAGATAAGATTATTTATGTAAAATAGTTTATACATTATAATACATTATCAGGTAATTTTGGAAGTGAAAACAGGAGAAACTGAAAGGAAAGGAAAGCTGAAATGTTTGATACGGTGCTTAGCAATGAGGGAAAATATTTCAATTGCTTGAAACCTTGTTATTGGTCTTACACTTACTCTGCTCTCTCAAACACAGACCCTGTCTCACCTTAAGAAAAGTTACTCGATTATTTGATTTACAAGCATTACATGTCACTAAACTAACTGGTTCAAAAATATACATTTTTTAAAAATTATAGCATATACTTGAGATTTACAAATTGATACTGTGTGAAACGTATTTAATTAAATGGTTACCATTTTAGGTAATTAATTTTTAGTAAAAACAGTCAGTTTAAATATACTTAATATAAGCTCCTACTCACATTAGTCTTTATGCTGTACCTTAGAAGTATCCAATCATCTTTTTTGAAGGATATGAAGGTAAAGATACTTGTAATAAAAGCACAGCTTTCACAATTTATTTGCAGTTTTTATGAGACATACTGAAGGTGAAGTATGAGTCTCGGAACTGTAGAGTGCCTATAGACTATTCCAAGTAAATCTTTTTGATTTCATACAATATTAAGCTGTTTTTCTCTGTAAAGTTTCTTGAGGATAGAATCAAATTGCAGTCACTTTTTCAAACACAGAATCATGATATCCAATCTCCAACCATGTTCAAAACCTAATGTGCTCATCTGTGTGTAGACGTTGAACTTCCTTCTTCCTTCAGGTCTACTTTTCCCATTGTAGTCTGTCACCAGCCCTGTTTGTTTCATCCTGTAATAGCTGTCCCATATCTTCAGTATTATTGTATCCAGTGCTCTGCCTGCCTTCTTGACTCAGCTGAAAGTTCTTGCTTTTCTCTTGATATTCCTCCAACTCTGAATTCCCTCCTCATGAATTGTCAAACATTTAGTTTCATGACTCCAACATTCATTTCCTAACACTGGTATATAGCTTTTCTTTTCATTGAGTTTCCTCACAATGTGCTCTATGATCTACACTTTCAAAAATGAATTCCTCCTGACTGGTTTCTCTTGTTACCCCTCAGTTTTTCCACAAAGTAACAGTAGATTTGACTTACCCAGTCTCATCTTCTTGTCTAGTCTACTTTTCCAAAGATAAGTGTGAGTTAATGAACTCTTATCTTGGCTACCATGAACCCATTGTTAGTCATAGAGACGTTCAATGACCTGACTTCAGTTCTCTCTCCTAGCAGGACAAGGCAAAAGTCTTTTATTCAAAACTTTTCAAATTATTTTTGTTTGGTCTTTTTCCATCCTTCAGGGAAAACATTTCCTTGATTTCCTAGAATCCTCCCCAGAATCTTTACTCTGGGTCCTGTCTTCATCGAGTTAGCATTACTCCAGAAAAGTGAATATAATATAAAGTATTGTGATGAATGCTTGTGAGGGACAAAATAGAACGGGAAAGCATGAAAGCCTAGCCGAAGCCCAGAGATTGTGACACAGCCTGTCACTTCTGAAAGAAGAAAACAACAAAGAAAAGAAAGCATTACCTACAAAAAGCTTTAGATTGATAGGGTTTTCCAGCAAACCTCAGCTGTACAGAAGAACATCCCTGAGTATAGAATATATATGCACTTGAGTTCCATACCAGGTGGGCGTGGCCCAGTTTGACAAGACATGGTGCTCTGTCATTTCCTCAGGAGTGTGACCTGGAGTGAATATGGTTGTTGCAGTACCTGGATGGTGCCAGCGAATCTCACTGGTAACAGCTGGTTTAGCACAGAGAAATCTCAGAATGACTCTACTTTGTGCAGCAGTTCTCAATCTTTGTTGAACTTACATTCAATAACACTGCAAAATGGTTATCATGGCCTTTTTATTCAAACATGTAATTCCTTGTGACATATTTTGTCTAGGGAAGACAACAAAGTTTATCTAAGGCTATTCTTCTTCTCAAACTTATAGAGATTCAACAAATTACTACAAACCTCTGTTCACTTGACTTTCTCTGTATTTGGGAATCAGATTTCCTTTTGCATCAGTATAAGGTCAAAGCATTTTAGAAACTGTGATTCAGGAGTAACTGTGCAACATGGAGAAGGTATTCTACAATTGAGAAATTCTGATTATTGAATTAGGGCTAGTTTTAATATACAATATGTGGCTGATATTGTTATGCATATTTTAATATATGACTTCTTTTCAACTCTAATGTAACCACTAAAGTTAATTTTACTGTATTAACAACTGCCATAAGACCAAACCAAAGCAACAGAAAAAATAAATAATTTCCCAATATCACACTCTTAAAGAGTAATGGCACCTATATTAAAACTCAGGCCATTCTTCAGAGTACAAAGAGTGCTGCTTTTCCTGTAGACTATCAAGAACAAAACTGTCAATTGAAAATGTTGATATAATACTTTTTATTAAGCACATGCATTATGAAGGTTATTTTTTTCTGTCTTTCAGGTCCCTGTATTCCCAACCCATGCCATAATGGAGGAACCTGTGAGATAAGTGAAGCATATCGAGGAGACACATTCATAGGCTATGTTTGTAAATGTCCCCAGGGATTTAATGGAATTCACTGTCAGCACAGTAAGTTATTTATATTCACTGTGCTTTTATTGCTATTGATCTATTGTGTACATGTAAATACCTTATTGTTTGTGGTCTAGTCATAGAACTGTAGACCAGCTCAGAGTATGGTCATTTTGCCTCATGCTGTATCTCTCCACAGTACATGTAATCTCCCAGGATGAGGGCTGTTTTAGTTCCCATGGTGAATATGAATAGTAATATGCTTGCTAGTTGTTTCATTATTTTTCAGCTCAATTTACAATAAGTCATCTTTCCTGTTATAATATTTGGCTCTCTCTTTCATAGTGTCCAAAAGGCTACATACTCCAAACATTCCAGCAATTATTCTGGTGATCAGGTTCACAAACAGTGCAAGGGGGAAAAAAATAAAGGAAAAGAAAAGAATGCTTTAAACTCTAACCAATATTTAACCCAGTTTTCTTCTTCCACAATATTGATGTTTCTAGGCGAAAATCTTTGAAAAATTCAATAAACACGGAAACATTGATGAGTGGCATGCATCCTTGCACACAGGGAACCCACAGTATACTCTGAGCTGGGGCAGGAAGGCCATGCAGAGGTAGCCACATGCAGGCTGGATGTTATAGGAGGGATACTGATCAGGTCTACAGGGGATGGAGAGATAGCTTGGTTAGAAAGAGTGAGGAGAGAATATTTCTGATGAATACCATAGAGGCACTTAGGACAATGGTTTTAAAACTAGAAGCCCCATCTTGAAACATCAGCTTGAGTCATATTTCCAGAGTCCCAGAGCAAACATACCTTGTCTTAGACCTTAGATATGGAAAGCATCTTGTGATTTCCTACATTCTTTTCAGGGAATTTAGTTTGTAAAATGTAAAACTTGTGGAGAAATTTGCCACACATTTGCCATTTAATGCTTACAACAGAGACATAACCTTTCTTAAGTTATCTCCAAGTCTCAGATCATGAACAAGAAAAATAGAAGCTATTTTTAAATTTTTAAATTTTATTTATTTATTATAAATTGCAGTTTATTCACTATGTATTCCAGCAGTAGTCTCCTCCCTCAACCCCTCCCAACCTCACCCTTCCTTCCTCATCTCCTCCCACAACCCTCCCCAAGTCCACTGATAGGGGAGGTCCTCCTCCCCCTCCATCTGAACCTAGCCTATCAGATTTCATCCAGACTGGTTGCATTGTCTTCCTCTGTGGCTTGGTAAGGTTGCTCTCCCTTCAAGGGGGTAGGGGTGATCAAAGAGCCAGCCACTAAGTTCATGTCAGAGACAGTTTGTGCTCCCATTACCAGGGGAACCATTTAGACACTGAGCTGCCATGGGCTACATCTGTGCAGGGGTTATAGGTTATCTCTATGCATGGGTCCTTGGTTGGAATATTAGTCTCAGAAAAGACCAGTGTGCCCAGATTTTTTTGGTTCTGTTCCTCTTCTTGTGGCACTACTATCCCCTCCATGTCTTTCTATCTCCCTCTTCTTTCAAAAGATTCCCTGCACTCTGCCCAAAGTTTGGCTCTGAGTCTCAGGTGCTGGGTAGAGTCTTTCAGAGACTCTCTGTGGTAGGCTCCAGTCCTGTTGCCTCTTTTCTCCCTCTTCCGATGTCCTTCCCACTTGCTTTTCTGAGTGAGGATTGATCATCTTACCCGGGGTCTTCCTTGCTTAGCTTCTTTAGGTATAAAGATTTTAGTATGTCTATCCTATATTATATGTCTAATAGTAACATGTAAGTGAGTATATACCATGTGTGTCTTTCTGCTTCTGTGATACCTCACTCAGGATGATCTTTTCTAGATCCCACCATTTGCCTGAAAATTTCATGATTTCCTTGTTTTTAATTACTGAGTGGTGTTCCATAATATAAATTTACCAAAATTTCTGTATCCATTCCTCCGTTGAGAGACATCTAGGTTGTTTCCAGATTCTGGCTATTGCAATCAAAGCTGCTACATACATGTTTGAGCAAATGTTCTTTTTGTATAGTTGAGCATATTTTGGGTATATGCCTAGGAGTATTATAGCTGGATCTTGAGGAAGCAGTATTCCTAAATGTCTGAGAAAACACCAGATTGATTTGCAAAGTGGTTGTACAGGTTTACCTTCCCACCAGCAGTGGAGGAGAGTTCCCCTTTCTCCACATCCTCTCCTGCATGTGTTGTCACTTGAGTTTTTTATCCTAGCCATTCTGTTAGGTATAACGTGAAATCTCAGGGTCATTTTGATTTGCATTTCCCTATAAATTAGGATGTTGAGCATTTCTTTAAGTGTTTCTCTGCCATTTGATATTCATCTATTGAGAATTCTCTGCTTAGCTCTGTACCCCATTTTTAAATTGGATTACTTGATTTGTTACTGTTTAACTTCTTGAATTCTTTAAATATTCTGGATATTAACCCCCTGTCAGATATAGGGTTGGTGAAGATCCTTTCCCAGTCTGTAGGCTGTCATTTTATTCTGATGGTAGTATCCTTTGTTTTACAGAACCTTTTCAGTTTCATGAGGGCCTGTTTATTGATTGTTGATCTTAGAGCCTGTGCTGTTGGTGTTCTGTTCAGGAAGTTGTCTCCTGTGCCAATGATTTCAAGGCTCTTCCAAACTTTTTCTTCTAACATGTTTAGTATGTCTGGTTTTATGTTGAGGTCTTTGATTCATTTGGACTTTATTTTGTGCAGGGGGATAAATATGAATCTATTTTCTACATATAGACATTGAATTAGACTAGCACCATTTGTTGAAGATGCTGTCTTTTTTCCATTGTATGGTTTTGGCTTCTTTGTCAAAAATCAAGTATCGGTAGGTGTGTGGGTTCATTTCTGTGTGTTCTACTGAATTTCATTTTTCCAAAATTTTGTTTTTATGCCAGTACCATGAGTTTTTATTACTATTGCTCAGTAGTACAGTTTGAGATCAGGGAAGGAGATACCTCCCGACAATCTGTTGTTGTACAGGATTTTTCCATCTCCTGATATCTTCTTCGATTTCTTTCTTCAGAGACTTGAAGTGTGTGTGTATGTGTTTCAAATAGGTCTTTCACTTACTTGGTTAGAGTCACACCAAGGTTATAACGGGCTATTGGAAAGGGTATAATTTCCCTAATTTCATTCTCAGCCCTTTTGTCTTTCTTATACTTATCTTTTTTTCTGTTAATTTTGTATTCAGCCACTTTGCTGAAGGTGTTTATCAGCTGAAGGAATTCTCTGCCTGAATTTTTGGGATTGCTCATATATACTATCATATCATCTGCAAATAGTGATACTTTGACTTCTTCCTTTCCAATTTGTATCCCCTTGATCTCCTTTTTTTTATCTTTTTGCTCTAGCTAGGACTTCAAATACTATGTTGAAGAGATACAGAGAGACAGCCTTATCTTGTACCTGATTTCGGTGTGATTACTTTAAGTTTCTCTCCATTTAGTATGATGTTGGCTATAGGTTTCTGTATATTGCCTTTACTATGTTTAGGTATATGCCTTGTATTCCTGATCTCTCCAAGACTTTAAACATGAATGGGTGTTGAACTTTGTCAAATGCTTTTTTCACATCTAAGGAGATGACCATGTGGTTTTTCTCCTTCAGTTTGTTTATACCGTAGATTATGTTGTTGGATTTCTGTATATTGAACCACCCCTTCATGCCTGGGATGAATCCTACTTGGTCATGGTAGATGATATTTTTTATGTGTTCTTGGATTTAGTTTGCAAGTATTTAATTGAGTACTTTTGCTTCAATGTTCATAAGAGAGATAGTTCCTTTTAAGGTTTAGGTTTTATGGCTTCGGAGAATGAGTTTGGTAATGTTCCTTCTGTTTCTATTTTGTGGAATAGTTTAAGAGAATTGGAGTTAGCTTTTCTTTGAAGGTCTGGTAGAATTCTGTACTGAAACCATCTGGCCCTGGAATTTTTTTTAGAAGGGAGACTTTTGATGACTGCTTCTATTTCCTTGGGGGATATAAAACTATTTAATATATTTACCTGATTTGATTTAATTTTGATAAATGGAATCTATCTTTTTTTAGGGCTTTTAAGTGTGCTATTAAGTTACTTGTATGACATGTCTCAAACTTCTTTCTGAAGTCACTTAATACTATGAACTTTCCTCTTAGCACTGTTTTCATTGTGTCCCGTAAGTTTGGGAAAGTTGTTCCTTCATTTTCATTGAATTTTAGGAAGTCTCTAATTTCTTTTTTTTTCATTTCTTACCTGACCACGCTGTCATTAGGGTAGAGAGTTGTTTAGTTTCTGTGTTTGTATAGGCTTTTTGTTATTTCTGTTGTTACTGAGGTCTAGTTTTGAGATTTGGTGGTCTGATAGGATACAATGGATTATTTTGATCTTCTTGTACCTGTTGAGGCTTGATTTGTGCCTGACTATATAGTCAATTTTTGAGAGGCTTCCATGAGGTGCTGAAAAGAAGGAATACTCTTTTCAGTTTGGGTGAAAAGTTCTGTAGACATCTATTAGGTCCATTTGATTTAGAACCTCTGTAAGTGCCATTGTTTCCCTACTTAGCTTCCGTCTAAATGATCTGTCCCTTCGTGAGAGTGGAGTTTTGCAGTCTCCCACACTTAAGTTGTTGAAATGGATGTGTGATTTAAGCTTTAATAATGTTTTGTTTACAGATGCAGGTGCTCTTGTATTTGGGGCATAGATGCTCAGAATTGTGATGTTCTCCGGGTGGATTTTTCCTTTGATGAAAATGAAGTGCACCTCCTCATCTTTTTTTATTAATTTTGGTTGAACATCTCTTTTATTAGATATTAGGATAACTACCCCAGCTTGTTTTCTGGGTCCATTTGCTTGAAAAACATTTTTCCCAGCCCTTTGCTCTGAGATAGTGTTTATCTTTGTTGCTGAGGTTTATTTCTTGGATTCAGCAGAATGTTGGATTCTGTTTCTGCAACCATTCTGTTTGTTTTTGTCTTTTTACTGGAGAGTCGAGTCCATTGATGTTGATAAATAATAGTGTCCAATAAATGTTAATTTATTTTATTGTGGATTTGGTGGTGTTACTCTGTTTCAATGCTTGTTTTCTTTAAATTCTTTGTTTTGAAGTTATCTATATCCTATGATTTTTGGGGGGAGGGTATATTTAGTTGCTTTCATTGGATTGGAATTTTCCTTCTAGTAACTTCTACAGGGCTGGCTTGCTGTGTAGATACTGTTTAAGTTTAATTTTTTCATGTATCATTTTGATTCTCCATCCCTGTTGATTCAAAGCTTTGCTGGGTATAGTAGTCTGGGTTGGCATCTGTGGTCTCTTAGCATCTGTATGACATCTGCCCAGGCCCTTCTGGCTTTCCTGGTTTCTGTTGAGAAGCCTGGTGTGGTCTACCTTTATATGTTACTTGGCCTTTTCCCTTGCTGCTTTTAATATTTTTCTTTATTCTCTAGAATTAGTGTTTTGACCATTATGTGAAGTAGGTATTTCTTTTCTGGTCTAATCTATTTGGTGTTCTGTAAGCCTCTTGTATGTTTATGGACATCTTTCTTTAAGTTGGGAAAATTTTCTCCTACGATTTTCTTGAAAATAATTTCTGGACCTTGGAGCCTGGAATCTCCTTTTTCATCAATTCCTATTATTCTTAGATTTTGTCTTTTTATAGCATCCTTGATTTCTTGGATGTTTTGTGTTTGGAACTTTTCCAATTTTAATTTCTCTTTGAGAGATATATCCATTTCTTCAATTGTATCTTCAGCACCTGAGATTATCTCTTCCATCTCTTGTATTCTGTTGGTGATGCTTACCTTTCTGTTTTCTGATCTTTGCTCTAAGTTCTCCAGCTCCAGGGTTTTCTCTGTTTGTATTTTGTTTATTGATTCTAATTCTGTTTTCATGTCCTATACCATTTCCTTCATCTCTTTGAATGTGGATTCCTGTCTTTCCAAGATGACCTCTAATTTTTTGTTTGTTTCCTCTCTGTATGCCACTACTTGTGCCTCTATTTGTTTGGATATATTTGCCTGTATTTCTCTGAGAGCTTTGTTCGTTTCTTCTTTATGTGCATCTATTAACTGGATAAGCATAGATTTATAGTCATTTTCCTGTGTTTCCAATGTATTAAAATATTCATTGCTTTGTGATGTGTCTGCTGAAGCCATGATGTCTTGATTTTTTTGGGGGGGGGATGTGTTTTTATGCCAACCTGTAGCCATCTGCTTATCTGTAACCTTTTGTTTGTTCCTGGAGTCTGTAGTGCAGCACCCACCTGAAGGCACACTCACTCACTTGCAGGCCTAATCAGAATGCACAGAACTTTTCCCTGTTCTCTACTTTCAGATTTGAGCCCACAGGGGCAAATGAGAGTGCAGAAGACCCATCAGCTCATTGGTGTCCACTGTTTGGCAGCCTTGCAGGGAGGACTGTACTTGGGGTAGCTGCTCTGTATTCTTAGTCACAGAGCATGGAGGCTCTTGTTTAGACTAGCCACAGCCCTGCTACAACTTCAGCTCTGGGAGGCCCACCTGAGCCATTTCAGTCACAGAGTGTGGAAGCTTGTGCTTGGGGTAGTAACTGCTGCCTCAACCAAGCAGGTAGACCCATATTTGGGGCAAGGAGAAGTGCAGGGGGGTGAATATTCGCCACTCTCAGTACTGGAGACATCCATGGGTGACCTAGATCCAAACTGTCTCAGCTCATGGGTTGTCCCCTCTTGCCCTGGAAGCCTCAATGTAGATATTCCGACTTCAGCTGCCCTCTCCCTCCGCTCACCAATTTCAGAGTTTTGGGTCCTGTGCCCCATAGATATGGTGCTCACTGGTGGTCACAATCTTTGATGGCCCATGCCATCTTGGAACATCCCTGGTATTCATTTTTCTTACAGCAGATTCAGAAGTGTCAAGGTTGCTTCCCTTTGAAGGTGGTTTCATAGCTTATTCTCCACATAGGAACATCTTAAAACAGACCTAGAGAAACTAAGATGGAAAATCAGTATCTTAGGTGTCATTCTATCCACTTAATCTCATGATGAAAATATGATAAATACTTACACACAGAAAGTCAAGAGGTGATAGCGGATAAAAGGCCTGGGGGAGACAGTCTCCATACCCCTGAAACTGTAGCATGAGCTTCTAGTGTGCAGTATACACAAAGGATCTGTCTGAAAGAAGAGTCAGATTTTTTTATCATGGGCTCTTTTCCAAAGTCAGATATAGTGACAGGTCAAAATTCCAAGCTTCCTCTTTTCAAAATAGTCGAAAATGCATATATTTATTGAAAATAATTTTTCATGCAATATATTCTGATCATGGTTTCTCCTCCCCCAATTCCTGGTTGCCATTCCTCAGTTCACCAGCCATCCATCTTCGTGACCTTTCTTTTTCTGTCTCTCTAGAAAAGAGTCAAAAAACAGACAAAAATTTAAAAATGATTTAAAACACAAAAAACATAGATATATGCATACACTTGAAATTAAAATATAGTAACCTCTGCACATTCTTCCATTGTGGGTCTATATTATTTTCCATCTGCTGCAAGAGGAAGCTCCTCTAATGATGGCTGAATGAAACACTGATCATTGGTTATAATCCAATATCATTAATAGTAATTTTATTGCTATGTTCTTTTAGCTGAACACTATTTGGATTTCTTTCTCCGGGTCCATAGCCTAATCAATCTAAGTTTCATGACTACCTAAGCAGTCAAGGTGCACAGACTGGAGATTTGGAAACACTCAATACAAATGTGATATCTTCATCAAGCTCCTTCCTTAGGGCTCAAAGGGTTAACCCTCTGAGCTTTGCAGAAGAGGAGACAAAGATTATAGAAGCCAGAGGGCATGGATGATTCCACGGAAACAGTGTCTTCCAGATAAAACAGAACACATAAACTCACAGAGATTGTGAAAGCGTGCTCAGGACCCTCACACTTTCAAGAGAGATGGGATCTGTCTTAGTTAGAGTTACTATTGCTAGGATGAAACATCATGATGAAAATCAAGTTGGAGGGGACAGGGGCTATTAGGCTTACACCTCTACATTGTATGCAGTCACTGAAGGGATTTAGGACTGGAACTCAAACTGGGCTGGATCCTGAAAGAAGAGCTGATGCAGAGGCTGTGGAAGGGTTTTACATATCAGCTTGCTCATCATAGCTAAATCAACCTGCTTTCTTATAGAACCAAGGACTATAAGCAGAAGGGTGGCATCACCATCATTAGACTAGGTCCACTTCCATGAATCACTAATTAAGAAAATATCTCATACCCAGATTTTATGTAGATATTTTCTCAGTTAAGTTCCCTACTTTTCAGATGATTCTAGCTTCTGTTGACTTGACATAAAACTAGCCAGTGAAGGGTCACAGTGCTCAAAAGAATAGGTAAACACCCTAACTAACCCTGCAGACTATCAAAGCAGATGCTGAGACTTATGGCCAACTATCGGCCAGAGTGCATGGAATCTTATGAAAGATGTGGGAAATAGTAAAATAGGGAGAGGACAGGAGCTCCACAAGGACAGCAACAGAACCAAAAAATCTGAGCATGGGGTCTTTCCTGAGATTCATAGTCCAACCATGTACCATGCATGGAGAAAACCTAGAACCCCTGCACAGATGTAGCCCATGGCAGTTCAGTGTCCAAGTGAGTTCCACAGTAATGGGAACAGGGACTGACTCTGACATGAACTGATTGGCCTGCTCTTTGATCACTTCCACCTGATGGGGGAGCAGCCTTACCAGGCCACAGAGGAAGACAATGAATCCATTCCTGATGAGATCTAATAGACTAGGGTCAGAAGGAAGGAAAAGAAGACCTCCCCTGTCAGTGGACTTGGGGAGGGGCATGTGTGGAGAAGGGGGAGGGAAGGTGGGATTTGAAGGGGAAGAGTACGGGGTTTATGGGGGGATACAAAGTGAATAACATGAAATTAATAAAAATTAAAACAAAAATATTTAAAAATGAATCTATCTGCAAATTATACCTGCTTGCCAAGAAAAAAATGTTTTCAGTAATTGAATCTCATTGGATATATTAATTACTCTAAAACATAGGGCCTATGTTCTAAATAGGTGGCTAATACAAAACAAACTCAGTGGTCTTTTTGTAGATCATTTTTCTCATATTTCTTTGTTTGGGTATTATTTTGTCTTACTCTTTTGGGGTTTGTTTGTTTTCGTATATATATACATATATATTGTGGTGCTATCTCTTATATTTTTGTGATATTTGTTTTTATGTGTGTATGTATGCATTTATTGTGTTTTTCTTTGTTTTTTTTCTTTTTATTCTATTTTCGTTTGTCTTTGCTAGAGAGAGAGAGTTAGGTGATTGGAAAGTTGTGAAGAATTTATGAGTAGTCAGTTGAGGGGAAACAATTATCTGAAAATATTGTGTGAAACAATTTTTTATATAAAAAGCAAAAAAATTACATCATTTTACCTTTTCCTCCCTCTAGATCATCCCAGGTAACTCTCCTGCTTTTTCTCAAACTAATGACCTATTTCATTAAGTTTTTGTTATATAAAAAAGAGTCACTATGACATGATATGGAGATCATGCATAGAACCCTAAGTCACATATATTATTTAATATTTTCATCCTAGTTACAATTGAAGTGGTATGAAGATCAGGTTTACTCTTGAGAAAGGCATTTGAAAACCCAAATCACTTTTGAATGAGTAAGGTCTATACAGTAAATAATAATTTATTCCATCTTCTCCATTTATTTTCCTATTATATACAAGTTAGCTTAATATATTTCCATCATGTTCAGAGATCTGAACACAGATGGCATTAAATCATTATTTGTTTTTTCCAAAGTGGATTATTCTAGAAAGTTGTTAGTCGGGATATTTCCATCTGCCTCCGGCTCCCATATATGGCTGAAGGAGCACTTTCAAGTGGATCATTAAATATGCGAAAGCATAAGATTTTTCCTGCTCCTTTTTCCCCACAGTGAAACACGCAAGTCTCAGGCTCTTATCTCACAGTAAGCTGGACAATCTCAATTTATTGCTGAATTTCAAGGCTTACTTTAAAGCATAAAACCTCTCCCCTTTCGTGTAATTTACCTCCTCCAAACTTTAAATGTCTGTCAAGAATTGCAATGGAAAGCCCACAGCCATTAAATTCAATTCAGGTCTGGTATTTTTATATCTAAATTACCCAGTCCATCTCTTATGGTATGCACTATTATTAGAAGAAAGACAAAAATGGGTGAAAGAGGATTGAATTGGGACTCAGAAATGGGGATTTGAGACACGACCTTTACAGTTATTGGATAAGAGACCTTGAGTCAGTCATTTGACCTTTCCCCAATTGAAAACATATAAATTAAGGCATTGAACTAGAAATAGGTGACCTTGGGTTCATAGAAGCCAGGAAAGTATTATGACTAAATGGAAGCTTGCTTAGGGCACAAAGGTTATCAAACCTTCCTCTTTCAGGTGGAATTGAAAAGGATTATATGTTGAAAAAGCAGATTTAGAAGCAATAGAGCCTGAGATATTCCTCAAGTAGGAGAAGTAGGAAAAGAGCTGGTTAATCCCTAGCTAGAATAGACAGAAATTTGAGTTGGTTTTCTATTCTCATAACAGCTTTTGGTCCATATATTTTCAAGAGCATTGCTACCCAAGGTGTGGTAAGATGTCAGTACTACCCAGAAATATTTTAGCAAGATAGATTAACCAAAAACCAACAACACACCCATATAAATATTAGAAAAATCTTTCATGAGACTTGAAAAATCTAAAAGTGACCATTTAAAAAAATAAGTGAGTTCTGCCTTTTCTTTATATAGTAATAGATGTTAGGCAAAGCCATCATTAAGGTTTTTGAAAGCCAAACTACTTTGAAAGTCAAGAAATTGAGAAGTATACCAATATCACAGTGATATTTTTAATTCATATGTAACATTATATTTTATTTATACAATTAAAATAAGCTATTTTCCTTTCCTATTGAAAGGAGTTTTTTTCATAAAATCTTTTAAAATTTTCCTCCTCTAGCTTCTCCCAGCTCCTCCCAGCTCTTTTCCACTTACCCATTCCTCCAAGTCCACACATTTCTTTCCCTCCCATTAGAATACAAGCAGGCATAACAATATTTTATTAGAAAAGAATTACTAAGTAAGTTCTATATGATAGAATATAAACTAAATATGTTTGTGAATATATAATTATAGACAATCAAAAACTCTAATTTTCATGATACATGATTGACAAATGTATAATTTAACTAATTTAATTTAGGAGGAAATTTATCAATGATATAAACTCCAAAAATCTTTTCCAGTGTCAGCACCAATATTACTAATGAAGGTTTTATATTTTCAAAACTGTATAAACTTTATTTTTAGTGTTGTTTTAGTTTACAGAAAAAATGAATAGGAAATGTTGAAAGATTCATTTATTTCTTCTAAATGAATGGGCCTTAATTTTAGCATTTTTGCTTGCATAAGAAGTACATCGTTATAGTAATTTGTTTTATTTTGTCTTGAGCCAAGGTCTCACTATATAGATGTTTGTTGGCCTGGACTTCATTAAGTAGAGCAGACTGGCCTCAAACTGACAGGGACACTCCTGCTTCCCCAGAGCTGCAGTTAAAACTGTGCCCCACCATCCCCAACCTTTTCTACAGTGCTACTAACTATAGCCGGTATTCCATGGTAGGACTCACATATTCTATCATATAGATTACATGGGATTTGAAAAGCATTAAATTATATGTTCTCCGTTACAGTCACACAATACAGTTTAACTTAGCTAAATACACCCTGTCTTCTAGCCTTTCATGTTCATTTCTTTGCCTTCAGCAGTTGAGAATATTGTTTTTGCTGCCATGGTTGTGTCTCTTCCAGTCTGTGAAACTGTTAGAATCGTAGACTGTGTCAACTTTCAAGTTGATTATTATCACTTAAAATATGCATTTAGGATTTCTCTATAATACAGTCTATTTCTTTGTAGCTCTTTTTTTAAATACTAAAAATGTTCGGGTTTTTTTTTTTTTTAGTTTTACCAGTTTTGTTTGCATATTTGTCTACTGAAAAATATTTTGCTTTCTAGGCTGTTTTTAGTTTGGGGGAAAAATAAATGAAACTGCTATGCAAGTTCATGTACAGGGCTTTTTCTGGGCATCCATTTTCAGCTCATTTAAGTAAACCTGAGAATGGGGTAATGGGGTTGCTGGATTTGAGGGCAAAATGCACTTAATTTGGATAAAAAAGTATTCAAACTAGCAATGAGTCAGAGACTACAGTCTACCGTCTAATTGGTATTTGCTGTTGTTTCTGTATTATAATCATTATATGTATTTTTAATTATATTAAAAATATGATGGTAATATAACCATGCAAGAATTTTATAATAACATTAAATGATAGATCTGGTGTGGAATTGCCAAATTATATTTGCTTTCAAAATGATGAATAATTATGTGATATTGACACACTAACATTCAGATATATGTATAAATTAAAGCATACAAATAGCAAGACAAACTGCATGCCTAATTTAGTTGTCAAGAGAGGAGGCTTCTGAAAAGCATTTGTAAGTAAGGAGTTTTCTGCAAGATGCTGCATTCAGAGTGTGCTAGAAGTACCCATATTTTGTTTGTTGCCTAGTAACAAATCTAATGCTTTCAAGAAAGACTATTTCTTCATTACCAGAACTCTGCCCATCTTCCCAATGAGTCATTCTGTGCATTCTCCTGACCTGTACACACAGTTACACAGCTTTCTGTTTCTTTCTCTTCAAAAAAGAGTTTGGCCTTGAAGCAAGCCAAACTCTGGAAATAGAATGATGCCTGGTTTATTAAAGATGTGCTCCATGTTATTAGGTTAACTCAAACTATAAAGCTTAGTAACCCTTTATCCCACTGAGAAAGATACTCAAAAAATGTAGACTATAATATTTCTTCTTTATATATTTTACTACCTACTGTCCACTAGCTTGATAACAATTTTGTGTTATCAAAATATGGATTAACATATTAAGTGTCTGATAACTGGACTTGTAATTTTCATTTCTAAAAACAAAATTGTTACTTTTATTAAATTTAAACAATTTTATTTGTCATTTCAATAATTATTTTTAATTGAATTAATAATATATTTGAAAGTTGCATGCTTTTTTGATAGTTTCAAAATATAAAACACATGAATGACTGTACTATTTCTACACTACAGGTAGAATATTTGGCCAATATCTTGGATTTAATGCCTTAGAGAATTTTTATATTATTTCTTTTACTTGATAGAGATTATAGTATAATCAGATCGCTTCTCCTTTTACCTCCCATATAATCCTTGCTCTCATTCAAATTTATAGCTTCTACTTTCATTAATTCCTGTTGCATATATATGTAGGAATGCATATTCCTAAAAACATAAGTTATAACTTGCTCAGTCTGTGTAATGTTAGTTTTAAGTACTCGTGTGATCTTTAGCTTCATTAAACATAAGGATCATTAACTCACAGACTATCCATCTATATCTAGAAGAAAGAGTGCTTCATGGGGAAGATTATGAAATATGCCTGGTTTTAGGAATAGCTCTCAATCAACAGATGGTTGGCCAGTTGACACCTTCATTGTACTGCACTTTGTGTTTCTCTTTGGATATCTCAACTCAACAGATGCTTGCTGAGACTTTACTGTGCTGTGTACCAGAAATAAGATGTCTGCAAACACAGGAATAAATAACCTTTGTCTTATCAGCCTACAAAAGATGTTTGTTCTGGTCAGATTAGCTGTCGCTGCACTCAGAAATTTTTACAACTAGAATGCTGTAATGTTTTAAAATATGGTGGAAATGTGTACTGATAGCCTTATACATTTTTTCTAAATATTTTAATTTTATTATTTAAGAAAAATTGGTACATAGCAAAGAGAGGCTTCAAATGAGGCTTTATGTTTTTCTGCAACAATTTCTCTCTTTATGTTTGGTCACTCCTGATTTTAGCATGGTTGATTTTTTTTTAATTTCAGCTATTATCCAGGGTGCCCTAATGAAAACTTCGGTTTTAGGAAATGTTTTCTTTTCTTTTCTTTTCTTTTTGAATAAAAAATAGATTTTTTTTCTCATACAATACATTCTAACCACAGTTTCTGGCCTTTCCACTTCTTCTAGCTATTCCCCAGATCCACTCTGTTTCCTCTTAAAAAAAAAAAAAAGGAGGCCTCCAATAGACTACCATGAAACAGGTCAAAACAAAGTACAATAACACAAAGAAAAAGCCCTTATATTGAGGCTGGGAAAGGCAACACAGGAGGAGAAAAGAGTCTCAAGAGCAGGTAAAAGTGTCAGAGCTACACATGCTCCCACTGTTAGAGTCTCACAAATACACCAAATAACAGCCACAACACACACACACACAGAAGGTGGTGCAGCCCGATGCAGGGCCCATGCTTGCCATTTCAGACTCTGGGAGCCTTTGGGAGCCCTGCTTAGTTTGTTCAGTGGGTCTTTTCTCTAATTTCTTCTACCCTCTCTTAATCCTGGTCTTTTCTCTCCTTCTTCCATGGAATTTCAGGATCTCCAAGGGGAGGGACTCAATGGAGAATAGCAATTTAGCCTCTCTCTCTCTGTGTGTATAGTGTCTCTTTTTAGGTCTTTGCATCCTTTTCCATCTGCTGCCTAAGCAAGCTTATCTGATGACAACTGGACAAGGCTCTGATCTATGAGTATTGCAGAATACCATTAGGAATCATTTCATTATTTTTTAGGTTTGGGTTTTGTTAGTTTGTTTGTTTGCTTGCTTGCTTTCCAGTCATGCCTAGGTATACTTTAGGTCTCTGAGCTATCAGTCTCTGGTTGGTGACCTTCCAGGCAGTATAGAACATAAGCTATCTCTTGTCGTTTAGGTTGGCCACTTCCACAAGTTCTACACTACCACTGATCCAGCACATCTCCATGCAGGACAGATTTTAGGTTTTGTGGCTTGGTTGTTGTTCTGGTTTCTCTTTCCACAGCCTGTAGAATATATTCTCAAGCCAAAGAGTCTAGAACATAGGGATGAGGCCTCCAAACTCGCAGCAGCTCCACCTCTCTGTGTTCAGTGAGCTGTGTGGAAGTTGTCTTCAGCAATGGTTTCCCACTATCAGTTTTCAGGAAGCAACCTTCCATCCTAGCACCAGTAGCCTGGGTTTTGCTTTTGTTTGTTTGTTTGTTTGTTTGTTTGTTTGTTTGTTTTTGGAATTCACAGGACCTATTTGAGTAATAACTCAGTAGAATGCCACCTACCACTGGAAGGCTTAACTTGGTTATATATATAAAAAAAAATGGCCAGTTCAGATACTGTATCCTCAATTTACAGAAGTCCTTATGAGGGTCACCTTCATAGATTCCAGGAAGGTTCCACTGCACTAGGTTTCCATATACCATGTCAATGACCCACCCCTTCAGCTGTCTCTCCATATAACCTCTCTCTCCATCCCTACCCACAACTGATCCCTCCCACTCTCATCCCACCTGCTGCCAATTCACCTACAGCACTTCTTAAATTTGCTCTTCCCAGGGAGATCCATGCATCCCACCTATAGTCCTCCTCTTTACCTAACCTCTCTGCGTCTGTGGATTGTAGGCTTATTTTCATTCACTTAATGCTAATTCACTTGTAACCGAATACATACCGTGTTTGTGTTTCTGGGTCTGGGTTATTTCACTCAGGATATTTTTTTCCTAGTTACATTCATTTGTCTGCAAATTTCATGATGTTATTTTTTAACAGCTGAGGGATACTCCATTGTATAAATATGCCACATTTTCTTTATCCATTCTTCAGTAAAGGAACATCTATATTGTTTCCAGTATTACGAATAAAGAGACAGTGAACATAGTTGAGCATGTTCTTGTAGTAACATAAAGAGTCCTCTGGGTATACATCCGAGAGTAGAATAGCTGGGTCTTCAGGTATATCTATTTCCATTTTTGTGAGGAACTGCCATATTGATTTCCAAAGTATCTGTACAAGTTTGTGCTCCCATTAGCAATGAAATATCCTCTTTGCTCACATCCTCACCAGCATGAGCTGTTGCTTCTATTACTGATTTGAGAATTATGACAGATGTAAGATGGAATCTCAAAGTGGTTTTGATTTTCATTTCCCTGATGACTTAAGTGTTTCTCAGCTATTAAGGATTACTCTAATGAGAAATCTGTGTTTAGATCTATCTCATTTTTTTAATTGGAACATTTGGTTTTTTAATATCTAGTTTCTTGATATTCTTGATATTTAATATCTACTTTCTTGATATCTTGGATATTAACCCCTATTGGACATGGAGTAGTAAAACTATTTTCCCATTTTGTAGGATGCCTGTTGGTCCAATTGATGGTGCTCTATAGAACTTTTATAGATCTTTTTCGGTTTTGTGAGGTGTAATTTATTCTTAGTGTCTATTCTATGGGTGTTCTATTCAGAAAGTCTCTTCCTGTGCTAATTCTCTTTCCCAGTTTCTTTTCTATCAGGTTCAGTTTATTGGGTTTAAGGTTGCAGTATTTGATCCATTTTCTGCAGCATAATAAATATAGATATATTTGACTTGTTCTACAGCCAAACCACCACCATTTCTTGAACATGCATGTTTTTTTTAAATAATCTTTTAACCACTGTATATTTCTGGCTCCTTTATGAAAAATCACACACATGTGTATACATGTGTCTGGGTCTTCAATTTGATTCCACTGAACAATATGATCACTATTTTGAAATAAAAATCTCAAAAAAAATATTTGCCCCATAGACATTTACTGCCAAAGTTGGTTTTATATTCTTTTAACTTTTTCTTGCTTGCTTGTGGCTGGAAACCTGTTTTTTAAGACAGGGTTTCTATGTGTAGTCTTGACTGTCCTGGAATCACTTTGTGGACCAAGCTGGCCTCAAACTCACAGAGATCCTCCTGCATCTGCCTCACGGAGTGCTGCGATTGCAAGTATTCAAAACTGTGCCCAGCAGGTCTTCAAATTTGTATGTAGACTTTGATATTTTTTAATACTCTTTATTTTTTTATATTAATCACAGGTTATTTACTTTGTATGCCATCCATAGCCTCCTTACTCATTCTCTTCCAATCCCATCCTTCTTCCCTCATCTCTTTCCTGCCCCTTTCCAAGTCCACTGATAGTGGAGGTCCTCCTCCCCTTCCATCTGACCCTAGCTTATCAGGTATCTTCAGGACTGGCTGCAATATCCTCCTCTGTGGCCTAGCAAGGCTGCTCCTCCCTTGGGGTGAGAGTGGGGAGGTCAAAGAGCCAGCCATTGAGTTCATGTCAGAAATAGACTTTGATATTTTTAATATCACTATTGAGGTACACATTGGGAGAGCAGTGTGTAAGAGATTGTTTAGCTAGTCACCGTTTGGGAAATGATCCAGTTGGTGAAAAAATTAAAAATAAAAACTTACTGATGATGCAAGAGTAGAACCTCTCAGACACCTTCAAGATGCCATAGCTTGGACAGAACGTCAATGAAGACCTAAATAAAAGTCTACAATATTCATATTTGAAAAATACTACAACATGGATTACTCTGATATAATAAAGATTTGCATTTTGATAATTAACTTCAGCAACTCATACATTGCTCTTAATTACTTAATTTCTTAGTATATGTTGGATAATATAACATATTCTTATTATTTTAAATATGCATTATTATAGTCTTTATTTTTCTCATATTATGACAGATAGTCTAGAAATTTTAAAGGGGTATATAGCATATAAAATATATATTCAGGTAGCCATTTCTATATAAATATTAAAACAGTGGCTTAATTATGCATGATGATAGTTATAATATTCAATTAAATTTTTAATTAAATAAAATAATATATAATTACAGTTTAATCACTTTGTATCCCAGCTGTATCCCCCTCCCTCATTCCTTCCCATTCCCACCCTCATCTCCTCCCATGCTCCTTTCAAAGTCCACAGATAGGGGAGGTCCTCCTTCCCTTCCATCTGACCCTAGCCTATCAGGTCTCATCAGGACTAGCTTCATTGTCCTCCTTTGTGGCCTGGCAAGGCTACTCCCCCAGCAGGAGGAGGTGATCAAAGAGCTACACACTGAGTTCATGTCAGAGACAATCCCTCTTCCTCATACCAGGGTATCCAATGGGACACTGAGCTGCCATGGGATACATCTGTGCAGGGGTTCTAGATTATCTCCATGAATGGTACTTGTTTGGAGTATCAGTCTCAGAAAAGACCACTGTGCCCTGATCTGGGTTCTGTGGCTCTCCTTGTGGAAGTGTTGCCCTCTTCAGGTCTTACTATCTCCCCTTTCTTTCATAAGATTCCCTGTACTCTGCCGAAAGTTTGGTTATGAGTCTCAGTATCTGTTTTGATACACTGCTGGGTAGAGTCTTTCAGAGGTCCTCTGTGGTAGGTTCCTGTCCTGTTTCCTATTTTCTCCTTCTTCAAGTGTCCATCCCTTTTGCCTTTCTGAGTGAGGATTGATCATGTTACCCAGGGTCCTCCTTCTAGCTCAACTTCTTTAGGTGTACAGATTTTTGTAGCTTTATCCTATATGTCTAGTATCCATTTATATGAGTGTATATGCCATGTGTGTCTTTCTGTTTCTGGGATACCTTACTCAGGATGAACCTTTTTACAGTTTTTATTTGGAAAAGAGGTCACAGTGTGCTCTGGTGTATTTGTAAAGATCAGGAGATAACCTGATTGAATTTCTTCTCTTTTTCCACCATGGGGCTTTGGAGATCATACTCAAGTCTTCAAGCATAAAGACAAATGCCTTTATCCATTGAGCCATCTCAATTGCCTAAATTATACATATTTGAAATCCATAAAGTTCAAGCCATAGATGAGAATTGATAGCAAATAGGGAAGGAATTGGAAGGAAGGAAAGGAGCTTTGATGAAATCTTTGTATGTATGTGCAAAATTCTAAAGCAATAACATATTATAAAAGGGAAACGTAATAACATCACCCACACCATACTAATTTTTGTCAAGTGTGGGGCTGCACTGTGCCTGCTGCAACACTCCAGTATGTCATCCCCTGCTCCTTGCCAGCGAGAAGCAAGTATTTGCCTCTAAAGAAACTTCTCAGCCTAAGTGTTATCCTAAACTTGCCTGGTTGGTTTTTAACATAAATGCACAAGTGGTTTGTATGCTTATGTAAAGTAAAAAGTCTGGAGTATAAATAAATACATAAAATAAATAAACACGACTATGATTTCCAGCTAAGAAACAACCATAAAAATCAATCAACTAGATACATTGTCAAAATGGCTTTCAAGCTAGCTCAGTTATAATTGTTCAGTGCAGTCTATTTTAAAGAAAATGTTTCAAAGAAAGTATGTAAATCAAGACTAATACAATTAAAAACTAAAATACAATAATAATGTTGGGGAAAAGGATATAATTTACATTGTAATGGGAAAGCCGGACATCATGATTGCATTGAATGAACATTTGCCAATGCTGGCTTTTGGAATATAAATTGATTGATTTTTGCTCTTATTTTTCCTTATTGATTTGGTAATCATATTACAGCCTATATATCCATAGAAACTTAAGGCAATAAATACTTCGAAGATGAATTAGCTTTTGCTATTTAGGGAGTTTAAAAAATTATATAGCACAAGTCAGAACAGTTCTAAACAACAACAACAACAACAACAACAACAAAAATCAACCCTGATCATCTAAAAAAAAAAGGCATCTTAAGTGGTAGAGAAATTGATTGACTTCTTTATAGTAAGACAATACAGTTTATCGAATGATGAACTCAGGCATATTAAGTGAAATGAGAGCTCATACGTACCAGGGATTACTTATGTGCTTTAGCATGTTATACCAATTTGAATTAACCATTGTGATAAGTCCTGATCTCCTTCCCATGTTAAGTTATTTTTCTCATTGCTACAACTTAACACATAGATAATTAAAAGATAATTTAAAGCAAAAAGAGAAAAGGCTGACTTAAGTCAGAGAGTGGTGAACTCTGCCCTAGTCTCCCAGCTTGGAGAGATGAGTGTTGATGCTCAACTTGCTTTCTTGTTTATCCCTTGTTTGTCAGTCTAAGGACCCAGCTCATTCCATACTACCTACACTGAGGTTTGGTTTTCTCTCTTAAATTAAACATCTTTGGAGATATTGTCACAGATGTACCAGGTGCATGTATCTGAAGTGATCAAGATAATGATAAAGGTCAACTTACACTGTTCTTTACGCAAAAATCATTGGGTTGATTGCTTACTACTAGATCCCAAATGATAATACCCAGACAATTTCAAATATTTAAAAGTGCTTTTGTATAATTATGAACTCTGAATATTTGTAATTTATTCATAATCATTTCAATCACTGGCTTTCTAAAATAGTCTTTCTGCTAAGCATGATAGAAAAAAACAGTACTAAAATAAAGACTGAGTATATGTGAGCTACTTATAGAATACGTACAGAAACACTAAACTCAGTTTTAAAAGTAAGTTCTAATTATGGTATATTCCCTTTCAGTAGCAGGTGTGAGAGGCAAAGAGAGAGGAAGAAATAGGGATAGTCATTCAAGTACTAAACACAAAAAAAGTTTGAACAGAAGACATCTGTAAATGGTGCTGTTCTTATTTACCCTTCAGAATTATCTGAGCCTCTGTATGTTCCGTGATTTATTTAAAAACTATCCAGATTCCATTCACCAATTCTTGCTTTCTCTACCACAGCATCATTTCCATCTGTCATGATCCTATGAGTTTTACTGTCTGTACACTTGCCCCCTGTCTATCTCCAGAATAGACACCATAAATAACTATCTTAAATGAGACATTACATTAGCTCATGTATGTGTTCAAACACATCTGTTTACCGAGAATACTTGAGGTTGAATTCAAACTCCTTGCTGAGAACCGACGTGCTGGGCCTGCTCGTCTATTTGTCCAACTTTCCCTACTTCATCTTCTACTGATTTCCTTTTGTCCCTTCTTTTGCTTTCATGACTCATTTTCTTCCAGTCTGGGATTTTTGTATCTGTGTTATTTGCCTGTCCTGCAATGCTTGTACTTTATCTTGATATTAGCCTTTGACAAAAGAGTTACATTGCAAAGCGGCACTCAGTACAGTACATGAAATGATATGCTGTAGTGCCTTTCTGTACCGCCTGTTTACACACCATTATTTTATAATTATTATTAGTAGTGGTATTAGTAGCAGTAGTAGTGCAGTAATACTATTATTTATTAACATTAGCACTTTCATTATTGTCATGTTGTACTTTGTATTTACATTTTTATCCTTTTTTATCTAGGTAAAAAGATTCTGTTCTAGAATAAACTGTTAATTTGCTTATGTTTTAGTCTTTCTGCCTTGACTGAAAGAACTGAGGTAATAGTAACTGCTTAATATAAATGTATTGAACAAATAAATGAATGAATTGCTGTTCATCAATATGTCCATTTATTTATCGTAAAGTAGCATTGTGCCTTCTATGATTTTGTCTCTGAAGTAAACCACAAGAAACTCTTTAACTAAGTATGTGCCTTTCAGAGCTCATGAACTTAATGTGGAAAGACCACTTCATCTGACAGTGATGCATAGAGTCTAATGAGCTTGGGAACATTGTTTACTTCCTTCCTTATTTTCAAGATTATCAATATTCATGACCTTTTGTGGTTCCATGGAAACTTCAATTTTAAAGCATGATTTATATATAACTGTTAGATAATATTAAAGAGTTTGTTTAATATTATTTAACTCAGTTGCCTGTAAGACACAGGTTTGGAGCACCACACACACAAAAAAAATCACATATGAATTCTATCACCACCTAGAGGGGAGTGAACAGGGATTGATATGGCAAGCAAAGGCAGAGTGCACCTGAAAGTTACTACAAAGCTTCTTTGAATGTTCAATTATGTATGTTTCAATACAAATGCACACTAGGAGAAAGCCATCTATGCACACATAACTAGAGCCTTTATTCATCATCTATAGTTGTCCTAGAAATAGTATGTTAATCTTGTCTTGCAGGTAGTAACTTGCTTTGCTGAAACATTAAAAAGCAATGAATAGTGGTCTCCATCAAGATCACCTAAAGAATGATTTGAGATTTTAGTACTAGTCTGTGTCATGAATTATGCTTTATCATTAATTTTTTTTCTTCTGGAGTCACTCTCCTCTGTATATGCTCAGCATAATTTCAGCCACCTCTCCTAGGTCATGAATGCTTTGTAACTGCATCTGTGTAGAGCGAACTGAAGAATTCTACACGCTTGTGTTTCAGGGCCAAAGAACAGTGTCCTTCAAGGGGAATAATGTAAGTCACACTTGGAAGTGTAGGAGGTATGTACAGGACTGGAGTAAACCTTGTAAGAGAAAAATTCCCCGAGAATTCAAGTTTACACTGAGAGGCAACCGAAGCAATTGCCATATAACCATTTGCTCTGCATACATGCCCTCAGGACTCTGTTTCTAGCCCAGGTGCCTGCTTTTGGCTGTGCTTTCTACCACCCAGTAGAGTAAGGCTGTAGGGAAACAGCACAGTAGGAGCTGTTTATTTGCTTTAATCTTCAGTTTACCTGGACATGTTCATTATAAATGATCAATTCCTTAACAGTGAGAGGTCAGCTATACACACTTCTTGCGTTTCTCACAATAAGTGGTATAGTTAAGTGCACAAACAAAGCCTCATCCTTTGCCAGACTGATCACATGCTTTGGGACTGATTACACTCTCTGGTATCTTTGTATCCTTTTGTACACCACATGCTTCACCAAGTCTGCCTCTTGCCAGTCTTTTTCCACATTGGTGGTTCCCCATGTCCTGCCTTCACCGATTCAGTTCCTCTGCCCAACTAGCTCCTTCAGTATTGCTTATCACAAATACCAGGTCAACGGCCCTGTGTCTCACAAAATGCCCCCACTTTAAATTTAGAAGATGAACTATAATAGTTCCATGTTTCTAGTAACCATTTCTCTATTTGTTCTATATTTCATGACCTCAGGTATAGGAAAGCTATATGCTTGACTTAGATGTACTTGATACCTTACGGTATTGTAAAATTAAATTTTAAGCATAGTAGGTACTCAAAAGTAGTAGATATGTTAATGAACAAATAATAGAAGGTATTTTTGTTTAATTATGAACAACTTGAATAGAAACCTGGATAAAACATGGTGAGAAAAAATATTGCTATTTCCTTATTTTACAGTAGAACTGTTAGAGTCACCTACAAAACGGTGCATGCCACAGCTGCTTCACCCAGTAATTTATTCCATATATCTGGAAAGGTGCCTGCCATTTAGCAGATGTGCAACATGTATTTGTTTAATAGATCAATGTGAAGATGTGTATTTTCTTTTTTAATTAATTTTTTATTTTTGTATTAATTACAGTTTATTCACTTTGTATCCCAGCTGTAGCCTCTTTCTTCCTCCCCTCCCAATCTCACCCTCCCTCTGTCATCTTCACCTATGCCCCTCCCCAAATCTATAGATAGGGGAGGACCTCCTCTCCTTCCTTCTGAGCCTAGCTTATCTGATCTCATCAGAACTGGCTGCATTGTTCTCCTCTCTGGGCTGGCAAGAACACTCCCCCATCACGGGGGAGGTGATCAAAGAGCCAGCCACTGAGTTCATGTCAGAGAAAATATCTGTTCCCCTTACTAAGGTATCCACTTGGATATTGAGCTGCCATGAGTTACATCTGAGCAGGGGTTCTAGGTTATCTCCATGAATGGTCCTTGGTTGGAGTATCAGTGTCAGAAAAGACCCCTGTGCCCAGCTATTTTGATTCTGTTGCTCTCCTTATGGAGCTCCTGTCCTCTCCAGGTCTTACTATCTCCCCCTTCTTTCATAAGATTCCCTGCACTATGCCCAAAGTTTGGTTATGAGTCTCAGTATTAATGCTGCATAGAGTCTTCAGGGGCCATGTAGTAGGTTCCTGTCCTGTTTCCTATTTTCTCCTTCTTTCAATGTTCGTCCCATTTGCCTTTCTGAGTGAGGATTGATCATTTTACCCAGGGTCCTCCTTCTAATTCACCTTCTTTAGGTGTACAGATTTTTGTAGCTTTTTCCTATATTATATGTCTAGTATCCACTTATAAGTGAGTATATAACGTGCATCATTCTGTTTCAGGGATATATCACACAGGATGATATTTTCTAGTTCCCACCATTTGCCTGCAAATTTCAGATTTCCTTGTTTTTAATTGATGAGTAGTATTCCATCATGTAAATGTACTACAATTTCTGTACCCATTCCTCCTTTGAGGGACATCTGGGTTGTTTCCAGATTCTGACTATTACAAATAAAGCTGCTATAAACATGGTTGAGCAAATATCCTTTTTGTATACTTGAGCATCTTTTGGATATATGTCTAAGAATGGTATAGCTAGATCTTGAGGAAGCGCTATTACTAGTTGTCTGAGAAAGTGCTAGATTGATTTCCAAAATGGTTGCGCAAGTTCACATTCTCACCAGCAATGGAGAAGGGTTGCCCTTTCTTCACATTCTCTCCAGCATGTTTTTTTTTTTTTTTTATCTTAGCCATTCCAATAGGTGTGAGGTGAAATCTCAGGATCATTTTGATTTGCATCTCCCTAATGACAAAGGACATTGAGCATTTCTTTAAGTGTTTCTCTGCCATTCTATATTCCTCTACAGAGAATTCTCTGTTTAGCTTTGTACGCCATTTTTTAATTGGATTACTTGATTATTGTTGTTTTTTTCTTTTTTTCTTATCTAGTTCTTTATATATTCTGGATATTAGCCCTATGTCAGATTACGGTTGGTGAAGATCCTTTCCCTGTGTGTAGGTTGCCATTTTGTTCTGTTGATAATGCCTTTTACTTTACAGAAGCTTTTCAATTTCATGAGGTCCCATTTGTTGATTTTGATCTCAGAGCCTGTGCTTTTGGTATTCTGTTCAGGAAGTTGTCTTCTGTGCCAATGAGTTCAAGGCTCTTCCCCACTTTTTCTTCTGAAATATTTATTGTGTTTGGTTTTATGTTGAGGTCTTTGATCCACTTGGACTTTAGTTTGGTGCAGGGTGATGAATATGGTTCTATTTGCATTTTTCTACATGCAGACATCCAGTTATACCAGCACCATTTGTTCTAGATGCTGTCTTTTTTTCGTTTTTTAAATTTTGGCTTCTTTATCAAAAATCAACTGTCTATATGTGTGTGGGTTCATTTCTTCAGTTTGATTCCATTGATCTACCATTCTGTTTTTATGCCAGTAAAAATGCAGTTTTTATTACTTTTGCTTTGTAGTTCAGCTTGAGATCAGAGATGGAATTACTTACAAGTGATTGGTTGTTGCACAGGATCGTTTTAGCAATTCTGTGTTTTTGTTTTTCCATATGAAGTTGAGAATTGTTCTTTCAAGTTCTGTAAAGAATTGTGTTGGTATTTTCGTGGGAACTGCATTGAATATTTTGATTGCTTCTGGCAGAATGGCCATTTTCACTATGTTAATCCTACCGATCCATGAGTACTAGAGATCTTTCCATATTCTGTTATCTTCTTTATTGTTTGTCTTCAGAGACTTGGAGGTTTTTTTTTCAAACAGGTCTTTCACTATATTTTGTGATAGCTTATATTTCCATTTCTGAGGAAAATAATGATTAGCATCATGAAAACTATTTTGTTTGATGAAGACAATGTTGAATTCTGTTGAGATGCTATGCCCCAAAGACTATGCTATACCTTTAGATTTCTGTTTCTTTATTGTTATTAATTACACTTTATTCACTTTGTATCTCCCCATAAACCCTCCCTCCTCCCCTCCCAATACTACCTTCCCTCTCCCTTCTCTATACATGCCCCTCCCTAAGTCCACTGATAGGGGAGGTCTTCCTTTCCTTCCTTTTGATCCTAGTCTATCTGGTCCCATCAGGACTGGCTGCATTGTCTTCTTCTGTGGCATAGTAAAGCTGCTCCCCCATCAGGGTGAGGTGATTAAAGGGCAGGCCAATCAGTTCATGTCAGAGGCAGTCCCTGTTCCCATTATTATGGAACCCACTTGGATACTGAACTGCCTTGGGCTACATCTGTGAGGGGTTCTAGGTTTTCTCCATGCATGGTATTTGGTTGGAGTATCAGTCTCAGGAAAGATCCCTGTGCTCAGATTTTTTGGTTTTATTTTTATTCATAGTTTTCTTCATATTTAAGAATTTTACTATAATCTATTTCAACTGGTATGTATGAAAATGCTGTGCAGTAAAAATAGTCATCAGTATTGTAAGCTTTCCTATTGTTTCCCATGTGTAATGAGAAGGAAAAAAATCACAGCGTGTTCCATGAGATGTCTTCAGATCTAGGCAGTCTACTCAGTGGCAGGCAATCAGTCTGTGCTTCTAAGGAGGCCTATAACAATAATTTGTCATATCTTAATAGATTAAGAAATGGGATCTATTTAGAAATGGAGAATTAGAAAACTTCTATTTCTATTATATTTTCAATGTTATTTGATGATAGTATGAGTGACATTTTTCAATATGGATAGTTGTTTTCTATATTTCCATTTAAACATGCCTAATATTTATTTTTATATAGTATACATATATTATACCTATACACCTAATAATACACATATAATATATGTGTATTAAACCTTGATATGACATTTTATTCTTATAAATGTTAAAAAATTTCTGTGGTAATTTATTATTATTAACTTTACTATAAATTTTATTGACTAATTGACTAGAGACAAGTTTGATACTCAGTTTTGTTGAGTAATCTCTTAATTCCTGTGACTTTTATTCCTGTGAATATTAATAGTCAACATTCCTTGACTGTTAACGACTTTCTTATTTATAAGGTCATCTAAAATACATAATATATAGTTATATCTATGCTGTCATGTGTAAAAATTAAACAGACATAAATACAACCTGGTTTCTTGAGGCAGATGAAATTTTATGAAGCTATGTTTTTAAGTGGTACATGAAACTCAATGTTGTATTTTTTCAACTTGATGTGTAGCTGTTCAAGAGTATAAATGATACCCTTTATCTAAGAACAGTGTTTTACTTTCATCTCAAGAGCTACTGAATTGAAAAAAATATTTATAGCTAGCTATCTTTCTGCTATGGTTTATGGCTTGACAGTTTCAAATTGTTTGGAGTATATTTAAAGTTAACCTCCTGGTTATTTTCTGAGTTTTAGGCACTTTGGTTGATTTGGTTCTGTCATCTGAAAGTACAGTATCCTTTTGGAGTTCAAATTCCTTGTCTAACTTTTATTTTGTCCAAGTTTTCTGTGCTATGGCAATTCAAATTCAAGAGCTTTGGTAGATTTTTTAAGCAATATGTATTCTGTCTTCCAAATGCTCTTTAAAAGTTATGTTATGCATATAATTATTTATAAAAGGACTATCACGCTGTTTAGCAAGGTCAGAAAAATGTAGAATGCTGGATTTTCTGTTTATGCTCATTAAGATTTCTTATAATATATTAGATTTGAACTGATGCTTTGATACCTGTGAGACCTGCAAAAACTTGAAGCTGTGACTGACATCAATCCAGAATGCAACAGGGCAAATGCAGGGAAATTTGGGGAATAGAAATAAAATTGCAGAATATAACACAGAAGGAATGTGACTGGATTCTCTGTGGAATAGACACAATACCCCAAGGCAAGTAACTCTACGCTGTAGGAGGCATGGAATCCTAGAACTGCATCCAGGTAAACTCCCACATCACCCTTCCTCATTATCCATAGGGATACAAGGCAAAGTGCCAAATCAGTGAAGTGGAGCTATGGATAGCGAATTTCTAGTGGTGAAATACCATTAAAGAGCTTCTGAAATTGCCCCCAGAAGACAAGGAACCTACAGTTGAGTTTCTGTTGAAGCTACATCACCTAAACCATCAAGTAAACCTGTCAACTCTAATACCAGAGTTAGAAAAACATGTCTTGAGGAATATATTCTATAATAGGAAAAAATCCCCCCTTCCTTCCTAATTCAGGAGTAAGCTCTACCTTAAACTTCATATCAGAGACCTTCCTCTAACACCATACTCTCCATTGTGCAGGGCTAACAAACACAGGGAACATACACACCAAGGGACATACTCTGTGTCTCAGTGGCAGAATATTTTGCCCAAAACACACGGAATGCATAATTCATGTAAAAGCTTCTTCTTCATGTTTGTCTTCCCACAAATAGACCGTATCAATTAGTATATCCATTCTTCAGATCATTAACAGGTATAGGTAGCTGTTAGCTTAAGGATGAATCAAACTGTAGAGTATAGGAAGTGGCATCCTTCAAGAAAGCTAAGAGACACACATTTAAAATAAATAATCATCATGAGATGGCTGTTATTTCAATGCATATCTGCTAATATTGAGATTTCTACCATCTTGTAGCCTATAATGACCCCCAAATACAATAAATGTAAGCAAGGAAACAAAAGCCCAAAATCTAATATCCTTGTGGATTTACACACAGCACATTGAATTATCTTACTAGTTAAGGTACAAATGAGTGCTTACTTTTTAAATGTAAATAGACTCAAAGCCTATTTTATTGCCAAAAAATGACCAGAAAAGAAATACTAACTTTTTAAAAATATTATAGAGAATCAGAAACCAACAAATATCTCAAGTGTTTATCTAAGAGAAACTTTTAGTCTGGTTTTGGTTTGAATCTTATATGCTGGACAACAATTTAATGAAGAAACCAGAAGTCATTTTGAGTTTTGAAATAGACTGTACCTACAGCCATGCAGCGGTCCTACAACATGCCCAAGTTAGTTGGACTTCAGTGAAAGCTGGTGCTAGCAAACCAAGGTTGCCAAAGGAGTCATCCTGAAGCATACCACAATATAATAAAATGTTTTATCCTGAAAAAATACATAATGACTTTTTTCTATAAACTTATATTGAGATATATTAAAATATGATCAAAATTATTCTATCAACCACTAGATTGATATATACTCTTAGTTTAAATAGTGATTCAGGCTATAAGATTCAAAACAAAATACAACCAAACACATAAACACATACACACACACTGAGAGAGAGAGAATGGACTAGAACAGAAATGCAAAATATAGAATTACAGAATTGGAATCCATACCCTGAAGGTTTAAAAAAAATGGTGAATTACAGATTTTATTTTCAAGTACATTTTTATGTTAATATTTTCCTGAAGATCTTAGGATAAGGATTTCAGTAGATAAAGACAGAGATTATCATATTACTTTTATCTTATTTTAAATTATCCACTTTTACTGAAGAATAAGTACTAAGTAGACATAAGCGTGCTTACTGTAAAGTAGCACTAAACAATGGTTTTTGGTGTTTGCTAGAAACTTTAAATTCCTGCTTCAGGAAAGTATATCTCTCATTGTTGATGTTCTGACTGCCCTCCCATCCCCAGGGTTTCCTCTTTATAGCATCATTCAGGAGATGTCTCTAAGAAACTGCAGACATGGTTTGAGATGTGTGAATGCAACTGAAGTTTTGTGTTTTGTTAGTGGAGACTGAATAAGTTATAATCTCAGTACTCACTTCAATTTCCTCAGTGTCTGTACTAATCACCAAAATTTCAGAATAATGTTCTTCTTCTGAGTTAAGAAGTAAATTGCTAAGACCCTGAAGGTTACCTACTTTTGTGAACTGGAAGATAAGAGTGGAGAAATGAGAATGCCAAAATGTTACATTACCCTGCTCAGTGTAATTGATGGGTTCATAAGCCACTCATATCTCAATTACTTTCACTGTCGGTTTCATATCTGGTTCTATAAATGTGTTCTCTTTTTTTCTTTCCTTTGATGTAATGAAGCTTGTTGTGCCTCACATTCTTGTTTGTGTACTACTTTAATGATTTAATTAAATGCATCATGCTACTTTGTTAAATAATTCCTCAGTAATATATTCTAGCTACTATTGCCTAGAATATTTCGGAACATTCCATTTTATTGGCATCAAAAAATGCAATATTCTTAGATAAGAAATTTTATTTTAGTTATATCTTTTGAACATGTTTACAGTTTGCACTTTATGAATTTTGAATTCTATATGCTCTTATTTTAAAATTCATAATTTCACTCTGTAAGAACTAATTATAAGAGGCAAGAAAATTTACCAACAGAATTTAGAAAGACTTAAAATATTCATCAACATTCTCATAACCATTTCGACATGGACTTCATACAAATATTAGACACATAGGTAAAACAGCTGTGGTCAGGAACACTGAGTTAGTTATATCATGGGGGCACATGAAAAGGGACCAAGAAATAATTTTATAAAAATATAGGAACAAGGTTTATATTTCAAAAATAGTATCATATAAAACAGAATGAGGATATACAAGTAAAATCATTGGTATACACATATATGGATATATTTTTAAATTTTTTCAAGATTTTAGGCCTCATCTTATCACCTTTTTGAATCTTGCTTTTTTGTAGTACTTTGAGAAGAGCTGTCCATGTTTTCTCTCATCTATTATCTCAAGGGGCTGAAGCAGGAAAATAAAGAGGTCAGGGCCAGTCTACACCACACAGTGAGACACTCTCTTCTTTAATAAATTAAAAAACAAACAATGGCTGGCTTGAGTATTATTATTAAATAGATTACTATTTCACATATACATAAGCATATTTTAGAATCAACCAGGTAATTCCCATAATTCATTATGAAAATTGAAACCAAAGTTTTATATGAAGATCCTGATAAAACACTTTTTGAATAGTTTAATGAAAACAAAAAGATACAATCATATTCTCTGAACTTTGTTAAGAATCTACTTATATAACTTCCCTGGGTCCGTGGATTGTAGTGTGATTACGCTTTACTTAATAGCTAATATCTATTATAAGTGTGTACATATAATATTTGTCTTTTGGGGTCTGTGTTACTCGCTCAGGATATTTTCTTTCTTGTTTCATAAATTTGTCTGCAAATTTCATTATGTAATTTTCTCTAATAGCTGAGCAATACTCCATTGAGTGAATCTACCACATTGTCTTTACCCCTTCTTCAGTTGAGGCACATCTAGGTTGTTTCCAGTTTCTGGCCACTATGGATAGCACAGCACCAAACATAGCTAAGCAAGTGTCCTTATTGTAGGATGAAGTGTCCTTTGAGTATATGCTCAAGAATGGTAGTCCCAATTTTCTTGGGAATCACCATATTGATTTCCATGGTGGTTGTTCAAGAATGCTCTTCCAGCAGTAATGGAGGAGTATTCTCCTTGTATTCATCCTCACCAGCATGAACTGTCACTTGTAACATTTATCTTAGCCATTCTGACAAATGTAAGATAAAATCTCCATTTAGTTTTAATTTGCATTTCCACCTTTTCTTCCTACTGAGTTTCCTTTGATATGTGGGTTTGTGGCTAATCTTATTGCATTTGTTATGCTAGGTTTGGGGAGATCACTGGCAGAGCTGCTGTTATCCTAAGGGAAAGGAAGGAACAGTTCTGGGGAAGATGGGAGGTGACAGGTGGAGCTGAGAAGAGAGGAGGGAGGTGAGGATGTAGTTACGGTGTATTGTATGAGAGAAGAATAGAATTATTTTCAGAATAAGAATCCACTTACTTTTTCTAAGAAAATATTATGACCAATTTAATTCCTGTCAATCAATATTTCTAACATTTGATAACTTTGTATAGGAACACTATCTACTCCCTCTTACCTTGCCCCACAAATTCTTTCCATATTCCACATACCAAATTCGTTATTATTGTAACACAAACATAGGAATAAAACACATATCCACACAATATAAATACACAAATTTATATATGCACAATATACATATGCAAATGCTAACTCCATTTAACATTTCTCATATGTACATGTTTAGGGATGACCATTTGATTTTGGACTTTTTATATTGGAGTTTATCACTGCAGGAAACAACTAATTCTCCATCACTCAGCAGTCATTGACTGTAGATTTTTATTTGGAGTGTGTCATGGTTTGCATAAGAATGCTTTCTATAGGCTCATATATTCAAAAGTCTAGTCACTACAGACTGGAACTGTTCTAAAGGATTAGAAATATGAGGAGCTGTGGCCTTGTTGGAGTAGGTGCAGCTGTGGCCTTGTTGGAGTAGGTGCAGCCTTCAGGGAGAAAAATTGGCACTGGGAGCGGAATTTTTTCAAAAGTTTATTCCAGATCCATCTCTCCCTCTGCCTATAGATTAGATATAGCTCTTACTTACTCCTCCAGTGTCTGCCTACATGCCACCATGCTTCCCACCATAATGGTAATGTAGTAAATCTCTAAAACGGTAAACAAGCCCCCAATTAAATGCTTTATTTTATGAGTTGCCTTGATCATGGTGTCAGTTCACAAAATAAAACACTGACATAGGTGGAGCCCTATGGAAGACCCATATCAACATTAGCATATCTTTTGTTATTGTCATCATGCTGGTTTGCTTCAGTCACCCATATTACTGAGATTTAATGGATGTATTTTCTTCTCTTCTACCTTGGGAATACTATCTCATCTTAGCAATAATTTTCCTCATCCTGGTCCTGAGGCTCTTCTGCTCTTCTGTTACCATTATTTTGAGTCTTTGGTAAAGAAGTTACCTTATAGGTATATAACTCAGGTCTTGGGCCAACCCAAAGATTGAAGGTGTGTATGTGTGTGTGTGTGTGTGTGTGTGTGTGTATGTGTGTGCTTCTGTGGATAAAGACACACACATGCATACATGTGTATGCTTATGTGGTGGAGGGCTTTGCATACTCAAAATTACAAAGATGGATAACTTGTAGTTTTGATTGCTGCAAACAGAAGAAGTTCTGTGAACCCCATAAAAGAAAGAGCACATTCATTTTAAGCAGTCGTGGGTCCTTTCATACCTCTCAAGAAAGTCAGTGGTGACACCTGCATTAGAAACAAATCTTCAATACTACATCCTTGACATAAGATCCAATTTCTTTGGGAAACATGTTCATAGATATATACTTAGCAATATGCTTTATCCTTTAACTTTATATTTTTTACTCTAGTCATGTTGAGCCCAGAAAGGTGCCATGTGATCTAACTTGTTAACTTAAGAGAAACAATACCTTAAATCTAAGGTATTTATAATTTAGGCAAAAGAAACAAATTTTAATGGATCTTTCACTTTAGGGGTATGCATTAATTTGTACTTGAACGTTTTCTTACCAGGCAAAACTTTTCAAATGTAGTGACAGTTGTTGAGAAAAGGGCTCAAATGCGTGTTTTTCTTACTCATATAATAAGTATTCTTGAATATGTTTTACGAAAAATGTACAGGTGATTTAAGAAAGAACAAATTAGGATCTAAAGAGAATATTATAAGCCCAGGAGAGACAAGAAATTGCATCCCGGGATGTACCTTGCAGCATCCTGGAAATCAATCAGCGTAAGTCAGAGCAGCAAATGAGAAGGCTGATGGCATATGTCTTCAAGTAACGCAGAAACACATTTCAATAATAATTTACAGAGCTTGTGATTATATGATAAATAAACTCACCCTTTCAACACAGGAAAGAAAAATAAGTATATACTCCAGGGAAAAACAAGCAAATACCTGTGAAGAAGTATGCAAATAAGTCATAACGTTAAACAATTGCTGGAGGCTATCAAAACTACATTTGTGTACAGTTTTAGACTAGCTAGTGTCTGTGGTTTGCTGCATTCTAGGTAACACATATTTCTCCTCCTTAAGACCTTTGGTAAAAAATATTTAAACAATTTCAATCTTGTAAATTTTCTCATTTTTTTTTAAAAAATCACTCATAAACAAGATATTGAAACATTGTTAGGCAGGTGGTAGCATTTCTCCATTTGTTAACCCTCCCTATATATTTGCTCTGTCGTATGAATTTGAAAGTATGATATGAAGGAAGAATACAGATGGCTCATCTTTTGACTTTATGCTTAGAGATACAGTTTAATTTGAACATTGCACCAAAAACAGTAATTCTAGTCTGAGATTTAGAAACATCACATATCTCATTTGATCACTGTAGTTCCTACCTTTTGCTACAGCAGAGGTGTAAGTAGTAGCTGCTGGTCCTCAGCCTGATTTAAATGATCATGCAGGAAACACTTGAGCCCATGCCTCATCAGGGAGTAGATTTCTTGCTCAAAGAGGAATTCAGTGTAGACTAACACAGATCTTTGGCCATGATGCAAACCGACAATTAAATGGAAATCCTACTGCCTGCTATAATAATCTCTTCTGGAGGTGTTAAGCAGAGGAGTCCCATGACCCTGAAACATTATAGATTGTCAACACTGCTTTTGGTATTACTCCAGATTTAATGGTAAACCCAATTGCTGAAGAAACAATATACTTGAGTCATATTGCATAAGAAAATGAAGGTGGTACTGATATGGAAGCGTCATACCTATTGGCTGGTTTTTATATTGCTGGAAGGTACCATACAAAGTTGAAAAATTACTGTAAGTCTTAGGCATCTATGAACCTGGGTGAACTAAAGTAATGACTGACCTAGATGGGTATGCCCACAAGTACAATAATTGAATGAGTGTTAAGGAGTAAACAACCTCATTCTCATTATATCTAAGCTCATGTTTGCAAGATGGACCCACACTTATCAGGATCAAGATCCTAATGCAAGACTGGTCATATGTCTTAAAGGAAATACCTTCTGCTATTATTATGATAAACTGGCATAGTTACTAAATCAATCTTTAAGACTTATTATTGTAACAATAGACTCGAATAGCCCTCAACCATTATCAAAGATGCATATTGTAAGTAGTAGATTTTAATTAACACAGAGACCTATCACTGGAGAAAGTGCAGACAATAGAGACTGGATGCTCACCTCTAAATGCAGTGTCTATATCACACTCCTCCAAAGACTCAGAGATCATCATGGAAGAAGATGCAGAAAGGTTGTGAGAGCTAGAGGGAATGAACACAACAGGACAGCTATACAAATGAACTTTCAGTGACTATGAGAGCATGTGCAACATTTACACAAGCCTAAAGCAGACAAAATTCCATGACAGAAAGAGTGGTAGGCATAAGGTGGCTCTCTGCTAGTCAAAGACCTATTGATATTTGCGAGATACTGGTGAAAGAAAAAAGAATCAGTTTACTTTAAGAGTGTGGCCAATGGTAGGTCAACTATTCTCCAACAGATGATGACTCCACACCCAATGTGTATGTACAACAAAAGATGGACATGACACAGTTATATAACCAATGACTCAGTTGTGGGTTCATAGGAAAGGGGTAACATATCTGTAAGAAATTTTGGGTGGGTATAAATATAATCAAAACACCATCAGGGAGATCCAAATCAAAATGACCCTGAGATTTCACCTTACATCTATCAAAATGGCTAAGATCAAAAACTCAAGTGACAACATATGCTGGAGAGGTTGTGGAGAAAGGGGAACCCTTCTCCATTGCTGGTAGGAATGCTAACTTGTACAACCACTCTGGAAATCAATTTGGCACTTTCTTAGACAATTAGGAGTAGTGATTCTTCAAGACCCAGCTAGGCATATATCCAAAAGATGCTCAAGTACACAACAAGGACATTTGCTCAACCATGTTCATAGCAGCTTTATTCGTAATAGCCAGAACCTGGAAACAACCCAGATGTCCTTCAGTCAAGGAATGGATACAGAAATTATGCTACTTTTACACAATGGAATACTACTCAGCAATTAAAAACGAGGAAATCATGAAATTTGCAGGCAAATTGTGGGATCTAGAAAAGATCATCCTGAGTGAGGAATCCCAGAAGCAGAAAGAAACACATGGTATATACTCACTTATATAGACCTATAAGATAAGATAAACATACTGAAATCTAAGCCTAAAGAAGATAAACAAGAAAGAGGACCCGGGGTAAGATGATCAATCCTCACTTAGATAGACAAATGGGATGGACATTGAATGTAGAAGAAAACAAGCAACCGGACAGGAGCCTATCACAGAGGGCCTCTGAAAGACTCTACCTAGCAATGTATCAAAGCAGATATTAAGACTCACAACCAAACCTTCAGCAGAGTGCAGGGAATCATATGAAATAAGGGGGAGTTAGTAAGACCTGGAGAGAACAGGAGCTCCACAAGACCAAATATATCAGGGGTCTTTTATGAGACTGTTTCTCCAACCAAGGACCATGTATGGATATAATCTAGAACCCCTGCTCAGATATGGCCTGTGGTACCTTAGTATCCAACTGGGTACCCTAGCAAGGGGATCAGTGACTATTTCTGACATTAACTCAGTGACTGGTTCTTTGACCCTCCTCACCCCCAAACTCCCACCCCCTGAGGGAGGAGAAGCCTTGCTAGACCACAGAAGAGGACATTGCAGCCAGCCCAAAGAGACCTGAGAAGATGGGATCAGAAGGAAAGGGAGGAGGTCCTCCCCTATCAGTGGACTTGGAAAGGGGCAGGGAGGACATGAGGGAGGGATGGGAGAATTGGGAGGTAATGAAGGAGGGGTCTATGGCTGGTATACAAAGTACATAATCTGTGATTAATATAAAAATTTAAAAAAAGAAAAAAAAGAAAAGAAGAAAAGAAAAAGAAAAAGAAATTCTCAAAAATAAATAAAATATTTAGGGATCTAATAAGTAAACTCACATAAACATCTGCAGGCTGTGATTTTTGGAATTGTTTTCACACACATGTTAACTGACCAAGCAGTTGACTAACACAAAACTATAGAATAGAATATATCACAAAACTAAAAATCAAAACTATTAATAAGGCTTTAGAGATAAGATGTTTTAAGGGTAATACAACAAGCTTAATGTCTAAAACTGATATTCAAAAAGCATGCTTAAATATACTCCTGTATTTAAGGTTCCAAGGTAATCTCTTCAAAGAGAAAAATAGTATACAACAAAACCCAAGAGGGCCACTGGAGAATTGGCTAAACAGTTAAGAGCTCTTGCTGCTTTTCCAAAAGACCTGAATTCTGTTCCTAGGGCCCAATTTTTTAATCAGCCCCATGTGTTTGTAATACCTGGCCCATGGGCTACGGCACCCTCTTTAGGGCTCTCCAGATTCCTATACTCATATGGCAAATATACCACAGCATGCACACACACATACATGAACATAAACAACAAATAATGAAGAGTTAAAAGGAAAGTGTTTAGGGAAAAATTTCTCACCTGCCTAATGATAGATTATTGATTCTGAACAGAATAAAGTAAAAATTATGAGATAAACAGTATGCCAAATATACACAAAATAATACACAAAATTTCAAGCTCTGTCCATATATAACAGGGACTTAAAATAGTTTAGTGGTAAAACTCGTATAATATGCTTCAAATTTCATAAACATTTGAATTTCAGCAAAGCATAGAAAGCAAAGTCTCTTGGTTTTTCTCTACTTCTGCATCTCAAACAAAATATTTTAAATATTTTATTCACTTGTGAAGTATGCCCGTTTGGAAACTATAATCCTGTACTTCATTTGAGTCAGAGCCCAAAATCCCTCTTTCATCCCCTGAAGTTCAGCAGACTGAGAGACTTAATGAGTGTTTGGAGGATGCTGCATAAACTCAAATCATTAAACTCAGGACCAGATTAATCAAGTACATTAAGTGGATGGTGCTAACATATAGTACTATTTACTAACACTTAGTATAATTTACAAGTCATTGAATTTTATTAAGGAAGACTAAAATTTTTCATGAATCGTATATACAGGAATATCACAGAATCACAGTTTCTAGTTGGAGCTATTCCTGTATGACAGAAGGAGGTACATTTTCAAAATACTTGTTATGGAAATAACTAATTATTTTAATCAGATTCAATGGATAGGATGCAAATGGATGTCCCGAGGCTTATTTTTCTGATGTGAAATTTCATGGTAAGTAATTACTGGATATGAGATTTCCAACGAAATATACATTAAAGAAATAATAAATCTCCTAATACACACAATCATTTTAAAGGGTTATAGACCTAGAGAAAAGTATTTCATGGCTCTCACATGAAAATTATAATATCTTGAATAGATCATAGAGATATAGATAGCTTGCTCATAAATATACATAATAAATTTTCCTCAGAAATCTACTGGTAATAAGAACTATTTGAGAAGTCATTAGTAACTCTACTTAAACTCTAATGTGTTTCAGATTTTTGAAAGTCAACATATCAGAAAGGGATTCAGTCTGAAAGCAAAAATCTAAGAGCAAAAGAAAATGCTCACAATTTCTCTGGCTTTCATCTTCATTCAGGGCTTCCTGGAATGCCTCTCTTGAGTTACAGAAATAATCTACAAAGAAGCACATGAACTACCTCAAAAAATTAGATGTTGTCTCTCCTTTATGAATATAACTCCTTTTATTAGTATGTTTGATTAAACTACTCAGTATTCCTAATAAGGCCTGCCTTACTTCATTTGTTCTGCACAGTTCTTGTTTTGAGACAAAAAGCATTTGGAAAGAAAAATGTCTGTCCTGAATTTGAGAAGGTTCACATTTCCCCATTAACTTTATGGGCCAGTTGGTGATAAAGCAAATGTGGGTGTGAATTTGTATACATATGTATAACTTTTTATTCACAGCCAATAAATATATGTCATGGTCACTGTTTCTGCAGCTTTGATGAGGAATGATTGACACAGAATAAGGAACTTTTAAGATTTTTTTTTTATTCTGAGATAATTTTTACTTTTTATTTATTTGTTTATTACAATTTAGTAATTACATATCCTGATTGAAACCTCTTCCCACAACTCCTCCCAGCTCCACCCTCCTTAACCTTCCCCCCTCCCCCCCCCCCTGGCCTCATCTCCTTGCCTTCATCCACTTAAAGGGGAAGTTCTCCACTATTGCCATCTGCCCATAGCTTATCAAGTCTCATAGGGACTGCCTTGATCCTCCTCCTTTGTGGCCTGGTAAGGCAGCATTGCCAGGGGCAAGTGATCAAAGAGCAGGTAATCAGGTTGATGACAGAGACATCCCCTGTATTATTTGCACCATCCCAACAAAAATGGGCAACTGTGAAACCTGTACCTTTATGGATATACTGAGAATTCCCTTTTGTCTTCCTGCACTTACTCATCCCCTTCTTGTATCTGTAACTCCATCTCAACCTCTGCATTTTCTGCCAATAGAGATTCATTCATTTTCTAAAAACCTAAAAATAAAATAATATAAAAGCTTGTTTTCCCATTGTCCTGCCTGAAATGCCATGATTTTTTAATGAAAAGAATCCTCAATAAAGCTGGATACATTTAAAATGAGGAAGTGATCAAAAACCCAGCAGATACAGAGTCCCACAACAAAATATTATGCAAAACTCCTTCCTGCAGAGAAGCAGAAGGAAGGATCAGATCAGATCAGAAGAATCAGAGAGGTCAAGGACACCAAAAGAACTTGGCCCTCAGAGTCAACTGACTCATAGGAGCTCACAGAGATCAGAGAACCTGTAGGGATATGACCCAGGTCTTCTGCATATATGTTGTGGGAAAGTAGCTCAATATTAATCTGAGATTCCTAACAGTGGGCACAGAACCTGTCTCTGACTCTTTTGGCTGCTTGTAGATACTTTTCCTCCTACTGAGTTCCCTAGTCCAGCCTTGAAGTAATGGTATGTGCCTGTTCTTCTTGTAGCTTGTTGTACAGTGATGTTGCTGGAAGGCATGGTCTTTTCTGAGTAGAGGCAGAGAGTAGGTGGGGGGAGGTGGAGATTGTGGGAAGGGTAGGGAAAAGAACTACAGTCAGGATGTAAGAAATGAGAGAAGAATAAAAATAAATAAACAAATAAAAGTAAAAAGGGGGGGGTACAAAGCTAAACAAAGAATTCTCAGCAGAGGAATATACAGTGGCAGAGAAACAAAGAAATTTTCAAGTCTTTAGCCATCAGGGAAATGCAAATCAAAATGACCCTGAGATTCCATTTTATGCCCATCAGAATGGCTAAGATCAAAAACTCAAATGAAAATACATGCTGGAGAAGATGTGGAGAAAAGAGAACCCTCCTCCATTGCTGGTGGGAGTTTAAACTTGTACAACCACTTTGGTAATCAATCTGGAGTTTTCTCATAAAACTGAGAATAAGGCCACCTCAAGACCCAGTGATACCACTTGTGGACATCTCTCTGAAAGATGCTCAACCATGCAACAAGGACATTTGGACAACTATGTTCACAACAGCTTTATTTGTAATATCTGGAAACAACCTAGATGTCCTCCAACTGTAGAATGGATACAGAAATTGTGGTACATCTACACAATAAAATACTACTCAACAATTAAAAACTAGGAAATCATGAAAATTTCAGGCAAATGGAAGAAACTAGAAAAGATCATCCTGAGTGAGGTAACCAGGAAGCAGAAATACACACATGGGATATACTCACTGATAAGTGGATATTAGCCATATAATATAAGATAAACATACTAAAATCTATAGACCCAAAGAAGCTAATAAACAAGAAGGACCTTAGGGAAGATGTTCAATTCTCATTCAGAATGGCAAACAGGATACACACCAGAAGCACTGGAAGAGAGGGAATAGGACTGCAGCCTACCACAGATGGCCTCTAAAAGACTCCAACCAGAAGGGGATCAAAGAAGGTTCAGAGACTCACAGCCAAAGATTGGACAGACCCTAGTAAGGGGAACAGGAAATATTTCTGACATGAACTTAATGACTGGCTCCTTTACCTCTCCCTTTTCCCCCGAGAGAGGAACAGTCTTGCTAGGCCACAGATGACAACATGGTAGCCAGTCCTGAAGATTCCTGATAACCTAGGGTCAGATGGAAGGGAAGGAGTACCTCCCCTAGCAGTGGACTGGGAAAGGGGTAGGGAGGAGATGAGGAAGGGAGGGTGGGATTGAGAGGGAATGAGGGAGGGGGATATGGTTGGGATACAAAGTAAATAGCCTGTCATTAATAATATTAAAATTAAAATTAAAAAAGAACAAGATGCAATGCCTTAACATAAAAATAAAATAAGATTTTAGCCTTACAGAAAGTTGGACAGAGTGCAGGGAATATTATGGAAGAAGAGGGATATAAAAGGACTCGGAGTGAGCAGAATCTCCACAAGGAGACCAACAAAATCAAAAAGCTAGGCCCAGGGGTCCTGCAGAGACTGATGCACCAACCAAGGACCATGCATGGAGAGGACATAGACCTCCTGCTCAGATGTAGCCCATAGATAGTTCATTCTTCATGAAGGTTCCCTATTAAGCAGACAAGAGACAGTCTCTGATATGAACTTGGTTGCCTGTCATTGATCACTTTTCTCTGGTTGGTCATCCTAGCCAGCTCACAGAGGAAAAGGAATCAGGCTGTCATGATGGGACCTCATAGGTTAGGGTTAGATAGTTAAGGTAGGAGGAGCTCCCCTATCTGTTGACTAGGGGACAGGGATAGGGGAGGAAGACAGAGGGAGGGTGAGACCTAGAGGAAAAGAGGGAGGGGGCCTACAACCAGGATACAAAGTGAATAAATTGTAACAGTAGTAGTAGTAATAGTAATGAAGAAGAGGAGGATGAGGAGGAGGAAGAGGAGGAGAAATTATTAGGGAAATGTGTTTTCTATCATCAATCCAGTTTCGGATACCTTTTGTTAGTGACACACATTCCTTCCCACCCCCAACAACCCCCCAAAAGCAATGAAGTATTCTGTATGCTAACATCATAGCTTGAAAGAAAACAAACTTTGCATTTTCATAAAACTTATGAAACATTACTTCAAACTGTAAGTACATAGTTATCAAAAATGCACATGGATCATTTGGCATCTCCAGCACCTTCAGCTGTCTGTGTCTGGTCTGATTTGGCTTCTCCATTTCCCACCAGATTATTTGTGTTCTTACCCGAATCGGCGTTCTGCTTCTTTCCCTTTGGTACCTTCTCTCCCTTTTCAGGGGCACTTTTAGGCTTGTGCTTTGGCTTTGCAGGAGCAAGTATAGCAGACAACCTTTCAGAACCTTTCTGTGGCCCATCCTTTGCCTTTAGCATCCCCTTCTTTTTATTTTATTTATTTATTTATTTTTAGTTTGAAAATTTTACTAAGACTTTATTACTCCTTTATTGGGTGCTGTAAACGTGTTTTAGGTTCAGTTTGAAATATTTTTTAATTTTTATTTATTTATTCACTTTACAACCTGATTGTAGACCCCTTCATCTGCTCCTTCCAATCCTACCCTCCTCCCTATCCCTTCTCCCCTACTCCTCAAAGAAAGGAAGCCCCGACACCCAAGCAACCCCACTAAATCAATTTGCATCATGACTAAGTATATCACCCTCTTCCCCAGTGGGCCTGCAACAGAGCCAGGCCAGGGTAAAGTGACCAAAGAGCAGTGAGCAGCGTCCATGTCAGCGTCAACCTCCCGCTACCCTAACTAGAAGACCCATATGAGGACTGAGCTGCCCGCATGGTTGGTGTTTTAGTGTCCGCAAGAACTCCATGGGTACTGGTTAGTTGTCTCTTTTGGTCTTCTTGGGGAGCGCCTCTCCCCTCCGGGTCCTTCTATCCTCTCTGTTCCCCCACCCTCCTTCTCTTCCACAAGACTCCCTGCTCTTGAACCAATATTTGCACGTGGCTCTTTGTATTTGTTTCCATCAGCTTCTGGGTAGAGCCTCCCAGAGGACAGCCATGCTAGGCTACCTTATGCAAGTAGAGCAGAGCATCAGCAGTGTCAGGGGTTGCCTCTCTCCTATGGGGTGGGTCCTGGGCTGGGCCAGGTATCAGCTGAACACTCCACCAACTCTGCCACACCTTTGATCCTACACATCATGTAGTCAGGGGAAACCTTAGATCCAAGTTTTTGTGGATGGGTTGGTGCTCCCCTCTCTCCACTAGGAGTCCTGTTCAGGTAGAGGGTGGCCTCCTCAGTCTCCATGTCCCCTGCCATTAGACTTCTCAGGTAGAGTGACCACCACATTCTCCCAGGAGCCTACCTGACCATGGTTTCTCTTCTCTCCAAAGCCCCATTCCATCTTAAATAGGTCGAATATCAACCTTTATTTCTCTCCCTGTTCCCTCTCCTACAATCCTCCCTCTCTTCAAACACTTGGGCTGTCCATTCTATTTCCTTTCTGAGTGATTTTAAGCAACCTCCCTTAGGTCCTCCTTATTTCTTATCGTGTTTGGGTCTGTTAATTGTAGTACTGTTATCCTGCACTACATAGCTAAAATCCACTTATAACTGAGTACACACCCTTTGTGTCTTTCAAGGTCTGATTACCTCACTCAGGAAGATCTTTTCTAGTTCCATCCATTTGTTTGAAAAGTTTATGATGTCCTTGTTTTTATCAGTTGAGTAGTATTCCTGTGTGAAAATGTGCCACTGTTTCTTTATCCATTTTTCAGTTGAGGGACATATGGGTTGTTTCCAGGCTCTGGCTATTACAAATAAAGGGGCTATGAACACAGTATAGCAAATGTCCTTCCTGTATGGTAGAGTATCTTTTGGGGATATGCTCAAGAGTGGCTGGGTCTTGTAGTAAAGCTATCCCCAGTTTTCTGAGAAAGTTCAAGATTGATTTCCAAGTAAAAGTTTGCACTCCCACCAGCAATGGAGGAGGGTTACCCTTTCTCCGAAACCTCTCCAGCAAGTGTTGTCACTTGACTTTTTTGGTCTTAGCCATTCTGATGGGTGTAATATGAAATCTCAGAGTTGTTTTTATTTTTATTTCCCTGATGACTAAGGACATTGAACATTTTTTAAGTACTTCTCAGTCAATGTTCCTTTGTTGAAAATTCTTTGTTTAGCTCTCTAACCCATTTTAAAAACTGGATTATTTAGTTGGTTGGCATGTAATTTCTTTAGTCCTTTATAAATTTTGGTTATTATTCCTTTGTCAAATGTAGGGTTGGTGATTACTTTCTCCCAATATGTAGGCTTTTGTTTTGTTTTATTTACAGCGTTCTTTTCCTTATAGAACCCTTTCACTTTTATGAGGTCCCATTTATTAATTGTTGATCTTAGAGCTTGAGCTGTTGGTGTTCTTTTCAGGAACTTGTCTCCTTTGTCAGTGAGTTCATGGCTCTTCCCCACTTTGTCTTCTATTAGATTTAGTCTTTCTGGTTTTCTGTTGAGGTATATAATCCACTTGAATTTGAGTTTGTGTGGGGTGGTAAGTATGGATCTGTTTGCAATTCTTTTTTTTTTTTTTTTACAGGTAGACATACAGTGAGATAATTCCCATTTGTTGAAGATGTCACCTTTTTCCCCCTATTGTATGATTCTGGCTTCTTTGTAAAAAATCAAGTGGCCATAGGTGTGTGGCTTTATTTCTGGATCTTCAATTTGTTTCTGTTGATCAACAAGTCTATAGGTATACCATTACATTATGCCTTTTTATTACTATTGCTCTGTGATAAAGCTTAAAGTCAGAGATGAAGATATCTCTAGAAGTTTTTTTATTGTAGAATTCTTTTAGGTATCCTGGATATTTTGTTTTTCCGTACGATGTTGAGAACTGTTCTCTCATTATTTGTAAAAGAAATTTTTGTTGGTGTTTTGATATGAATTGCTTTGAATCTGTAGATTGCTTTTGGAAAGATCGGCATTTTTACTACACTGAGCCTACTGCTTTGTGAGCATAGGGGATATTCCCATCTTCTAATATCTTCTTGAAATTCTTCAAAATCTTGAAGTTCTTGTCATACAGGTCTTTGGCTTGTTTGGTTTGAGTCACACCTAGATACCTTGTATTATTTGTGGTTATTGTGAAGGATGTTGTTCCCCTAATGTCTTTCTCAGCCCATTTGTCAGGGCTACTGATTTGTTGTTGTTGTTAATTTTGTATCTAGCCACTCTCCTGAAGGTGTTTATCAGCTGTAGGAGTTCTCATAGAAATTTTGGGGTTACTTATGTATACCATCATATCACCTGTGAAAAGTGATGCTTTGGCTTTTTCCTTTTAAATTTGTATCCCCTTGATCTCCTTTAGTTGTATTATTGCTCTGGCTAGGACTGCAAGTACTATATTGAAAAGATACGGAAGGAGTAAGCAGCTTTGTCTTGTTCCTGATTTTAGTGGAGTTGCTTTAAGTTTCTCTTCATTTAATTTGATGTTGTCTATAGCCTTGCTGTATGTTTCCTTTATTGTGTTTAGGTATGTACCTTGTATCCATGATCTTCCCACACTTTAATCATGAAGTGGTGTTGGGTTTTGTCAAATACCTTTTCAGCATCTAGTGCGATATCATGTGTTTTTTATTTCACTTTGTTTATATAGTGGATTACACTGATGGATTCTTTTTTTATATTGAACTACACCTGCAAGCTTGGGATGAAGTCTACTTGTTCATATTGGATTATTATCCAATATCATTTTTTATGTGTTCCTGGATTCAGTTTGTGATTGTTTTATTTACCATATTTGCATCAGTAGTCATAAGTGAGTCAGAAGTAATTTGTCTGAAATTCTCTTTCTTGTTTAGGTCTTTGTGTGGTTTAGATATTAAGGTGACTGTGGCCTCATAGAATGAGTTTGACGATGTTCCTTCTGTTTCTATTTTGTGTAATTGTTTGAGGAGTATTGGTATTAGCTTCTCAAAACTGGTAGAATTATGTAATGAAACCATCTTGCTCTGGGCTTTTTTGGATGGGAGAGTTTTAATGACTGCTTCTATTTCCTTAGGGGATTTAGAACTATTTAACTTCTTTACCTGATCTTCATTTAACTTTGGTAAGTGGAATTTATCAAGAAAATTGTCTATTTCATTTAGATTTTCCAAATATGTGAAGTACAGGCTTTTGAAGTAAGACCAAATAATTCTTCAGATTTTCTCAGTGTGTATGTCCCCCTTTTCATTTCTTATGTTGTTAATTTGTATACTCTGGCTGCCTATTAGTTTGGCTAAGGCTTTATCTTGTTGATTTTCCCAAATACCAGCTATTGGTTATGTTGATTCTTTACATTGTTCTCTTTTCTTTTTCCTATTTTTTGACTTCAGTCCTGAGTCTGATAATTTCCTATCCTCCTGAGTGTGTGTGCTTTCACTTCTTTTTAACAGAGCTTTCAGGTGACCTATTAAATTGTTTGGTTTTGCTCTTTCTAATTTCTTTATAAAGGCACTTCTTAGCACTGCTTTCATTGTGTCCTGTAAGTTTAGGTATTGTTGCACCTTAATTTTCATTGACTATTGGGAAGTTTTTAATCCTTTCTTATTTCATCTCTGACCCAATGGTCATTGAAAAGAGAGTTGTTCCACATGTGTGTAGGTTTTTTGTTATTCCTGTTGATGTCCAGCTTTAATCCATGGTGATCTGATAAGACAGAGTGAGTTAATTCTATTTTCTTCTATCTGTTGAGGCTTGTTTTGTAACAGACTATTATGGTCGATTTTGGAGAAGGTTCTGTGAGGTGCGGAGAAGGTATACACTTTTATGCTTGGATGAAAAGTTCTATAGATATCTATTAGGTCCTTTGATTCATGACATCTCTTAGTTTTGTTATTCCTCTATTTAGTTTCTGTCTAGATTATCTGTCCATTGGTGAGAGTAAGGAATTGACATCTCCCTACTATTTTTTTAATTATTTTTATTTATATTTATTTTTTATTAATTATACTTTTTATCCCCCCTGTAGCTCCCTCCTCCTTCCCCTCCCAAACCTTCTCTTCCTGCTCTTCTCCAAGCATGCCCCTTCCCAAGTCCACTGATAAGAGAGGTCTTCTTTTCTTTCCTTCTGATCCTAGTCTATTAGGTCTTATCAGGAGTGGCTGTATTGTCTTCCTCTGTAGCCTGGTAAGGCTGCTCCACCCTCAGGGTGAGGTGATCAAAGAGCAGGCCAATCAGTTCGTGTCAGAGGCAGTCCCTGTTCCCATTACTGTGGAACCCACTTGGACACTGAACTACCATGGGCTAAATCTGTGTAGGGGTTCTAGGTTATCTCCATGTATGGTACTTGATTGGAGTATCAGTCTCAGGAAAGACCCCTGTGCTCAGATTTTTTGGTTCTGTTACTCTCCTTGTGAAGCTCTTGTCCTCTTCAGATCTTGCCATTTCCCACTTCTTTCATAATATTCCCTGCACTCTGCCCAAAGGTTGGCATCTACTTTGATAATCTTCAGAGCAGAGCAGAGCCTTTCAGAGGCCTTCTGTGGCAGGCTTCTAACTTGTTCCCTATTTCTCCTTCTTCTGATGTGATTTAAGTTTTAATAATGTTTCTTTTACAATTGTGGTGCCCTTAGATTTAGGGTATAGATGTTCTTAATTGAGATGTCCTATGGGTGGATTTTTCTTTTGATGAGAATAAAATAGCCTTCCTCATCTCTTTTGGTTAATTTTGGTTGAAAGTCTATTTTATTATATAGTAGGATGGCTACACCAGCTTGCTTTTTGGATCTGCTTGCTTGGTTAACCCTTTTCCATCCCTTACTCTGAGATAAAGTATATCGTTGATGCTGAGGTGTGTTTCTTGGATGCAGCAGAATTCTGGGTCTTATTTATGAATTCATTCTGTTAGCCTATGCCTTTTTATTCGAGAGTTTAGTCCACTGATGTTAAGAGATATTAATGGCCAATTATTGTTAGTTTCCTTTTATTTAATGTTGGTTGTGGGAATGTTTACATATTTGTCTTCTTGTGGCTTTGCTGCAATGAAGTTAATTATATCCTGTGTTTTCTTGGATATAGTTAATCTCACTGGGTTGAAGTTTTCCTTCTAGTATTTCTAAAGGGGTCGGGTTTTGCAAATATATTGTTTAAATTTGATCTTGTCATGGAATATCTTGTTTTTCCTATCTACGGTGATTGAGAGTTTCACTGGGTAGGCTGATATCTATGTTCTTTTAGAGCCTGCATGACATCTACCCAGGCTCTTGTGGCTTTAATATTCTCTGCTAAGAAGTCAGGTGGGATTATGACCAGTCTTTCTTTCTATGTTACTTGGTATTTTTCCCTTACAGATTTTAATTTTTTTCATTGGTCTGTACATTTAGTGTTCTGATTATTACCTGGAGGGAGAGATTATTTTTTTTCTTGGTCTAATCTATTTGGTGTTTTTAAAGCCTCTTGTTTTTGTTTTTGTTTTTATGGGATTTCTTTCTTTGGTTTGGGGAAATTTTCTTCTGCAACTTTGTTGAAAATAATTTCTGGTCCTTGGACCTGGGAATATTCTTTTACTTCTATTTTTATTATTCCTCAGTCTATTCTCTTCATTGTGTCCTTGATTTCTTGGATGTTATGTGTCAAGAATTTTTTTCATTAACTATTTTATTTGACAAATGTATTGATTTCTTCAGTTATATCTTCTACACCTGAGACCTTCTCCTCATTCTCTTATATTCTGTTGACGATTCTTACTTCTGTAGCTCCTATTCTCTTCCCTAAGTTTTTCATCCCCAGGATTTCCTTAGTTTGTGTTTTCTTTATTAATTCTATTCCATTTTCAGGTCTTGAACCCTTTTATTCACTTCTCTCACCTGTTTCATGTCTTTTTTTATATGTCTTTGTGGAATTTATTAGGCATTTTTTTTCTTTAAGGGACTCTATCATCTTCATTTATTTTCCTGTGTTTCAGCTACATTAGGATATCTAGAGCTTGTTGGGTATACTGGTGAAGCCATATTGCCCTGAGTGTTTTGTTTGTTTATGTTCTTATCTCTGGCCGTTAGCCATCTGGTTGTTGCTGGCATTGGCTGGTTATTCCTGTAGATAGCTGGAATTTTCAGGCAATCCGGAAAAGCCCTGCCAGGGTTATATGCTCGGAGTTGGATCTCTGAGGGAAACCTACAGCTTTTCTCTTATAGTTGTGTGCAAGTTGGACCCAGTTGGGGAGTAGAATGTGGCTATTTTTCTTGTGTGATCCTGAGGTCTGGCAGGTCTACTCAAAGCAGGTGATTGAGCCTTGAACTGTAGGTTGGATTTGCCAACATTTAGAAGATGTCAAAATGTAAGACAATAACATGTAGATTTTAATTAATGAGTCTTTTTGTATCTACAATTGAGAGTCCAATTATAGAAATCATTAAAAGAAATTAATTTATTCTTCCACATATATAACTACAACTGAGTATCAGAGCCTGATGTATAAATAAACATTGCTTACAAACAGTGCTTGAAATTTTGTACTATAAAGTTACTATTTTTAAATAATTCAAGACCACTGAACAGAAAAATATAATTTAACTTAGTGAGATGATATTTGGAATTTATTTATTTAAAACGATCCTCTTAGTGGAAACTTTAAAGGGCATTATGGCATTAAGTCTTTCTACTCATAGCTTGTACATGAAATAAGTGGTCAGTTTTAAGTTTCATGCAGTTCCTCTATTCAAAAAATACTATGAAGTAAATTGCTGATAGCAGTGTAATTCAGGCTACCACTTTACGAAACATTATGGCATTGTCTATTATAGTTGAATGTGTACATTAAAATGAGCCAGCCATTTCCCTCCTGGATATATCCAGAACACATATAAAATACTTGTGCATCAAGACACAGTTACAAAAATGTATTCTGTTGCATATCCAACAACACAATGTCTTTGTATATAAAGCAGGAAACTATCTCTGGTATATTTCACAATGACACTCAGGCAACAGTGGAGAGTAAATCACTACAACCTACCTTAAAAACCACAAGATCCCTTGGAACTGCCTACCTTAAACACCATAAGATCCCTTGGAACTGGAGTTACAGACAGTTGTGAGCTGCCATGTGGGTGCTGGGAATTGAATCTGAATCCTTTGGAAGAGCTAGGTGCTAAACATGACCAGGATGCCCCAGCCAGAAAATTTCAGCAAGTTACTTTTTAAATACAAGATTAGAACGTTTTTGGTTTGGGTAGAAACATTTCAAAAGTTTGATATGTACCAAAATATGTCATTAAAGAATGAAGCATGCTCAATTATTACTAATAAGATGTTCCTGAATGATAACATAACAATATTTAACATATCAACAAATTTACTTTAATAATTCACTGTTAGGCATTTGATTTCATATTTATGAAAAATGTACAGCCATGTTTAGAATAATGTTGATTCAAGTTGTGTTGATCCAAATATTTAATGAGTCATAAATATTTATTTTTGTTTATGTTAATAAAAAAACATGAGAAAGAAGCCACAAATGGAGGTGCACATACTGAATGATTCATGTTTGAAACTGTGATGTTACAAGGCAAAATGAAAAAGCCTACATATACATAAATATTTACATGGTAAAACTGTACACTATAAAAATATTGAAGGATAATAGGAAAGGCTGTGCAATGCCTAGGATGTTTCTCATGGTTGACCTTGGCAGTGGCATAGGTTTTCCTTTTATAATTACTCATTAACTTCATGGTTTTGTTTACTTTTCAACATGTACAATTGTATTTCAAAAACCTATTTCCAAATAATACCAATTATCACTCAAGATAAACAACAAAGCACTTACTCCAAAAGTATAAAATGTATCTATATCCATTAAGAAGTAATCTCAAGCAAAGGGAAGCTTTTATCTGAGTACAAAGCAAAATGTGAGGTGGAAAAGAAGATAAAAATCAAATAAAGTCTTCCTTAAAGAAAAAACTCCATATTTGATAAAAGTTGTGAACAAGAGACGTAAATATTTTAAAGGACATGATACTCAAGTCATTTACAGTCCATAGTAAATTAATAAGAGAGAATTTTAAAACGAGGAAATGGGAGGTATTCAAATTCAGACCTTTTGTCAGGAATCTTTGATGCTGAGGAAATATGTTAATATCTCTCAGTTATAATTAACACTGTGCAATTAAAGATGATGAAGTTTTCTCTGTTCAGTCTCTTGACCAATCAAAGAGAACCTTAAAGGGAAACATGTAGTGAAAAGTGAATGTGTGTGGTGATAAGAATGAAAATAAAGAATAATGCAGCTCTTTAAGACAAACTATGTGGATTTGTATTTAATATTATTGTCGTTTTAACTTTAGAAGTGCTGCTTAGATTTGCAGTGTTACTAGTCCCTTCTTCCCCTGTTTACAGAACATGTATAGAACTAGTAACTAGTTCATGTCATATGAAGAGATACACCTAAGCCCATACATATACAAGGGTATGTATATGCTCATTGTTATCAGTGAGATGTTCTTCTGATGTGCTGTTCTTCAGCAAAACTTATTAAAGTTCACTCATGGAGATAGTCTAAAGAGTATGAACTTCTATACAGAATGAAAACAATATATTTTAGCTTGAGCAAGAGCCTAAGGAACACCATTTGTCAATAACAAATTTCTCCTATGTGTAGTTTTCCTCAATGCTCCGCTGAATGTACAAAATTTAAAACACAGATATATGCTGAAAGTTAAGATGCTTTTAGGGGGAAAAAAAGAAATATGAGGAAATGACCTTCTGGTTAATAATTAAATTGATCCTATTGAAGGAAATTCAGATTCCCAGGCTAATCTGCATTTCAGGTAAACAGTGATAAAACAATAGGTATGCTGGACAAATATTCTGAGCATTCTGCATTTCATTTGTTACATCTGACAAACCATATGGAAGTCCTGTGCATTGCAAACCACTCTCACTGTTCAAAAATACAGTCACAGCAACCAGCCTTAGATAGCAGATTGATAAGGCACCAATGTGTTCATCTCTGACCTTTTAAATGATTTTCCCAAAATGTTACTCATAATGAGATTTTTACACAGCACAAATGAACTTTCTAAATCAGAGATTTATTCAATAACATGCCTTCTGTGTTCCTTGAATTCTGTGTTAACACTCCAGTCTCTACACACTAAAATTCGAACTCCTGAACTTGATTCATTAGGCCATAAAACCTAGTGTTTATCATCGAACCACCATCCTTTCTTAAAAATCTTTTCTTTTTAAAGTTAATTAGTTATTATTAACTACATTTTAGTCACTTTGTATCCCAGCTGTAGCCTCCTCTCTTGTTTCTTCCCAATCCCATCCTCCCTCCCTCATCTCCTCCTATGCCCCTCCTTAAGTCCACTGAGAGGAGAGGTCCTCCTCCCCTTCCCTCTGACCCTAGCCAACCAGGTATCATCAGAAGTGTCTGCATTGTCTTCTTCTGTATCCTGTTAAGGCTGCTTCCCCCATCAGTGGGATGTCTCTAAAATGGACTCAGTGGCCAGCTATTTTATCACCTCCTCCTGGTGAGATGACCTAACTAGGCCACAGAGGAAGATGGTGCAGATAGTCTTGATGAGACCTGATAGGTTAGAGCTAGATAGCAGGAGAGGAAAACCTCTCTATGAGTGGGTTAGGGGAGGGGCATTGGGTGTGAAGATGGAGAGAGGGTGGGACAAGGAGGAGATAAGGGAGGGGGCTATAGCTTGGCTACAAAGTGAATGAATTGTAAAAAATAAGAATAACAAAGAAAAAACTAAAAATTGCATGCACCAAAAAAGGAAACATTCCACTGAAATATCCAATTGTATATTTTAGTGCCTGATTCATAGCTTGATTGAATACATACAAAATATAGAAATGTTTGGCACACAGGTAAGAATCTCTAAAAAGGAGAGTGTGCTAATTGTTACCATCTGCATTAACCTTAAAGTATTTTCTAATAGCTTAATAAATCATATGTGGGAGTAAACTTTATAGGTTACTTGCCTGTTTTACTTAAGTACTCATTAGAATTTGAATGAGTAGGTAAGTATACTGAAGGAACAAATGGATAAAGGGAGCTATGTAAATTATAGTTTCCCAAATTAATGCCACGTTACATGGCCAGTTATGAGGTCTTCATAATTTACTATAGAAAAAATATTAAGTTGTTGTCTTCAAAGTTGATTACTAAAACTAGAAAAAGCGGCAAACAAACTATTTTGATGTGCAGCTGACAAAATAGAATGATCATTATTAATCATGAAATAAGAATGTGAAAAAACCTATAATTAATAATACATCATTGTAAAAGTGTAAACTATATGCTCCATGTTTTATGTGCTTGGAACAAAGACCTATGGTATAATAGGAGTCACATTTAGATTTTTAGATTCCTGATATATAAAATAATGAGGCATCTTAATTCTATAATATAATTGAGAATAAATTATAATTTAATTTATAAAATATAAAAGCATGCTTTTTTCCCCTTGAATCCACTTGACTACTGTAAAACTCACCATTTCTCTAGCCTTCTAGACAGGTTAGATTTTTACAGACGGGATTTTGATACTTGAAGTTCATTTTACAAATTGCATTCTTTGTTATGGCATGTATTTCTCCACCTTACAATTTATTATTTGTTTCATTTTCTATCTACACTACTTGGAAGGGCCTTGGCAAAAGTTAGAGGACATGATATATGAATAATTAAGTCTTAGCAGTAGGCAAAGAAGCAATTGTAGATGGATGAGTAGATGGATGGACGAATGGATGGTTGCGTGAATGGATGCATGGATGGATGGATAGAAGGATGCATGCATGGATGGGTGCATTGACAGAGTTCACAACCTAAGGCTCTGTGCATTGCTTGTCAACCCTATGTGCCATTCAGAAATACCTGAATTCATTAAAAAATCAAAATTGCCTTCATTTCATTTAACAGAACTTAAATCAGGTTTTCTTGGTGTGGAACTTTACAATGTTTTCAAAGTACAAACTTATAAGAGATAACTAAAGATAGTACTCAGTAGTGGAGCACTTGCTTTTTTGTGCAAAATTCTAAGGTCCATCACCGATATTTCACTTCCAAGATAAACAAACAAACAGAAGCAGTAATAATAAAATAATTTCATACTTGGCATTTTCCTTAACAGAATCCCTTATAAAAGAAACTGGATTTCTAAGCCTAACCAGAAGATTCACTCTGATAACAATATATTTGATGATTTTGACTATCCTCACATTCCCTGTTTTTCTTTTTTTAATTTTTTATATTAATTATAATTTATTCACTTTGTATCCCAGCTGTAGCCCCCTCCCTCATTCCCTCCCAAACCCACCCTCCCATGCCCTTCTCCAGTCTACTGATAAGAGAGGTTCCCCTTCCAGCTGACCCTAGCTCATCAGGACTGGCTGCATTGTCCTCCTCTGTGCCCTGGCAAGGCTGCTCCCCCTTAAGTGGGGAATAGCCAAAGAGCCTGTCACTAAGTTCATCTCAGAGATAGTCCTTGTTCCCCTTACTAGGGTACCCACATGAAGATTCAGTACCCACTTGGGTACTGAGCCATTATAGGCTACATCTGAGCAGGAGTTCTAGGTAATATCCATGAATGGTCCTTGGTTGGAGTATCAGTCTCAGAAAAGACCCCTGTGCCCAGATATTTTGGTTTTGTTTTTCTCCTTGTGGAGCTCCTGTCCTCTCCAGGTCTTACTATCTCCCCCTTCTTCCATAGGTTTCCCTGCACTCTGCCCAAAGCTTGGTTATGAGTCTCAGCATCTGCTTTGATACACTACTGGGTAGAGTCTTTCAGAGGCCCTCTGTGGTAGGCTCTTGTCCTGTTTCCTGTTTTCTCCTTCTCCTAATGTCCATCCCATTTGTCTTTCTTAGTGAGTATTGATCATCTTACTCAGAGTCCTCCTTCTTGCTTAGCTTCTTTAGTTATACAGAATTTAGTATGTTTAACCTATATTATAGGTCTTGTATCCACTTATAAGTGAGTACATACCATGTATATACTCATATTTCCTGTTTTTAAACAAATATTTTATTAATAACTATTTAATGTTGGACAAATTATAATGATGTGTAACCCAGAGTCCATTCCTTATGTAAGAATGTTTACCATGGAAGGCACCTATTCTTTTTTTTCTTATTGACTGTAATTTTTTCAAAATACTTTATAAATTTTATTAAACATTTGACTTATAGAGAAAAATGCTCTATTAATTACACCTCTATTAATTCTATCTTCTACCTAGTTTTGGCTTTCTAAGTACATTGGTATGCCTACATTTTTTCTCTTATTTTTATATTTAATAATTTTAAATTTTTGAAAATTTTGTACACAAGCTCCACATCTATATCATGCCAACCTTCCCTCTCTCCTTCATCTTTTCTCACAAACCCTACTCATAAATTCTTGGTTTCTTCTTTAGTTATTGTGGTATATGTAAATATATGTATATATACATATATGCATATACATAAATAGACACATACACTTATCTTTGTATGTATATGTACATGCACGCATACATCACACACACATATATCATGTGTATTGAGAAAAATACATGTAACTCCCTATGTACATTTAATTATGATTTAAAGTTCAAGTTTCTAAGACAAATCCCTTGGGAATGGACAACCTATGTGAGAGCTAATCCCTGGTAAAGACTGCTTCTCTCTCTTTAAGCAGGCATTAACAACCTATAGCACATATAATGGATGGGCCTATGTGAACTACCCCTTTTCAATGTTAGCATATCAACTGGTACTGTTATTAATTACTCTGATCTTACTCTTATTTCTAAATGCTTCAATATAAGTGATTAAAGTTTGTAGACATAAATATATAAGGTCACCCTTGGCAGAGTATTTGGATACACACCACTTTGATATTAATGTCAAATGAATTTTCAACTAATTTGAAGTCACAAAATAAATGACAGGTTTTCAGAGCTTGGATGAGTACAGAATATGATGTTTTAGAAAGACTGGCCAGTAAATGCATCTCCAGTTTGGACCTTCTGTTAATTATTGGTTTTCATAAGGAAAAGTTACCTACCTATCACTATAAAATATTGGCATGCAGTTAAATCTGATTGAAGGAATTTCATTTAATTTAGTATTTAAGATGAATTACTGGTAAAAATAAAGTAAAACTCAAGATCAAAGAGCATAAAAGCATACAAAATTAAAAATCTTTCGTGCTGGTTCATAAATGCCAGGGAAATCTCTAGGCAGTTCTGCTTATGGCATAATTAGATTCAGCACATGAGTGGTAGAACAGAATTCTTGGAATACTTCAATAATTATTCAACCTTGAAAGAAAAGTTAGAAAACTAAAGTCTATAAATAAGATAAAATATCAAATTATTTCTTTTAAGAAGCAGTAAATTACTACAAGTTCTATGTAATAGTTAATAGTTAATAGGAAAGTGGAGGGATATATGGTCTTAAGGGTCAGTATTAGTCAGATCTTGAAAAAAGCTCTTCTTGACTAACAGCTGTCAATAACAATATCACAAGGAGAAAAGGTACATGCCAAGGTAAACAAAGGAAATCAAGAAAATTGATCTTTGCAAAAAAAAAATCACTGTCTGTTATGCTGCTCTGTTAGTATCAAAAGAAGTGTGTTCAGTACATGGATCATTGTCACTGTTTCTGTTTAAAGCTTTTGGGGATCGGTTTATACATGGAGAATAAAGGATAGATAATGACTAAGGTAGAGATTAAAGTGGGCTATCTACCAGAAGATATCTGTGAGAAGTTGATGCAACCTACTTATGAGACCTCCAGAGTCAGTCCCCTTCCACTGCCTGCTTTCCTATCAGCTACCACTACACTGTACCGCTTGGACTCTTTCTATTTATTTATTAATTTATCTATCTATCTATTTATTACAATTTATTCACCTTGTATTCTTGGCTGTAACCCCCTCCCTTGTCTCATCCCAGACCTACCTCCACCTTCTCCCTCTATGTCCCTTCCCTGGTCCACTGATATGAAGGACCTCCTCCCTTCTATCTGACCCTAGCCTATCAGGTCTCATCAGGGTTGGCTGCATCATCTTCTTCTGTGGCCTGGCAGGGCTGCATATCCAAACCTTGGGCAGAGTACAGGAAACCTTATGGAAGAAGAGGGGAATAGAAAGACCTGGAGGGGACAGGAACTCCACAAGGAGACCAACAGAGTCAAAGAACTTGGCCCAGGGGAGCCCTCAGGGACTGGTACTTCAACCAAGGACTATGCATGGAGAAGACCTAGATCCCTTGTTCAAAGGAAGGCCATAGTCTATTCAGTTTCTAAGTGAGTTCCTTAGTACAGTGGGCAAGGGTTGCTTCTGACATGAACTCAGTGGCTGGTTCTATGATCACTGCTTGAACTTCTAATGAGAATTTTAAGAAAGGAATTGAACAGACCATTACCCTCCCCTCCCACTCAGCCATTTCATCCCAAACTAGACACCTGTATTAGGACCCTGAGCCCTACTTGAGTCCTACATCATTCCCCTTCCTTTACTGCTTACATACCTGCCAACCTATTTTCTCTGTTGACTTGGTTCTCCTTGATGTCTGGACCTGGATTTCTAATCAGAGAGCAGTGCTCCTGCCCTCCTCACACTTCCTGCCACATCACCAACCACTTATAACATTTGCTGCTTGAAAATTGATTTTGAAAGGCATAAAGAACTATCAAATACAATTTTGATTCTCAAAAGTTAATTGACATCACATCATCACTCCAAAGAAAAATTTATACATAGACTCTAGGCTATTATTTGCACAAAATATGTAAGAAAAAATGCAGGCTAAGAAAACAACAAGGAATTGCTGAATATTCCTCAGAGGGTTGGTGTATTTAAGATGAACTCAAGAGAGATGAGTATTCATACGGACTGTGGTGGTTCGAATGAGAACAGTCTCCGTAGAAACATGATTTGGATACTTGGTCTCCAGTTGGTTAAGGAAGGATTAAGAGCTGTGACTTTGTTGGAAGAGTTGTGTCACTGGGGTGGGCAAGGGGGTGGCAGTGTGGGGTTTTAGGCTTCAAATACTTAGGCCTTTCCCAGGTTTCTATGGCTGCCTCATGCTTGTGGATCAAGATGTAACCTTTCAGCTACTGCTGCAGCAGCATGCTGCCTGCCTGCAACCAGGCTTCCAGGCAGAATAATTGTGAACTCTAGCCAACTGAAAACTTTAGATCCCAGTAAACTCCTCTTTGTGGCTTCTTAGGCAGAAGTGTCATATAGCATTAATACAAAAGTAACCAAGACCGATGTTGGTAACTGAGTAAGACATTGCTCTGATAGATTTTGACCATGCTGATTATGGAGGAATAGGAAACATTTGGAATTTTAAACTAAGAAAAGTAATTAAATACTTCAAGCATGGCTTAATGAGTCATCCTATTTAGTAGGATATAGTAGGTCCTAATAAGAGATTGGAAGGCCTTGATGAAACCTATGTGGACTCTGAAGGCCCAGTTCAAAGTCTTCAGAGGGAACAAAAGTAGTAACTGGGCTAGACACTTGCAAAATTTGACAAATAATATTGCAACTCTTTGCCCTTGCCCTAAGAATCTGCCTAAGGATAAGTTGAAATGTTTCGGGCTAATTTTGTTGACACAGATTTAAATCTCCCTAATATTGACCATGCCACATGGTTATTTGTGGTAACCATTATGCAGATCTTCAATGAAAATTGAAAAAAAAATCAAACAGGGCTGAAAGAAATAAAATGTATAATTTGAGGGGGAAAGGAGTACCAGGAAATTTAACACTGGAGCCAAGGCTTATGCTAAAAGGAATAAGGCGATTCCTGATTTGAAATGGAAGAAAATTAATGGTGCCTTCAGGACAATACCCCATCCAGCTAATCCCGCAATACTTGAAAGGGAAATGTCCGAGGAATTTTCTGCTCCTGAAAAGCAAGAACAAATCAATGTTTATGCAAATATAATTCAAAGAAGGGGCCAGGTTCCGCCCCAAAGGCAGCCAAACAAGGCAGCAATTGCCACCTGGTTTTGGCTTTAGAATCAGGAAGGATACAAAAGTAAAGGAGTTATAAAATCTTCCTCCTATATTAAACAGTCTTGTGGCGCAATGGTGGCAGAGGAGTCGCTTCCTGAAGGTCAGAGGGGCTGTTGCATAAACCTGTGAAAGCAAAGTGTAGATTATGGTGAAAACCCCAAGATGATACGAGGTTCCAGATCTGAAGGCTATCTGACAAGGCATGGACCCAAACTGTGAGAGAAATGTGTGACTGACAGCAAAGGGAAGGACAGAACCATTTAAGCTCTTTGACATTAGACATAGAGCATCTGGACTTTGTCCTGCTGGGATTTATTCTGCCTTGGGTCTAGTATTTCCTGATTATTCCCCGAGTCCTCCCTTTTAGAATGGTAATGCATATTCTGTTCTGCTGTATGTTGAAACTGTGTAATTTTATTTTGATTGTACAGATTATAACTAAGAGATTATTTTGAGTTTCAGAAGAGACTTTGGAATTTTAAACTGGGTTGTGACTGTGAAAGCCTATGAAGATTTGTGAAGGTGAATTAAAAGTGAATGCATTTTGCATTTTGATATAGACAAAAGCCTAAGGAGACAGACTTCACAGGGACTAGAATATGGTGGTTAGAATTGTTAATACCTCCATAGGCTATTTGAATACTTAATCCTGCCTGTTTGAACTGTTGGGGAAGGATTAAGAGGTATGGTTCTATTGGAAGAGTGTCACTGGGGAGTAGGATTTGAGGATTCAAAACCCAGGCCATTCCTAGTATGCCCTTACTTGTGGATCAAAATTTAAGCTCTCTGGTACTGTTCTAGAATCATGCTGCCTGCCTGTTGCCATGCTCCACACCATGGACTCTAACCTCCATGAAACTGTAATAGTTCAGTAAACTCTCCCTTCTATGAGTTTCCTTTGTCATGAAATCTTATTGAGCATTATGAAAGTAGATGATGCATGAATATTTGAATAATTTGTCAGTTATTACCAGAGTTCACTACTGAATTCCTAAAATATGCTTGGGTTAACACAATCTCTCTCTCTCTGTCTCTTTGTCTCCCTTTCTCTCTCAGATAGTTAGGTGATAGATAATATATACATATGTGTGTGTGTATATATATAATATGTATATTGATTATGTATACTCAAAAGTTGGTTACCATACATACTATGTAGTTTTAGGTAGCTTCCATTGAGAAAATGCTTCCATAAGATTGGGTTGAAAACAAGCCTGTGGGACATCTTCCTAATTAGTGATTGTTGGGGGAGGATCTAGTCCACTGTGGGTGGGCCTAACCTTAAAAAGGAAGTACTGGGTTCTGTGACAAAGTGGGCTGAGCAAGGCATGAAGAACAAATAAGTGAGTAGCACTTTACCATGTCCTCTCTGCATCAGCTCATGCCTTCACAATTAGGTCTAATAGTGGCCTTCTTCACTCTGGAAACTATGCAAACCCAGTGCCTGCTCAATTTGCAGAACTGGATGATATTTAATTTAATAATGAAGGAAGATTTCTGGAGAAGTTTGGGTTTTGTATGCACCACAGAAGGCCAAATTAGCCAGGTGCTAAAGTAGCAGAGTGGTTGCTTTCACTAACAGGGATTGAAAATGTCAGTACCTTTTCCCTTGGCTCTCTTTCTATGTGGACACCCATTCGGAAACACTGCCCTCTAGAGGGAGATCTTCCCCCTCCCCTTCTGCTGATCTTTTCAGAAAATACCCTTAGACTTGTACAAAAGTGGACATCCGATTACAATCCAATCCCAATCTTGGACCACCAAGATTAACTATCATAGCTACCAGCATTTACAGAGCTACAAAAAATGATTGCAGCAAAACAGTGGGATATATTATATTATCCAGATAAAAGAAATGAACCTGTGTAGTTAAACTAGTTAAATACCAGACTCAGAAATTCTTGCTTCATGTCAAGGAAATTCAACAATTCATATTCTCTCATATCTTCCCCACGTTTAATCTCCTTTATTTTTCTTTATCAAAAACCAAACAAAAACAAAAATAGAAAAATGACCATGAGCAAAACAAAGGTGAGTACTGAGATTTCATCTGAAACTTCATGAGCAGCATAAGCACTAGGCACCAAAAACACAACATGGTGAATCGCAAAGTTGTCTGTTTTCAGAAGTCAGCTTTGTGTCGTCATTAGAAATACATTATGAAATCACTGAATAGTCTTACAAGTTAGTCACAGAAGCACACTATTATTACTATTATACTTGAACTGTACATTTGATAGAGTATGGTGATTTTTATTTACTTAAAGAAAAGACTACAGTGTCAAGTATTTCCTAGATACCAAAATAATCTTCATTTTACAATATTGAAAATAGATGTGGACTTTTTTTTCTGAACATGATAATGACTTGATCTGTGACAAAAATTAATACATGCCATCTATTATACAGATTTAATTTTCATTTCACTACATTGTATCCCGTGAACATTTCTATCTAGTCTTTAATTAAACATGATTTGCACAAATTGAGGTCAGTTTTCATTTGGACCGCTTGCAGTGTTAATCACAGTGCAAATAGCCTTCATCAACGAAAACGCTGCATTACACTAACACAGAAGCATTTCTGTGTAATTGCTGGCTGATCTTTAATCCTGCATATTACTAGATAAGTACAAATGGGATGATTTGCTAAATTTTCTATTGGATTAAGTATATAATTCATTTAAGTGCTTTTTATAAATTTATATTTGAATATATTTTTGTTTAAAATATATTTTGTGTCAAAGATGAAAATGCCATTGTTCTGAAAATGGAAGCATCAACGATGTTTGATTTAGCTGTTGTAGGGTATTTGAACCTTAAAATGAAAATAATTCATTTCAAAAATGAAATTACATAGTACAACTATTCATAACAAACCTTAAATTTGTTACTGCACTGTTGTCCTGTTTACTTCTCAATCTACAACAAAAAGGATTTATTAGCTCTATATAAATTGAAACTGTAAGAGGAAACTTCCCCATCCTATTACAATTCTGCAGTGCTAAAACATGAGATTGAATTAGGTCAGGTCAGGTTATATGTAATATGCTTCCTTTTTTCTTTAGGTTTGGGATACCCATTCTCCCTTCCAATGTGGAAAGCTTGTGTATATGTATACAATACCATATCTTCAAAGTTGTGATACATTATGGTCTCCTGCTTAGAAATACCATCTATATCTTCTCAGTTATATTGACTATGCTGTTCCCTCAAATCCAAATTATATTTTTCTTATTTGGTCTTCTTCAGACCAAAGAAAGAGAAAGAAAGAAAGAAAGAAAAGAAAGAAAGAAAGAACATTTATATCTTACTTCATAAAACAAATGATACTATTTTAGAAATAACTTTAATTTATCATCTATTGATATACAATCATCCATGATACATTTCAGTAGGTATGATGCTGAGAAAAACATATTGGGCAGACAACAATTTTGCCAAAGCTTATCATTGTCATCAACTGAATTGACAACAAAATATATAGTACAGTGGTTTTTACTACACCTGAAAACAATTGAAATTGTGATAGCACCAAAAAGCTGAAAATTTCTTAAGTTTCAAAAATAAATTATGATGCAGAGATGGTTCCGTGATTCAGAGTGCTTGTTGTGTTTTTTCAGAGGTAGACACACTGTTTTCAGTACCAACATTATCAGCAGGCTCACAACTGCCTGTAACTCCAGGAACGCCAACACCTTCTAGCTGACATTTGTACTATTCACATATACATGCATACATAAATACACACACAAGTGCACATGAAGAAAAAAATAAAGTAGATCTTTAAAACTCACATTAATTCTTCTGTTCAAAACTACCATGGAGATAAGAATAATTCACTGAATAGTTTGTTTTGCATGCTTTTCCATCATATATAATGATGGTATAGAAAAGTAATTCCTCCTAGTTACCTTAACTCTAGAAACTCATGAATGAGATTAAGAAATGATCATCATTTACATTTATTATATTTTACATTTAATGAGCTTTGGCTATTAACTCTAATTTGCTTCTCATCAAAGGACAACTATTTAGAAACCAAAACCTCTTCGTCATTTAGACTTTTAATGAATTAAGATGAAATGGAACAGTTTTAATTGGTAGTCGTTGCTGCAGGATAGATTTGATATTGTGTAAGAGAAACCAATTCATGTCTCCATCAGGGTTAATTTTTTGATTTAATTCTATGAATGCACTGAATAGTTCCCCAAACTATTCATATTTATTTTCAGAATTGTCAGTCTTTTATATATAATATATATACACCTATATATGTATATCTATACTCAATTCTATTTGATTTAATTTGTTTTTAATAAAATGTTGACTTAAGCAGCATTTGTGTTATTGAAATGTGCTCACATAAACTGAATAAGTAGCACTATTCAGATGTTATATTTAATACACCTGTGTTTTCTAATATCTGTTTATTTATATCAATACCTCTTCTTTTGTTCTTTTTTTTCTTCAGATATAAACGAATGTGAAGCTGAACCCTGCAGAAATGGTGGAATATGTACAGACCTCGTTGCTAACTACTCCTGTGAATGCCCAGGAGAATATATGGGACGAAACTGTCAATATAGTAAGTGTTATTATGTAAAGACAAGTTACACATGCCTGATTTAAATTGTAAAGTCTGCATTTATAATAGAATGTGGACTCAAATTATTCTCATCTGCTTTGAGATGCATGATTGTTTGCTGTGGCTCATCCATATTTGCTCTTACTAATATAGACGTTCTCTGGAGTAATATTCGGTGCATAGACATGAAGATGTAATAGGTATCATCAGAAAAGAATGACAATGTCTCATACCCAGACTTATTTCTCTGTATTGGCCTCATTTCACATGTCAGCATGTATATCACTTAAATTTATGCCAGCAAAATGAGATACTTTAAATTGAACAGCTATTGGGATCAAATAGACTCAATCTCAGTTAACATGTACAGATAAAACAAAGGCTAGCTCATTTAAATAAGCAAGGATTTTACATTCAAATTCATTGTTTTCTTGGAACTTATAACAGAGCTCTGAGATGATGGAACCAATAGTAGTCATTTATTCAAAATGATAATAAGGGTAAATATATTACTATTCAACATTTTTTCTTGATATTTTTTAAATTTATTTTTTAATTAATTGCAGTTTATTCACTTTGTAGCCCAGCTATAGCCCACTTCCTCATCCCCTCCCAATCTCATCCTCCCTCCCTCATCTCCTCCCATGCCCCTCCCCAAGTCCACTGAGAGGGAAGAACATCCTCCTCTTCCCTCTGACCCTAGTCTATCTGGTCCCATCAGGACTGGCTGCATTGTCTTTCTCTGTGGCCTGGTAAGGCTGCTTTCCCAACAGAGGGAGGTGATCCAGGAGCCAGTCACTGAATTCATGTCAGAGACAGTCCTTGTCCCCATAACTAGGGTACCCACTTGGATACTGAGCTGCCATGGGCTACGTCTGGGCAGGGGTCCTAGGTTATCTCCATGCATGGTCCTTGGTTGGAGGATCATTCTCAGAAAAGACCCCTGAGCCCAGAATTTTTGGTTCCGTTGCTCTCCTTATGGAGCTCCTGTCCCTCCCAGGTCTTTCTATCTCCCCTTTCTTTCATAAGATTTCCTGCACTCAGCCCAAAGTGAGTGAGGATTGATCATCTTACCCAGGGTCTACCTTCTTGCTTAGCTTCTTTAGGTGTACACATTTTAGTATGTTTATCCTATATTATTGAACATTTATTTTAAATTAAAGTTGCAAGAGGAGTCACAGGATGGTATCCAATGGACTAGGGCCTAAATTGAGCCAAACCCATATTGCTGATAACCCTAATGGCAACATTTTGTAATTGTTTGGCCTTAGAAAACTTTATAAATTACTGATCTGATGTGTGTTATGCCATCTAAGTAAGAATAACTTAGTGAAAATCCATAATAAAGATGCAGATTGATATTCCGATATAGAAACTGAGGCTGTGGTTTGATATGGTTTTCTCTAGTTCTCACAATGAAAGTGGCAGGACCCACTTCTCTGGCTTCCCAGATAGTTAGGTTCCTTTAAATGGAAGGTCATCTCCATACTCATGATTCCTCCGTTTGAACATGCAGCATTAGTGCATGCTGACTCATTTCATCCTGCAATGAATTCATATAAATAAATTGAAATAAGAAAGATAAATGAGAACTTGTTTCTCTTTTTCAGGTATTTTTGTAGAAGCACATCTTGATTATTTTTCATCATTTATTTACCATTCATTTCCAGTAACTTAACAGGCATACTTGAATGCTATGATTGAGCAACTATTACTGCAAACATTGACGACTGTAGATACAATCTAGGGTACAGCGCTTGCCTTCAGTGGGTTTGAGTGGGTGGATTTGAGCATCAGCATTGAAGAACTAATCATGTTTTCTATTGCTTAGGCTGACTGACTTTGTATTGCCTAATTAAAAAAAAAACTCAAGCAAAAAACAAAACAAAGAGAAACTACCCAAAGGAGCTTATGTCATATTTCAAACTTTCTCTGGTTTTCCTTCATTCTTTTTAATTTTAACATTTTTATTGTATATTAATCACAAGTTATATACTTTGTATCCCATCCGTAGCCCCCTTCTCCATTCCCTCCCTATCCCATCCTTCCCTCCCTCATCTCCTCCCTGCCCTTTTCCAGGTCCACTGATAAGGGAGGACCTCCTCCCCTTCCATCTAACTTTAGCTTATCAGGTCTCTTCAGGAATGGCTGCAATGTCCTCTTCTGTGGCCTAGCAAGGCTGCTCCTCCCACAGGGGGCAAGGAGGCCTGAGAGCCAGCCATTGAGTTCATGTCCAAAATAGTCCCTGTTCCCCTTACTGGTGTACCTACTTGGCTATTGAGCTACCATTTGCTACATACAAGCAGGGGTTCTAGGTTATAACCATACATGGTTCTTGGTTGGAGAAACAGTCTCATAAAAGACACCTGTGCCCTGATATATTTGGTCCTTGCGGAGCTCCTGTCCTCTCCAGGTCCTACTAACTCCCCCTTCTTTCATATGATTCCCTGCACTCTGCCAAA
>CM053764.1:33731272-33753321 GCA_028658305.1 Pachyuromys duprasi
CTAGGTATAGTCTTTCCGAGGCCCTCTGTGGTAGGCTCTTGTCCTGTTACTTGTTTTCTCCTACATCCAATGTCCATCCAATTTGACTTTCTAAGTGAGGATTAATCCTCTTACTCCAGGTCCTCTTTCTTGTTTATCATTGTAGAACCTTCCATTTTAGGCTTTGTGTTAAAGCAGATATGTCAAAACAATTAAATGAAACTAATGAATCATTAGTGATGTGGCACATTCAAAATGTAAAAATATTTATTCATTTTAGTTAAACAAAATCAAGATATTTAAGCACAAAGTTAAGTTATATTAAAATAAATACATGAATTATTTACCATAAATTATGGTTCATTTAGTGGAGCTGTAACACACTTTTGCTTAATGAAAAACAAATTTATACCCAGTCTAATTTTTATGAAGTATGAGGTTATCTTCTTGCAAATCACTGTGTTAATGTTTGAATAAAATTAAAATTATTTCAAATATTAACAATGAGCTCTTCACTGGCCTTGATGGACCATTCCTTTAATCCTAAAATGTAGGAGGTAAAGACAGAAAGTTCGGGATCACTCGGAGTTACTTGCACTACACAGTAAATTTCAGGCATGCTAGGATTATATAGCAAGAACCTTCTTTTCACCTCCTTCCCCCAGAAAAAAACAACATTCCACATTTGACACAAAATTTGCCAACCTAGTGTTAAAATCCTCTAATAATGTTTTCCAATATATGATTAGCACTTGTTTATTTATTTATTTATTTATTTATTTGTCTATTTATTTATTTGTCTATTTGAATAAGTGGGTTAAGGCAAAATGAATAGTTTCAGGTTAGGTCCTTATATAGTTCACACAACACACTTGTTTTAACTAGTATTTTTTTCATCAATGTATTGTAAGGTTTGAATAAGCATTATTGTTGTTTCATTTTACTGAAACTACTTTTGATTGGCATGAACATCAGTTAAGGCTTCCTATAATATTAATTACATATGAAAACATTTTTCTAACTAAAGTCTTTGTGTAGATTCCCTTGATTATTTTCAATCAGGAGCCCTGGAGTTCAGGAGGCTATTTTCATAAACAGCTTGGAGAAAAACCATGATGTTCTGAAATGATAAACCCATCCTTAGGAGAACAGATATGTTTTGTCATATATGTTTAACTGTATGTGATATTTAAATGACAATATTGAAGTGGAAATTGAGAGCATATTATTTCATTAATAGAAAATAACCAGACTTGTTTTTATTTGTTGGGTTTTTTAGCTCACAATAAGCATGTATATTTTCCTCTTGAGTGTTTAAATGTGACATGATTAAATTTCAGGAATGACACTCAAATGCATTTTCATCACTGATACTACTTGTGGAAAATAAAATAGTTATCCAGGGAGCTCTTATAATGTTTAATTTCTGAACATTATGCCAAAAGAAGAATTAAGACTGGGACAATTTCCAGTGTGTGTGGGGGGGTTAAAAACAAAAACTAAATTCTGCAGTATATTAAAGAAGTAATGCTTCAGGCGTCCAATTTATCTGGTTTTTCTAATGACAAACCAGTGTAGATAATTCTATAGACTTTTACCTGAAAAATACTAAAGATGATTACAGCAAAAGATGGTGTATGTGGACATATTTTGAAATTTAAAAATTAAATTTTCTTATTTTCATTTTTAAATAGCCCCAACTGGAACCTTCACTAACAAAAGAAGCAATATTTGCTAATATCCAATTACACGTAATATCTATTTTTTATAATGTACATATGTGTATTGTCTTTCTCTTGTGGTAGTAATGTATATGAGCAGATATTTTTCTGATAACATAGGCTTACTCAGTGAAAAGTGCTTAAACATTTTATAAATACATGTGAAATATATGTTACACCCTTAACACCTGATTGATGATTTTGCAAAGGTGAATTTCTAATGGCAAACATTTTTGATGAACTTTATCTTTTTACCAGTGGTGATATGATAATGTTGATTTTCATTTTAGTTGGCATTGTGTGTCAAGCACTCCCCTAAGTTATTTAGAAACTGACTTACTTAATACACTCAGCACTATTTGAAATAGGTTCTATCTATCTCCAGTTCCACTTTACCAAGAAAATTGAGCCAGTGAGTGATTAAGTAATTTCCTTAGGTTTGCATGGATGGTAAGCTACAGTTTGACCTGAATCCCAGCTAGCTGCAGCTGCACAAGCTAAAGTCCTATGATATGACCCTGCTGCTTGTTGGACAAAGAGCTGAATCTGTTAAACCACATACTCCCAAGCATTTGCATTTGAGGAGTGACCTTAAGGGGTGGTGGCAACAGGGGAGCAAAGAACACAGGCTTTGCATCCATATAGAATTAGAATTCAAATTTCCACTTCAGGTATTCCTTTCAGTATACTCTGAACAAGTTAGTTGCTCCATTTGAACATCAGAGTCCTCACCCATAAATGGATTTGTACTGATAGACAGTACATTAGCAGCGTATATAAAATATTTTGTAATATACCTCTATTTATAAATACCAAGCACGCTCACAAAGCTTTTTTTCAGTTATTAAGAAAGACTATACTAATGAGCTCTCTTGGCACCTTTATATCTATGTTATAAATTAATTTAATTTAATTTTTGTTACTTACTTAAACTACTCAGCCATATTTAATAACTGAGTATATGTGACTAGGAACAATAGGCCAATTATAATGCCTTGGCTGGCATCACTTTAAGGAGCATAAGGTAAGAAAATCCTGAGGCATCTGCATATTTACAAGGATGAATACTCTTAATCCCAGTAAAATCACTTCAGAGGACAGAATTTGCTAACCCTTTCTTTCCTTCTTTTTAAAAATACAGTGTCACATGCTTTCTAAACCATGAACCCTTAATTACTCCTTTGTGTTTGTATGTTTATGGTTATTCATAGCCAATTTTATTCGTTATTTAAATACCTTAGTTAATGGAGTAAATAATAATGTGCCTTCTTACATGAAAAAGATGGTTATTTAATTTGGCACATAATATATAGCACTTAAACTATCCAGTGATGAATAATCCAGGCAGACTAACAAGGGGCTATGGAATCTTAGACATATGTTAAGCATAAAAGATTCAACTATTGAAATTGAGAATAATGTAGGCCAGGACACCATGTAGCAGACTAGAGAAAGGTAAAAAGTTATAGATAGGAACACAGAATTCTGGGGATAAATTAGGTATTAGAGTAACTAGAGATAACAATAAAGAATTTTAATGAAGCTTGCATCCTATATTAGGCATCCTATATTTCCCCTTTGATTTTAGCTTATTTCAACAGACAACCATATTTCTACCAATTTCCCTGCAAATGGCATAATTTACTTCTTCTTTATAGCAGAATAAAAGTTCATTGTGTGTGTATCTCAGCACCTGCTTAAATACCCTGCTGGAAAGAGTCTTTCAGAGGCCTCTGTGGTAAGCTGCTGTCCTGTTTTCTCTCTTCTACAGCTTCTGGTGTCTGTCCTGTTTACTCTCATGAATGAGGAATAAGCACCTTCCCTATGAGTCTTATAGCCAAACTTTGGGCAGAGCACAGGGAATCTTATGGAAGAAGGGAGAGATAGAAAGACCTGGAGGGGACAGGAACTCCACAAGAAGACGAACAGAGTAAAAAATAATCTGGGCCTAGGGGGTCCTGCAGAGACTGATACATCAACCAAGAACCATGCCTTGAGAGGGCCTACATGCTCTACTCAGATGTAGCCCTTGGTCAGTTGAGTCTCCATGGGGATTCTATAGTAAGGAGAGCAGGGGCAGTCTCTGGCATGTACTCCATTGCCTGTTCTTTGATCACCTCCCCCTGGAAGGGTGGACTTACTAGGCCACAGAAAGTGGCCTGATGAGACCTGATAGCTAGGGACAGTTAGTAGATGAGGAGGAACTTCCCTATCAGTGGATTAGGGGAGGGACATGGCAGGAAAGAGGAGGAATTGTGGGACAGGGAGGAGATGAGGGAGGGTACTAGAGTTGGGATACGAAATGAATAAATTTTAATAAAATAAAAACAACAACAATAATTTTATTGTGTATATATACTCCATTTTCTCTGTCCATTCAACCTGTTGATAGGTAAATAGATCAATTCCATGACTTGGCTCTTGTGAATACTGTAATGTGAATATGCCTGTAGCTCTGTGGTATATTTACTCAATTCCTTCAAGTGAGTACCCAGAAGTAGCATGGCTGGATCATGTGGTAGTTTTATTTTTACTAACCTGAGCACTATAGTGACTGTGTGTATGAATTTTTTTTTCTGCTAATTCTCACCAGCATTTGTTGTCAGTGTTTTTCTTCATAATAACTACTATGGCTAAAATAAGATGGAATCTAGTAATATTGAAACTAATTAGGAAGAGGGAAGTTACCAGCAAAAGAGAAGAGATATAATAGGAGAGAGTAATTGATAGTAAGTGTAATAAATGTATAGTAATATGAAAGTTCCATAATAAAGCCTTTATCTATATAATTAATATATGCTAACAAAACCAATTGATACAAATGGTAGGTATATTTTAAATATAATATTATATAAAATAGTGTTTTAAAAATCAGCACTGTTTGGAAAGAAGATAGAAGTGAATAGAAGCAAACAAATCTGAATATATTCAAGCATGGGATTAAATAAACTAGTGACAAATGTTCACTGAACCATTCTTGGCATGAATATATAAACATGAGGTTTTATAACATCTGTGAATAAATTAATTTGTTCTTCAATTACATCAAGTTACCTTCTTTTCTGAGTCTAGGGAGCAATGATAGTCAGAATGAAATCAGTTTTGACTGTCATGCATTGCATAGATTAATGGTGTGAAAAAGAATAATGTAGCATCTGATAATAAAAACTGACATGCATCATGGAAATAAACAAGAGAAACTATGATACAGGCGTTAGAAAAGAAGTCTTTTAAATGAGATCAAAAGGAAGTAGTTTTAACTAAGCAGAGAGAGGGAGAGGGAGAGGGAGAGGGAGAGGAAGAGAGAGAGAGAGAGAGAAGTGGAAATGAAAAGTTCACAAGAAAGATGTACCAGAAACTCTACCTTCTCATTGGTATAGTGATTACAGTGTAGCCTGATGTCACAATGGGCTAACATCCAGTCTGGAGTTACCTCCACTGAAAAAACAAGCCACAATCCTCAAAGCTTTGCTTTAGATGACGTGTCTTCTGTACCAAAGTCCACGTACCATTCATTCATGCATCTTAGAAATGGTGAATGAATGCCTAATCTGTGTTACATGGTGCAATGTGAATACAGGAAACTTAAAAAAAAAGCCCTTTTTTATTTCACTGAAGCTTCATTCTTTCCACTGCTACTCCATCAAGAAGAGGTTGTTCCATACTTGCAATTACAGGCTCAAGGCAGGCACAAGAAATGTCTTTGAGAAGCCAATGTGTGCAGTGGCCTGAGTTCACACTGGCTGGGTCAGCGATTTCTCCCATCCCTGGTTGTTGAATAAGGAACCTGTGATCTGGGCTCTCTAGGGGGCCAACTTCTAGTCCCCTGGCCATTAGATACACATCTTAAGGAAGTGGGAATTTTTGAAACTGAGTACAGCTGATGTAAAGACAGGTACTGAGAAGTGACCATTTGAGAGAGCAGTGAAGCCAGTGTATTCCCAGCCATAGTCCTGAATACAGAAACAGAATCAGCACCCTGAAGAATTCCATGATGCCCCATAAGACACGTTCTCTAATAAATCTCATATCCTGTAAAGTGTCTTGTTTCAGAAAACAAATACATCTTTTTCTTTGAGAATCTGGAAATTTTGGGGAGCAGTAGAGTGTCAAGTAGCCATTATATGGCAGTATTTTTTAAATAATATATCACTAAAAACTGTGGTAATAAGAAAACAAGAAGCTTCATTTGGAGTCATGACCATTCTATAGCTAGCAATATTTATTCATTAAAAACCTATCTTATAAACTAGACTTTTGTGACACTTAGGGAATTAAAACATAGAAATTATCTCTTTGAAATTTAAATATTTAATAACTATAGAAAAGATGAAGGGGAAAGAGTAATAATCATTCATAATTAGTCCACATTTTATTCCTGTTATGTTATAGAATTTTGCAAGATATTTTGGTATTAGTTTTGTCTTTGTATTCATCACCTAATTTAATTGAGGATTACTATATTTTGCTTGTAATACTAATATGGGAATTAGTGCAGTACTCCAATGACCCAGGAGAAGGATTAGTAATTCCAGGTTGGCTACTTTTGTGAACATAAGGAAAAAATATATCTATAAATTATGGATTGTATAGGATTTCTTCAGTACTGCTATTTACATAACATCAGTCCAAAGCACATGCTATTTATATGATGGATATACACAGCCATATAGACAAATAACTATATATGCATGAATATTACTTTTTAATTTTCATGCATTTAAAACTGTATAGCAGTTAAGAAAGAAGAAACAGACAAACAGGATATTGTAAAATAGTCTCCAGGCAAGAAAGAATTCCAGCAGCCCAGCAAGGTGAGGTAAACACACCTACACACACACACCTACACACACACACACACTACTTGAGGGCAACACTCATCTGGATTTGCAATGCTTACATCTGGGGTTGTGTTTCCATGTCACTCCCACAGAAATTACCTGCTGTTCCTTAAAATGAAAATGAAACAAAACAAAAGCAAATATCACCTACTTGATTGCCTAGACTTTCAGGGACTCATCAAATACCTGTAACAAACTGAACCATATTCTCGTTTCTTTCTAATTTAATATTGATTTGCAAATAATTAATGAAATGCCGTAAAGTAACTTTAAATGTAAACTCATGGCACTACTCAACTATTACACGATATATATATATATATCCTGGAATTATAGTTTAGGTTTACAATTACAATCTAAGCTAAATTCTACTCCAGTGTTTTCCAATTCAAAGAAAGACATGAGATATAGAGATATGAGGAGTTAGGGAACAACCTCATAGCATTTAATGCTCATAAAATTTACAGCTTGGGTGGTTGAATTAAATGTATAAATATATATGTACGTATTCTACTTTTCTCAGATTAAAAATACAAATATTTCAATTATCCTTTGGTCTCTCAACATGTCAAAGTATCAAAGAACTGAGAGCATATGCAATATCAAAAGTAACAAACAAACAAACAAAAATTGAGACCAAAAACTTTTAAAAAGAAGTCATTCCAAGTCTAAAAACCTGGGGTTTGGTGAGACCATGATTTATGTGTCATTATTTAGCACCCAAACACTGACCTTGCAGATTATGCTCTACACATAGTGATAGGCATCCTTGAACACATAAATAAAATTTAAGTCCTGGTGATTAATGTGAGCCTGAAGAAGTTAATTCATTATGAGAAAATTACACCAAAGCATACAATGATTTCCTGTGTTATCACAACCATCAGTAGCAGATATGCATGCCTTTCTCACATGGAGAAAGGATCCAAACAGTTCCCGCTCTTTCCCTCAATAATGACAATAACTCAAGTAATAGCTTTATTCACTGAACTCTCAAGGGTTTCAAATGGTTGCAATAAATTTACTGGCAATTGGAGCTAAATTTGACAATGACAGAAACAACATGCATGATTCTTACCTGAGACTTCAAAGGGACTATGTCATGTACTACGTTCAGCAGTATAGAACACAAAGTGCCAAGGCCAAGTGTGCTTTTCTGAAAACAGGACATCTCTCTATGTCTGCTGAGAGGTACAGGCATGTAGAGTTTGCCCATGTAATTAGGATAGCCAAAGGAAGTAGGCTTCCAGTTATTAATATGTGGGTAGTTCCTCAGAGATCCTTAGGTCTTTCATCTGGGAAGGATGTGCCTTTCATTCACGTATAAACTAATGCAAGTCTTTGTTTTATAGCAAAGGTTTTTAAAAAATATCACTACTCCTCATGCATAGTACATTTCAGGGGTATATTAATTGTGTGGAAATCAATCATACGCAAAAAAGTAAAATGAACTAAAGATAAGAGTTAACTATATTTGCTGTGGATTAGAAATGTCTAAACATGGGGAAACTGCTGTTGTAAAAATGTTTTATTTGTTTACGTGCGTTACAATTTAAAATAATAAATTTACATTTTACACATTTGAGTTAAGACATTTTAATAATCATATTTATTAATAATATAGAATATAATATATTGATAAGTATATACATTAATAGCTGAATAACTATTAACATCATTCTACAATCACAGTCATTAAAATTCAGCTGTTACTAAAAATGATAGAAAACTGAAAAGATTGGACGTAATTGTCAAGACAGGAAATGACAAGTATTAAGTACATAAGATTGGGATTGTTAGTGATTAAGTGTAAAACAGGTTTTATCTGAAAAAGACAGAGAGAGAGAGAGAGAGAGAGAGAGAGAGAGAGAGAGAGAGAGAGAATGAAGCAACAGTGGATGACCTGAAGCTGGATGTGGTCCCATGTGCCTATCAAGTCAACACTTAGGTAGAAACAGAAAGCTCATGGTTAGCCTGGGCTCTACACATGGCTTCAAGGCCACACTAAGCAAAATGATGCCCTGTTTAAAAAAAATCTCAAAATCCAAACAAAATAATAATTAGAAAACATGAAAGGACAATTAAACTAAGAAAGAACAAGGAAAATAAGTTTGCAGAAGAGTTGGTCAATAAAATAGAGCCTAAGAGAAGAATTGTTACATTCAAGGTCAAGCCATTAATGGCCCTTATGTAACTGCACTGTGAGGCAGAAAAGCATTCTAGATTGAAGTGTCCAGTTTGAGCAAATGGAAGTAAGAAACAATAACCACAGAGAACCTCCCATGTTATGGGGCACACTCCTTTGAGCATATCTTAAACTCTAAAGAGCCATTAAAGCACCTAAGGTCCTAAAAATAAATTTCATTACAGTCACCAGAATAGCTTTATCTGGTCAATAATACACTTTCTTTTTAGAGCTCTAAAGGAACAGACACATAAAGTATCCAACGTAAAAGTAAATTGAACTTGAGGAGTATGGTTCTATAAAAAGAACGAAGCCAACACAAAATCAGTGAGTGCAATACTAAACTTCAAGGAAAACTGGAGCAGGGCAGAAAACAAACTATTCCAACAAGAAAAATGGAGAAAACCAGAGTCACATAAGTAAGCCTATAAATACACAGCACTATTATCTAACCACAAAACACCCAGAATGGAAAATGCAGCTCTGAACTCAGAGAAATCCTGACATATTTGTGTTGGCTCGATCCAGTAAAATTCACTTTACATTTTCTTTAGTACATTCAAGCAGACACACAATTTGGTGCTCATCTATTAAGTTACTATTTTGTATAAATAATACTTCTCATTTACTAATAGTGACTTAATAATGCATCTCCTTTTCCGTGTATCCTAGGATAAATAATAGTCTTCTTTTTATTTCTCTATGGTTTGGGGGAACGATTATAATACAATAACATTTCTCCCTTCCCTTTCTTCCCTTCAAACATTTCCATCTACTTTCCTTGCTCTTCTTCAAATTCATAGCCTCTTTTATTCATTAATTTTCATTGCCTTTATATAAGTATTTGTATATACACCTTATTTCTAAATATAACGAGCTGTTATGTGACAGAACATTTCCTGGGAAGACATAATACATGTTTAATCTCCCTAGATAGGGATCCCATGGCAGACCAAAATAGAGATACTGAGAGAACCAGGCCTGACCACCTCACCAACCAGTCTAAGGAACTAGGCTATAGGTCACTAATTACAGGAAGAAGACAATGGAGTCCCTTACCTAAGAACTCCCTTGGAGAAAACCCAGTAATATTTAACCATCAACCCTAGCAATGGCTAATCAGTGAATACTTGGAATTTACCCAGGATGAGTAAAACAACTACAGTTTGGTTTGGCCCTCCGGGCAAACAATTTCCTCCGGGACACCCGATATTTGCTTAATATCAATCAATATTAATATTGAAATTCCTAGCTGGAATTTCCCAACCTTGCTGTAACCCTAAATATAAACCCTTCTCTAGCTGTTTAGGTGAAGGTGTGGGCTGAACTCAAGTTTGTAATAAAAAGACCCTACTGCGTTTGCATCCAAAAGGCTCCTTGGTAGTCTTTGGGCATAACAATACCACCAAAATCCAACAGGGTGAATCAATGAGTTTTATTTGGTTTGTTTATAGAAATATAGGTAAGGGCTTACTTACAGGTGCAGAAATGACTCAAAGACAGCTGCATTGCCAAGGCCAATCCCACCAGGTGTGATAGTTCACCCACAACAATCTGGAGCACTCTACAACTGACAGCCTGCAGTCAGCTCAAAAGACTGGAGTGTGTTTTTTCTCAGGGACTCAGTTTGTCTAAACCTCTCCCGTGCTTCTCCACTGGTTTTTGTTTCTTCCAGGCAGCTGGTCTATTCTCAAAGTTTACTTTGCAGCTTGGTTTGTCCAAGTCTTCTTTGTAGCTTTTACTGCTTGTTCATGACATGGAGAGGCTTAGTGAATTCAGTCAGTTTCAGGGAGGTTTTGAAGCTCTTTGGTTGGTTACCTTCCTTCTTAAGGAGTTTCTTCAGAGGATGGAATGTTTCAATCTCCAAGGAAACTGTTAGAGGAAACATTGTACATGGTCAGTCTGTATAATGTTACATATGTGTGTATGTTTTCAGAGCTGACCATTTGGCACTGGAAAAGTGATTGGTCTTTTTTTTTCTCTGTGGAAGCTCCCAGCTTTTCCTAGTCACCTAAGGCTCATAATGAGGGCTTGATGTCTCACTGGCTTTTCCCTGTCCAGTGTTTCATCTCTATTGGTGTAATGCCAAGCACATGTTTAGGCATTCATGTTGGCTGGTGACATTTTATGCATGTATTTTCTTGTTTAACAGAACGTAAGTACCATCTAACTAGCAATTCTAGCTACATTATTGGTCCAATTCATTTAAAAGCTTTTTACTAAATTTTTAATCTAGGCAAAGGAACTTCAAAGTATGCATGGACAAAGGTGCTTGAAAAAATGTATATTTATATTGTTAAGGGTTTCCCAGTTAGACCATGAATTATGTACATATTTTATTTTTTCTGGTGCTGGATATTAAACTGATAGCTTTCTGATTGCTAGGCAAGGATTTCTCCTGCAAACAAAATTTCTAATCTCATGAATATAGGAAATGACCACCGAGAATATTAGCAGAATGTATGACTTGATCAGTAGCAGATATCACACACATTTTCTTTTCACATTCTACTTGATTTAAATACCTAGAAATGTCAGGGACTTTGCTCTCTATTCAAATTTTACCATGACAGTTATTAGTTACTTTAATAATGTTTTAGTATATATATGTATATATATACATGTACATATATTATGCATTTTAAATCACTTTGTTACTTTGTGTTTTCTTACATTTTATTCTATTCATTCAAAGATATTGTTCTGAAAAGGATCTATCAATATCACAGGCTAACAAAGGGTCTAGATCATAGAAAGGAGTTAAAATCCTGAGTTCATGGTTTATCTGTAACCAGATATGTTTCCTCTGTATGATGTCAATGAAGCTTCTGGTGACCAAAGCTGTCAGTGAACATTTTCATTGAATGTGAGTTCATTCCTGTTTTCTCTACTAGCTCTACTTTCTCTACTAGCTCTAAAATAAAGCAGAGTGTGATATTCATTAGCCATATTTTTGTCATTTTGTTTCCAAAAGTTTTACTAATGAGATTGATATTTATATGAACTCACAGAGTCGGTTTAGAGAGCTGTAACCTGTGAAGCTATGATACTATTTATTAACTCTAAGCTGTATTTAAAAGACAAAGGGAAGAAAGGAAGAACACCCATAACATTCCTTCACTGCTGCCATCCCTGACCTGTCTAAATTTCTTAATCAATTGTCTGTAAATATGTAAATAGTCATTGACTTATTTGATTTCCTGTGTCTTTCACACAAGTGCTGTGTGAAATAACAAACTAGTTATGAGATATGAAAAAGAGCCAGTGATTCACACTCACAACCTCAAGCATAACTAAATATGAATCATTCACTACCATAGTGGAAGAAGGGATACACATCTACAAATGATTTTTAAGGCTGGTTTATTTTATTTTATGTGTGTGAGTGTATTGTCTACATAGGTGCCATGTGCCATAAAAGTCTCAAGAAGAAATGAGGTTACAGAGCGTTGTGGAACGCTATCACCTTTGGGTGCCAGTTATTGCTTTATTATCTCAACCTGCCAGCCACCCAAGTAATGACACAGAGACTTTTTATTTATATGAAAGCTTGGCCTTCCCTTAGGCTTGTTTTCAACTAGCTCATATAAGCGAAATTAAGCAGTTTATACAAATCTGCATTTTGCCACCTGGCTTGTTAACTTTCCTCAGCAGCAGATTTTTCCTCCACACCTGGCTGGCCAATCTCTAGTACCTGATTCTTTCCCAGAGTCTCTGTTTCTGCTGGATATTCCACCTATTCTATCCTGCTTTGTATTCCACCTTTTCTATCCTGCTTTGTATTCCACCGATTCTATCCTGCTTTGTTATTAGCCACTCAGTTCGTTATTAAACCAATCAGGTGATGGAGAAGAATGTTTACAAAACATTGAGACAGGTGATAACCCATAAAAATAACAAATCCAAAGACCAGCCAGCAATCAGCTCTCTGAAGGTACAGAATTAACATTGGAATTATTAAAAAAAACGTTTACACAGTGCACAGAAGGATCACCCCCAAAAGCCAGCATGTAAATGCTAGGAACTGAACTCAAGTCCTCTGAAAAATCACCAAACACTCTTTTTATTTCCTTTATTTATTTATTATTTTTATATTAATTACAGTTTATTTACTTTGTATCCCAGCTGTAGCCCCTCCCTCATTGCCTCCTAATTCCACCCTCCCTCCCTCATCTCCTTCCTGCTCCTCCCTAAGTCCACTGATGGGGAAGGTCCTCCTCCCCTTCCATCTGATCCTAACTTATCAGATCTCTTCAGGGTTGGCTACAATGTCCTCTTCTGTGGCCTAGTAATGCTGCTCCTACCTTGTGGCGGGGGGAGGGGAGGAAGAATTCAAAGAGCCAGCCATTGAGTTCATGTCTGAGACAGTCCCTGTTCCCCTAATTAGGGAACCCACTTAGATACTGAGCTATGATGGGGTATATGTGGGCAGGGGTTCTAGGCTATATCCATTCATGGTCCTTGGTTGGAGAAACAGTCTCAGAAAAGACCCCTGGGCCCAGATATATTTGGTCCTTGTGGCACTTCCATCTTCTCCAGGTCTTACTAACTCCCCTTTCTTTCATATGATTCCCTGCACTCTGCCCAAGGTTTGGTTATGAGTAGCAGCATCTGTTTTGCTACACTGCTAGGAAAAGTCTTTCAGGGGCCCTCTGTGGTAGGCTCCTGTCCTGTTACTTGCTTTCTCCTACTTCCAATGCCCATCTGATTTGTCTTTCTAAGTGAGGATTGGTCATCTTACCCCAGGTCCTCTTTCTTGTTTATCTTCTTTGGGTGTACAGATTTTAGTATGTTTATTCTATCTTACACTTACAAGTGAGTATATACCATGTGTGTCTTTCTGCTTCTGGGATACCTCACTCAGGATGATCATTTCTAGGTCCCACCAATTTGCCTGCAAAGTTCATGATTTCCTTGTTTTAATTGCTGAGTAGTATTCTATTGTGTAAAAGTACCACAATTTCTGTATCAATTCCTCAACTGAGGGACATCTGGGTTGTTTCCAGGTTCTGGATATTACGAATAAAGCTGCTCCAAACATGGTTGAGCAAATGTCCTTGTTGTGTACTTGATCATCTTTTGGATATATGGCTAGGAGTGGTATAGCTGGATCTTAAGGAAGCATTATTCCTAATTGTCTGAGAAAGTGCCAGATTGATTTCCAAAGTGCACCAAGTGCTCTTAACCACTGAGCTATCTCACCAGCATCTGCAAATTTATTTTAATTAATTGTGTATCCATTTTAAGTCATCAATTTGGATTACATGTGCAATTATGTTTTTTGAAATTTAGTTCTCTTTTAAATATTAGATTCAGTTACGCCTAAACATGTTTAATGCAGTGTTTCCCAAATCCATGTTTTTGTCAATTGCTTAGATTCTTTTACAAAGTTAATTTAGATGGACATGGGTATGAAGTGGAAGTGATTGGCTGTCTAACAACTCAAGTTTTTGAAAAGATTCTAACATTATAATTATGCTACATGCCAAGAAAAATATCAAAGTATGTAATACATGATCTTTGATACAAAGACATTTGAAATATTGCTGCCATAACCTTTGTCTAGTTTCTCTGATTTGTGGCACAGAGAAACACCCAGTTTGACCTGAATAAAGGGAGGATCATTTTCATGTATAAATCCAAACTGTGAAAAAACAAAACAAAACAAAACTGGAGACTCACTTAAGGTTGTGTTTTGGATCTCCCTTTCTCTCTTATCAGTTCTATGTCCAATCGTCTGTCAGAAATTTTTATTCTTGTGTTCTTATTCAGTTACTTTTGATGCACAAATTATGAGTTCCATTTGTTGAAATTTCCTAGTCTGACAATATTTGCACTTAAATTGGCTTCTTCTAATGAAGGAGCCAGGTTGTACATGAATGCATTACTGACAACAACAAAAAATGACAGTAAATTTTAAAATATATCTGAGTAAAAAAGAATTTATAGGTGATTTTTAACTTTCTTTCTTAGTGTCAGCTTTTTGACACACCTAATTGTTAGCATAATTTGACAGAGTTTCTTGTACATGCTTCTTTGAGCTCATTAAATATTCAAAACTACAAATAGTGCCATGCATCTATTATTAATAAAGGCAGTATAGTGCTTGACATAGTAATAAAAAGTTAAATATTCTATGTTCTATGGTCACACATATATTTTGTCTTAAATCAAGTAATATGGAAAATCTTTTACAATGAAATTAATATTCTATCATGGGAGGTGACAATGTTTGTATAAAGCACATCCAACATTAAGTGAGACCTACTGAAACCATCTCAACCACATTACAAGTAGAGACAAGGACCCTTGGAAACCTGTTGAAATTTTCTTCACTTTTTTCTCATTAAAAATTAATGTATAGCATAAAACTATTTAAAACATAAAACCATGTTTTCATGTCCTTCACCTTATAAATGGAGTTCACTCAAATCCACTGCATCTAACTTATCACCAAAGGCCCTGCACATAGTTTTCACTTTCTACCATGTAACTGCCACAATTGTCTTTCTTGTCTCTGGTGTGTCAAATCTTTCTTCTGATCTCAATTTCCCAGGAATAGATATTTTTCCCCATTATATTTTCTGCTGTCCGCTCTGTCAACTAAAGTACCTGCATGGATGTGCTGGGCAAGGAATACTGTCACAATTGAGCCGGTCACTAATGTTTCTTTGACTTTAATAATATTTATATACAGAGGGAGAGGGAGAGAAAGAGATACACAGGAGAAGCAGGGGAAGGAAGGGGGAGAAAGAAAAAGAGCAAGATATTCCGTACTATAATTGATAAAAGTAAGAAACAGCAAGCGGCATATTTAAATGTATGAAAGACAACTATTTAATCCAAATTAAACTAAAGTTTTAAAAAGGAAAAAAAAACGGAATTCTTATGTTAGTCTTTCACTTTTTAGCGACATAAAAATGAAAGACAGCCACTCTTTTACACTCTACTTTCAGCTTCTCTATTCCCCAAAATTATATACAGTTTTTAAAATTTTACTAGCTGCCTAGCCAAGTGAAGCTGTAACAAGGCTGCCTTTATTACTGGATGAAAAGATTTTTCTTCTTTACTATTCCACCTTAACCACATAGTACAAGAAAGCTTCCAAAACAGTGTTTAGTTAGTAATTCATGTTATTCATTAGCCATGTTTATGAAAATTGAGGATAAAAACTCACTTTCTACATGACAGTAAGATGATAAGGTGACTATAATTAATTTGACAATTATCATTTATTTTAAAATTGCAGATGATGAGCTTTGGGTACACATTATAGTAAAAACAGTAGAGAATGGGAGTGTGAGGAATGTCTTATGGTTTTGCACATTAATGTTTTAAATAGTAGTTTCTTATTTGTTCTAAGAATAGACATTACTTCAGAACTGTTTTCTGGGTAAATTTTATTCTTAAAAATCTAGCATGGTATTACTAAAAGTTAAGCAGAAAGTACCCCTTCCCCCTCACCTATTTCTCAGAAAATGGAAGCTTCCTTTCCCATGGAACCCAGCTCAACAAGCTGTACCAGTACTGAACTTGTTCTCTTCCCTTGTGGCCTGGCAAAACAGTTGGGGCAGGAAAAAGTGATTAAAAAGCTTGCAAGTGAGTCCATGTCCAATGCAGTTCCTCTGTCTCTTATTAGAGGATCCACATGAAGTCTAGGCTGCCCAATTACTACATCTTTTAGGGGGCCTAGGTCCAGTTCACACAAGGTCCTTAGTTGATCCTTTACTCTCAGCAAGCCCATCAGGGCCCGGGTTAGTTGCCTCTGTTTTGTTGTGTTTTGATTTTCTTATGAGTTTTGTCACCTCTGGGTCCTTTTCTCTTTCCCCTGACTTTTTCACAAGACTCCCTATTCATTGCCGAAGATTTGGCTGTGAGTCTCAGCATCTGTTTTGGGGCACTGCTGGGTAGAGTATCTCAGAGGAAAACTCTGACAGGCTCCTGTCTGCAAGCTTAACAGAGTACTATTCATAGTGTCAGGGGTTGGCAATCTCTCAGAGGGTAGGTCTTTGGTTGGGCAGGACATTCCTTCAGTCTCTATCTGCTTTATCATTATCCCTGCACATCTTGTAAACAGGGTAAAAATGGTGTTAAAGTACACCTTCTCAATGTTTACAATGTATTAAAAAGTGTAAACTCAGAAGAGTGAAATTGTGAGATTTTTATATAATTTCCTTAATATACTACCTTAGTTAACCATAGGTAACCTTAGTTACCTTAGGTAACCGTATGAGAAGTAGGAGGCAGAAACACAATGAGGTCCTGAGCTTTGATGAAATTAGATAGGTTAAACAATGAAATAATTCAGAGTTTTATTTGATTAATTTGATTTCACAATATTATTTTGTTCTTTTAAAAATGTTGTACAGTGTGAAAATTCTGAGTCACTGAATATTGAATTCATCTTTTTTGAAACTATAAATAGAAAATGAGAACAACCTAAAACTAGTACCATTAGACCAAGATGACTGAAGGTGATCCAGCACAGTACACACAGACTGAAAAGTTAAAATTACTTTCACCTTACACCCATCAGAATGGCTAAGATCAAAATCTCAAGAGAAAACACATGCTGCAGAAGTTGTGGAGAAAGGGGAACTCTCCTCCATTGCTGGTGGGAATGTAAACTTGTACAACCACTTTGGAAATCAATCTGGTGCTTTCTCAGATAATTAGGAATAGTGCTAACTCAAGATCCAGCCATGTCACTCCTAGGCATATATCCAAAAGATGCTCAAGTACACAACAAAAACATTTGTTCAACCATGTTTGTATCAGCTTTATTCATAATAGCCAGAACCTGGAAAAAAACCAGATGTCCATCAACAGAGGAATGGATACAGAAACTGTGGTATATTTACACAATGTACTACTCAGCAATTATTTTTTGATAATTTTTATTTTTTATATTAATCACAGGTTACTTACATTGCATCCCAGCCAAACCCCCCTCCATTAGTCCCTCGAAATCTCACCTTCCCTCCCTCATCTTCTCCTTGCCTCTCTCTAAGTCCTCTGGTAGGGGAGGTCCTCCTCCCCTTCCATCTGACCCTAGTTTATCATATCTCATCAGGACTGGCTACAATGTCCTCCTCTGTGGCCTAGCAGGGCTGCTCTGCCCTCACGGGGGAGAGGAGGTCAAAGAGCCCACCACTGAGTTCATGTCAGAGACAGTCCCTGTTCCCCTGAATAGGGAAACCCCCTTGGATGCTGAGCTGGATGGGCTACATCTGAGCAGGGGTTCTAGGTTATATCCATGCATGGTTCTGGGTTGGAGAGTCAGTTTAAGAAATGACTCTGTGCCCAGATATATTTGGTCCTTGTGGCACTTCCATCATCTCCAGGTCTTACTAACTCCCCCTTCTTTCATATGATTCCCTGCACTCTGCCCAAGGTTTGGTTATGAATCTCAGCATCTGCCTTGATACACTGCTAGGTAGAGTCTTTCAGAGGCCCTCTATGGTAGGCTCCTGTCCTGTTTGTTCTTTTCTCCTACTTCCAATGTCCATCCAATTTGTCTTTCTAAGTGAGTATTGATCATCTTACCCTGGAACCTCTTCTTGTATAGCTTCATTAAGTGTACAGATTTTTGTATGTTTATCCTACATTTTATGTCTAGAATCCACTTATAAGTGAGCATATACTGTGTGTGTCTTTATGTTTCTGGGATACCTCACTCAGGATGATCTTTTCTAGTTCCCACCACTTGCCTGCAAAGTTCATGATTTCCTTGTTTTAATTGCTGAATAGTATTCCATTGTGTAAAAGTACCACAGTTTCTGCATCCATTCCTCCGTTGAGGGATATCTGGGTTGTTTCCAGGTTCTGGCTATTATGAATAAAGCTGATACAAACATGGTTGAACAAATGTCCTTGTTGTGTACTTGACCATCTTTTGGATATATGCCTAGGAATGGTATAGCTGGGTCTTTAGGAAGCACTATTCCTAATTGTCTGAGAAAGTGCCAGATTGATTTCAAAAGTTGCTGTACAAGTTTACATCCCTACCAGCAATGGAAGAAGGTTCCTCTTTCTCCACAACTTCTGCAGCATGTGTTTTCACTTGAATTTTTTATCTTAGTCATTCTGGTGGGTATATGGTGAAATCTCAGTAGTTTTGATTTGCATCTCCCTGATGGCTAAGGACATTGAGCATTTCTTTAAGTGTTTCTCTGTCATTATATGTTCCTCTACAGAGAATTCTCTGTTTAGCTCTACATCCCATTTTTTTTAAATTGGATTGTTTGGTTTTTTTTCCCTTTTAAACTTATTTAGTTCTTATATTCTGGATATTAGCCCTCTATCAGATGTGGGGTTGGTGAAGATCCTTTCCCAATCTGTAGGCTGTCATTTTCTTCTGACGACAATGTCCTTTGCTTTACAGAATCTTTTCAGTTTCATGAGGTCCCATTTATTGATAGTTGATCTTAGAGTCTGTGATGTTGGTGCTCTGTTCAGGAAGTTGTCTCCTGTGTCAATGAGTTTTAGGCTCTTCCCTACTTTTTCTTTTAACAGATTTAGTGTTTCTGGTTTTATATTGAGGTCTTTGATCCACTCGGGCGTTATTTTTGAGCAAGGTGATCAAAATGGATCTATTTTAATTTTCTGCATGTAGACATCCAGTTGGACCAGCACCATTTGTTGAAGATGCCCTCTTTTGTCCATTGAATGATTTTGCCAAAAATCAAGTTTCCTTAGTGTATGGGTTTATTTCTGGATCTTCTATTTGGTTCCATTGATCTACTATTCTGTTTCTATGCCAATACCATGCAGTTTTTATTACTATTGCTCTGTCATACAGCTTGAGATCAGGGATGGAGATACCTCCTGACAATCTGTTGTTGTACAAGATCATTTTGGAAATTCTGGGGTGTTTGATTTTGCATATGAAGTTGAGAATTTTTCTTTCAAGGTCTGTAAAGAATTGTGTTGGCATTTTAATGGGAATTGCGTTGAATCTGTAGATTGCTTTTGGCAGAATGGTCATTTTCACTATGTTAATCCTAGTGATCCATGAGCATGGGAGATCTTTCCATCTTTTGATATCTTCTTCAATTTCTTTCTTAAGAGTTTTGAAGGGTTTTGTTTTGTTTTGTTTGTTTTTTTGTTTTCCTAACAGGTCTTCCACTTGCTTGGTTAGAGTCACACAAAGGTACTATATGTTGTTAGTGTATATTGTGAAGTGTGTTGTTTCCCTAATTTCTTTTTGGCCCCTTTGTCTTTCTTATACAGTGTGACTACTTTTTGTGTGTGTGTTAATTTTGTATCCAGCCACTTTGCTGAAGGTGTTTATCAACTGAAGGAGTCCTCTGGTTGAGTTTTTGGGTCACTCAGGTACACTATCATATCATCTGCAAATAGGGATACTTTGACATCTTCCCTTCCAATTGTATCCCCTTGATCTCCTTTAGTTGTCTTATTGCTCTAGCTATGATTTCAAGTACTATGTTGAAGAGATATGGAGAGAGTGGGCAGCCTTGCCTTATCCCTGATTTCAGTGGGATTGATTTAAGTTTCTCTCCATTGAGTTTTATGTTGGTTATAGATTTGATGTATATTGCCTTTACTATGTTTAGGTATGTGCCGTGTATCCCTGATCTCTCCAAGACTTTAAACATGAATGTCTGTTGGATATTGTCAAATGCTTTCTTGGCATCTAAGGAGATGATCATGTGGTTTTTCGTCTCCAGTTTGTTTATATGGTGGACTACATTGCTTGATTTCTGTATATTGAGCCACCCTTGCATGCCTGGGATAAAGCCTACTTGGTCATGGTGGATGATAGTTTTTATGTGTTCTTGGATTCGGTTTGCCAGTATTTTATTGAATATTTTGCACCAATGTTCATGAAAGAGATAGGTCTGAAGTTCCCTTTTTTGGTTTGGTATTTGTGTGGTATAGGTGTCAAGGTAACTGTGGCTTAATAGAATGAGTTTGGTAATGTTCCTTCTGTTTCTATTTGGTGGAATAGTTTGAAGAGAATTGGAGTTAGCTCTTCTCTGAAGGTCTGGTAGAATTCTGCACTGAAACCATCTGGTCCTGGGTTTTTTGGAAGGGAGACTTTTGATGACTGCTTCTATTTCCCTTGGGGGTATAGGACTATTCATTCTTTCTATGTATTCTTGATTTAACTCTGGTAAGTGGAATCTGTCAAGAAAATTGTCCATTTCCTGTGCAGATTTTCAAATTTTGTGCCATATAGGCTTTTGTAGTAATACTTAATGATTGTTTGGATTTCCTCAGTGTCTGTTTTTATGTCTTCCTTTTTGTTTCTGAATTTGCTGATTTGGACAGTTTCTCTCTGCCTTTTAGTTTGATTGGCTAAGGACTTGTCTCTCTTCTTGATTTTCTCAAAGAACCAGCTCTTGGTTTCATTCAGTCTTTGAATCGTTTAATTTGTTTCTAATTTATCGACTTCTCTCCCGAGCTTGAATATTTCCAGCTTTCTATTATTCCTAGGTGTGTCTTCTTCTTTTTTTCTGGGACTTTCAGGTGAGCTGTTTAGTTGCTTCTATGTGATGTTTCAAATTTTTTTCTTGAAGGCACTTAGCACTATGAACGTTCTTCGTAACACTGCTTTCATTGTGTCCCATAAGTTTGGGTATGTTGTGCCTTCATTTTCATTGAATTCTAGGAAGTCTTTAATTTCTTTCTTTATTTCTACCCTAACCCATTGAGTAGCAAGTTGTTCAATTTCCATGTGTTTGTAGGCTTTTTGCTATTTCTGTTGTTGTTGAAGTCCAGCTTTAGACCATAGTGGTTGGATAGGATACAAGGGATTATTTCAGTCTTCTTATATTGGTTGAGGCTTGCTTTGTGGACAATTATGGTCTGTTTTGGTGAAGGTTCCATGAGGTGCTGAAAAGAAGGCAGTGAGTTCTGTGCTAGGTGTCACTAGTTCTGTGGTCAGCTCCAAGGAGGAGGATGGAGGCCCAAAAAAGGAAAGTGCCCCTCTCTGTTCTCAGAGAAGTCAATGACTGGCCTGAATCTAAATATTCTCAGCTCCTGTGAGTCCCCTCTTGTTCAGGAAGCCTCAACATTGATTTTCTGGCTTCAGTTGCCCTTCCACTCAGCAATTTCGGAGTTGCAGACTTCCTGCCTTTCATATATGGTCTACACTTGTTGCTGTTATCTTGGATCCCGTCCACTCCCTCCCCCACCACACACACACTCAGCAATTATAAACAAGGAAATCATGAAATTTGCAGGCAAACAGTGGGAACTAGAAAGATCATCCTAAGTGAGGAAACCCAAAAGCAGAAAGACACATATGGGATATACTCACTTATAAGTGGATACTAGATCTGTAAGATAGGACAAACA
>CM053764.1:33753821-33781154 GCA_028658305.1 Pachyuromys duprasi
TTAGAGTTAATTGTTTGATTTTCTTTTCCTAAAATACTTTATGATACAATTACGCACTGTAAAAATCTCTAGAATCAAAGTGAGTGTTTCTTTTTTATTTTTCTTTACAGTTTTAGTTTAACTGATATGATAAATTTACAAAAGGTTATTTTAGTACAACCCCCACCCCTGTCAGCACAATTTATATTTCACAGAGTTGACTATCTTTCCTATAGTTCAGGTTTTTCTAGGAGTGAAAGTGATAATGCTTGTTGTGTTTCAGATCAATCATGATAAGTTTGTGTCCTGATGGCACTTCCTGGCTCCTGGTTTGTTATAGTAACATACAAAGTAGTAGACAGCTGGCATTCATAGAATGCAATGTTCTAGATAAGATCCTCTTTTCTGGTAATTCCACAGTGAAAGACACATGAATTTGTTATTTTTTAAAGGCATTTAACTCCAGGTATGGTTTCCTGCAATTCCAGAGGCTGAGGTCACAGGATCTGCTGTTGAGACTGTCCAAACAACAACAACAACAAAGTTTCTCAAAAAAAAAAAAAAAAAAGCAAAAGAAATTATAAACAGGACAAAATACATCATTTTTTGAATTAAAATTTTGTGTTTTCTATTAGTTACAGTTTATTTACTTTATATCCCAGCTGTAGCCCCCTCTCTTATTCCCTCCCAATTCTCCCCTCCCTCATCTCCTCCCATCCCCTTTCCAAGTCCACTGATAGAAGAGGCCCTTCTCCCCTTCTGTCTGACCCTAGATTATCAGGTCTCATCAGAACTGGCTGCAATGTTCTCCTCTGTGGCCTAGCAAGGCCACAGTGGGGGCCTCTAGTAGGGGTTCTAGAAAAGACAGCATTTTATAAGTGTGATATTCTAGTCATTTTGCTCAAAATTGATTATATATGTAATATGCCTTTATATGTCTATATGGAATAGTTATCTGGTTATTAAGTAGATTTATCGATTTATAGAACAATACTGTATTTTGCTGAAATTTACTGAAAATAGCTATTTATTCTGTATGGATATTTTGCTGAACATATTTAATGCTCAGTTTTATTTGAGCAACTGAAGATTTAAATCTGTATTTAAGACTTGAAATATTTGTCTATAACTGACATATCTGCATTACTGATGCAATTTCTGGAGACTTCTCCTTCCAATAATGTGTCCAACAAAAGTTTTTAACTAGGACACCACATAACATCATGGTCTGTTTTAATATTAAAAATAATAAACATGAAAAGAAGCAAAGGTCAGAATTTCTGTTTCAGCCCACTATTCTCTATCCATCCCATGGTCAAACAGCTCCAGTGTGAATCTCTGCTAAATGAGAGATGGTGTAGGAGAAGATAGCCTCGGCTCTAAAATCTCACAATAAAACTGTTAACTCTATCAAATTCCCCTAGAATGTTCTTCTCATAAAACTAGTAAGGCGTTCTGTGTTTTAGTAGTTTTAAGTTTAATATGCTCAAAATTCCTCATTGAATTATCCCCTTCAGAACTACTGAAGCCAATGGAAATTCAATATGTAAAACCTTATTGGTACTGTCTTCTGTGGGGAAGCTCAATTTGCAGATAGACAGTGTACAAAAATTCATCGTTTGTCTCAGCTGCATGCTGGAAACCCTGGCTATACATGTATGTAGGTGGGTGTTTGCATATTTATACTTAGAAACAAAAGAGGAAAACCAGGACTCTGACTTACAGGGCTGACATTTGAAAGACGCTTGTACTTCCAGCACGCATGCGCCTTCCTCGCAGAAGGCCTTGGGGAGAAGCTCCCATGGTGCAGGTCTCTTTAGTTACCTGAATCAGCCCCAAGAGTTCTCTAAGCTGCAGAGATACATTTTTCTCATTTCAATCAAGCAAACATTACGATTTAAGATAGAATGCATGGAAGAGTTGTCTCTAGAATCCAAAGGAGCCTATCATTATCTGCACATCTTCAGACTGTCGTACTTTTAGAATTTGTCCCATGATTCCCACAGTAAACTGAAATCTCGCCGCGCTACACTGTGTTATCTGTAACAGCTTGTTTGACCCCTTGCATTAAATTGACCTCTAGAATATTGAGACTTCACATATGACCTGAGATCATATCCACTACAAAGAAAGGCATAAAAATACTGTACACAATAGATTTAGTGCGTAATTTACCTCAGAACTAAAAAAATCATTGCTTTGTTTACCAATAATATTCTTTTATAACCAAGTCTTAGAGGAAACACTTTGTAAAACTTGTCCATATATATATCTGGAAAAATCATACAAACAATATAAATAAGTTAATGAAAGCAGTAAATGTGACCTCACCATAGGTCGAGCATTTTCATTGTCCATTCATGCTGTACAACAACTAAGCCCCCTTAGCATTTTATTTTGGCCCTAGACCCATCGTCGACTCTGTACTGTGAGGATGTGTATTTTGAAAGTCATAATAAGTATACATTTTTAGGGTTTTTTATAAGTCATAATAAGTACACATTTTTTAGGTTTTTTGCTGCAGGATTTTGAGTGCTCTGACGCTTGTTTGATGGAGCCATGGTGCCACCTTCATAACTGGGGAAAGATGCAGTAGTGCACTTTTTATTTAAATTTTTATTTTCTTATATTAATTACAGTTTATTTGCCTTGTATCCCAGCTGTAGCCCCCTCCCTCATTCGTTCCCATTTTGATTGACATCCTGAGTAAAAGTTACTGAAACCTGGTGTAGCTGCCAACTTGGTTTTAGCACTTATAAAGCCCATATGACACTCCTGTTTTAAAAGCATGCATCAGAAGCAAACGAAAACACTCCTTGCTGTCTTTCTGCAGCAGTCCGTGCAGTGATGGAAAACATCATTAGACTGTTCAAAGAGCTGTAAAATTTCATTGTAAAAATGTTGTTCTTTGAATACTAGGGACCCTGTATGGACTCTTCTACTTAAATAACACCCAGCATGCCTCATAAATAGACATGTAATTTAGCTTTGAGGAATATTAAGCAATAATTTCCTGTTATCATTTGATTTATTCATAAACTTAACATTTTCCTGAATTACACCAATTAATTGAAACTAAGAATATAATCATAATTGGCTTGAGGTAAGGCAGGTGAGAAAAGCATATCCTCTCTTTACAGGAAAAGTAGCTAGAAGGTTGATAATTGAATCTATAATATTATGCACGTTTCATTTATATTTGACATTTCATTTGCCTCCAAGAATTTATTCTTGTATGTTCTCTTGCAGCAGAAGGAAGAAAAAGTAATTGTTCTTTTTAAAATTTTGTCAACCACTCCATCTCATGAATCCTTAGGGTGATATCTATATTCAGAATATTCAATTTCAAAAAAAGTTTTCCGTCCAAAGGCCCTGGTTTTCTTTTCTTTTCTTCTTTTAACGTTAGCCCTCAAAAATGTGAGATGCAAATTTGTAAGGCATTGTGCTAAGTGTTTCAGAAATATATATTATAAAGAGGCATGGCCTCTACCTTTAAGAAGTTTATGATCTCATAGGAAAAAATATACACATAGATAGTTGTTCCCCTAGCAATGAACTACTGCTTCCTCTGGCCTTTCCAGTATGTGGCAATAATAAAACACAATTCCTAATGAAATTGGAGGAATAGCTCTTATGCCCCATATCATGAACCACAGCATTCATGTTATGAAAAAATCTCATATTTCTGAACTAAGCAATCCACCTGATACAAATAATTTAAAAAAATGGGAGGGTGGCGTGCTTAAATTTGGCTCTGTGGTTTATGCACTGGTACCGAAAAATTCATGGTTGTAGAGGAAAACATATGTTACAAAATGGACCTTTTACTTTAAGTTCTTTTAGGCTGACTATTCTGAGGGTTTCAAATAGGAGACAATCAGGAAAGAACCAGTGAGTGGTGGGGACAGGACAGACTGTACCTTAACAGCCCCACTCCATGTTCTGGGAGTCATTTTCATCTCTTGTGCATCCTGCAGCCAAACTAAAGTGTCGGTGCAGATTCCCTGAGGTGAGCCTTCTTCTAACTTCATGTCTTCCCTCCATTGCTTGCCCTTTTCTGCCGATACTGCTTTCTAAAACTTGGAAAACGATAACCTTGAGAAATATCAGATCAACAGCTTGGGGAATTAGGTATCAAGTGTCATCAGAAAATACACCTTTTGAGTTTCTTCTAACCACCTGACCATAGTGGAAGAAAGAGTCCAGATGCCTTGTTACCAGGTGAGGAGCAGGTCTCAAGACAAGTAACATGAAACAAATACTAGGAATAAACGAAAGCTGTAGTACAGGGGCACAACAGGATGCACCCATTTGAATCAGCACTAATCTCTGCAGAACTGGAGGTCAGCAGTAATCTATTCACCAGTCCGTATGCTCAGCACAATTACTATGCTATGCTAAGCACAGCAGAGGACTTGCTTTTATGAGACGATGAGATGCCCGGAGGAAAAGAGGACTGGAGATATTTAAAAGAGATTTGTTTCTTACAAGGTTTTAATTTGAAATCCTTTCATTCTAAAGATGCCAGAATATTGAGGTAGAGCAAGTGAAAGCGGTACGTCCCTGTTACAATTCAGCCATGCATCTCACTGATTTGAAAGGCTTAATCAGCACACTGAGAAGGCAAGATGTGAGACCTCTTTGAGGCACTGCTTCCTTGTCAGCGGTGAGATCAATAAAATGCAGATGCCACGCTTTGCCACACTCCAGAGAATGAGTTTGCAGAGAGAGAGGGACTTCACTCTAAAGCAATTCTTCTCACACTGGACAACAGGCTGGAGAGCCTCCTGCAGCCTTGGCCCAAGCTGGCCCAGCTGCTCCTCTTCAACCTGCAGGGTGACATCATTTTGTTGTGCAATGTTAATCTGAAATGGTAGGCCTCGGGGTTAGGAGGCATTTCCAGTCTAGTCTTCACTGTTGAATGAGGTCATTAACGTAGGCACATTGTTCTATCTGACAAAAGCAAGCAGAGAACATGGATGTAAAAACACAAGCCCACATCCAGAAAAGATGGACTGCTGATGACACTGCTAGAGGCGACATTTAGCTGCAGAATCCAGCACAGATCACATTGCTCTGCACCTACCTCAGAGGTCACGATGGGGTATTTCAGAAACCGCTTCTCACTGCTCTGAGTCAGCTTATTGAAAAAGAGATCCTCCTACTATAGTCTCATTTAAGCTCTTCCTCCTCACTAAGGATAAAAAGAATTTTTAGAAGATGTATCTGAAATCTCTAAAAAAAAAAAAAGAGTGAAAACGACTTTATTTTAAATGAATTACACAATTAAAATTATTTGAGTCCTATAATTTGTTTTTTCTTTCTTTTGTTTTTTATTTTTTACAGTTTATTCACTTTGTATCCCAGTTGTAGCACCCTCCCTCATCCGGTGTAAAGGTGTAAATCTCACCCTCCTTTCCTCTCTCCTTCTGTGCCCCTCCCCAAGTCTACTGATAGGGAAAGTCCTCCCTTCCTTCCCTCTGACCCTAGCTTATCAGGTCTCCTCAGGACTGGAAGCATTGTCTTCCTCTGTGGCCTGGTAAGGCTTCTCCTCCCTCAGGGGGAGGTGATCAAAGAACTAGCCCCTGAGTTCATGTCAGAGAGAGTCCCTGTTCCCATACCAGGGAGCTCTTTTGGACACTGAGGTGTCATGGTTTACATCTGTGCAGGGATTCTAGGTTATCTCCATGTATGGCCCTTGGTTGGACTATCAGTCTCAGAAAAGGGCCTAGATTTTTTTGGTTCTGTTGCTCTCCTTGTGGATCTCCTGTCCCCTCCAGGTCTTTCTATTTCCCCCTAGTTTCAAATTATTCCCTGCATTCTTCCCAGGGAAGAAGTTTGGCTATGAGTTTCAGTATCTGCTTTGATACCCTGCTGGGTAGAGTCTTCTAGAGGCCTGCTGTGGTAGGCTCCTGTCCTGTTCCCTGTTTTCTCCCTCATCTGATGTCTTCCTGTTTGCCTTCCTGAATGAAGATTGAGCATCTTACCCAGGATCCTCCTTGCTTGGCTTCTTTAGGTATACAGATTTTAGTATGTTTATCCTATGTTATATGTCTTATATCCACTTATAAGTGAGTATATACAATGTGTGTCTTTCTCACTCAGCGTGATCTTTTCTAGTTCCCACCATTTGTCTGCAAATTTCAGGATTTCCTTGTTTTTAATTGTTTTGTAGTATTCCATTGTATAAATGTACCACAATTTCTATATCCATTCCTCCGGTAAGGGACATCTAGTTTGTTTCCAGATTCTGGCTATTATGAATAAAGCTGCTATGAACATGGCTGAGCAAATGTCCTTGTTGTATACTTGAGCATATTTTGGATATATGTGTAGGAGTTGTATAGCTGGATCTTGAGGTAGCGCTCTTCCTCATTTTCTGAGAAAGCACCAGATTGATTTCCATGTGATTGTACAGGCTTACATTCCCATTAGTTGCTTAACTTTTGTCTGTTTTTTAAAATAAGTTCCTTCTACACATATTTTTGAAACTTATGCTAAAGTTGAAGTTTGTGGCTAGATATGCTGAGAAATACAATCGCTGCTTGTAAAGCCCACTTGTTGTGCAATGGCTATGCAGACACAGTAAAGATGGACGGCTTGTAGGCAGGAGGAACATGCTTGAGCGTCAAAATAGTTTTGCCCTTTCAATAATGTCCCTGCAAGCTGGGTGATGAGAGAATTAGGGTCAGTGGGGTATGCAGGTGAGACAAAGCCTGTTCATTCTAGCAGTTAAGAGTTTTAATCAATTCCTTGAGAGGTGTTGGTTCAATGGTTTTATATGTTAAGCACAACATGTGTTCCTATCAATTAAAGACAGAACTAACTTTTCTTTTCATCACTTTGAGAGTAAGGTGTCTTGTTCCCTCCTCCACTATTGTATCACAAATCATTACTAGCTCTACCAAATTTTACTTTTGAACATTATTTAGCTCTTTCTCTTTGGAAACCTTATTTTAGATATGCATTATTTTTTTTTTCCACTGGGACAATTACTATTGCCCTTTGCTTATAATTCTCTCATCTATAGTAACCGTACCCTTATCTAGAAGTGGGAACGATATACATTTAATGAGAATATGGATACAATTAAGATATTTCAAAACTCTATCATGGACACAAGCAAGGTCTTCATCAGAATCTTGTATTGGATCTCTACTTCCTCCCACCAGCTCTTAACCACGCCCTGCAAATTTGTGCTGCTTTAGTGATGCCAAGTTACTTCTACCTCCCTCATCATGAAACCTATCTCCTTCTCTTCATCTCTGTTTAGCTCCTATTATTTTCCAGGAATTCTTTCTTTAAACCCAAGGTTAGCTATGATTCCACTTTGAACAATTCTTTCCATTCGGTATATCCACATTCTACATAACATGTGAAATTCTACATTTGTTGTCCTCACTGGAACCACATTCTTCCTGTGAAAAGAAGGACTATGAAGGTAACTTTCTTCTTGTTCTTCTTATTGTTATTGTTATATCACTATTACTATTATTATTTACAGTTTATTCCCCTCTTAGTTGTAGCCCCCTTCCCTTTTTTCCTCCTTGTCCTACCCTCCCTCCCTCTTCCTCCCCTTTCCCTCTTGCCTAGTCCACTGACACTGGAGATCCTCCTCCCCTACTGGCTGACCCTAGCCTATCTGGTCCTATTAGTACTGTCTGGATCCTCTTCCTCTGTGGGCTGGCTAAGTCGCCCCACCAGGGAGAAGTGATCAAAAAGCAAGCAACTGAGTTCATGTCAGAGACTGTCTGTTCTCCTGTTATGGGACCCACATGGAGACTGAGCTGTCTATGGGCAACATCTGAGCAGGGAGTCTAAGTTCTTGCTAAATATGGTCGTTGGCTGATGCATCAGTCTCTGAAATCCCAGTGCTTTGGGGGGTGGGTGGCTTTGTTGGTCTCCTTGTGGAGCTCCTGTCCCCTCCGGGTCCTTTTATATCCCCCTTCTTCCATAAGACTCCCTGTGCTCTGTCCAAAGTTTGGCTGTGAGTCTCTACATCTCCTTTGATCATTGGCTGGTTGAAATCTTTTAGAGGACACCTGTGGTGGGCTCCAGTCCTGTTTCATCTCTTCTACCACTTCCAGCTCCATTCTGTTCTCCCTTCTCAATGAGAAGTAAGAATCTTCCCTAGGATCCTCCTTGTTGTTTAGCTGCTTTAGGTCTGTAGATTTAATATGTTTATCCTATATAATATGATTAATATCCACTTATAAGTGAATATATCTATATATCTATGTATATGTTTGTGAAGGTAACTTAGTACCCTGTTCTTCCTTCTCTTTCAGTCATTGTATTTACAGGCACTTTCTAGAAAGTCCACCGCTGATCATCTAATTCATTGTCATTAGGAGTCATAACTCTTTAATTTTTCATATTACTTTATAAGCTGTGGTGTTTTCTTGTCACTTATTTGTTTTTAGTTAATAATGCACAAAAATATTAATTCTATGAGAACAATTTTTTTCATCCTTCTTGTATGGACACTACCTATAAATGTGCCTAATATTTAGCAAACTTTAAATTGATGTATATTTCAAAAGCTAATCCAATGACTGTAGGGTAGATGAATTTTAACAGGTAAGCATATAATAATAGCCAAACATTGGGCAGAGTGCAGGGAATTTTTTGAAAGAAGGAAGGCATATAAAGACCTGGAGGGGAGAGGAGCTCCACAAGAAAGCAACAGAACCAAAGAATCTGGGCCCAGGGTCTTTCCTGAGACTGATACTCCAACCAAGGACCATGCATGGAGATAACCTAGAAACCCTGTACAGAAGTAGACCATTGTAGCTCAATCTCCAAATGGGTTCCTAGCAAGGGGAACAGGGGCTGTCTCTGACATGAACTCAATGGCCAGCTCTTTTTCACCTTCCCCTCAGCGGGGTGCAGCCTTACCAGGCCATAGAGGAAGACAGTGCATCAGCTCCTAATGAGACCTGAGAGGCTAGGGTCAGATGGAAGGGGAAGAGGACTTCCCCTATCAGTGGACTTGGGGAGAGGCATGTGTGGATATGAGAGAAGGAGGATGGGATTGTGAGGAGATGAGGGAGGGTGCTACAGCTGGGATACAAAGTGAATAATATACAATACATAAAATAAATTTAAAAAGAGATCAGTTAATTAGTCAAACATGAACTGGTCTATGAAAACTTTGTCAGGTTTCTTTAGAAGAACAGAACTGACAGAATGAATGAATAAATATGTGAACGAGTAACAACACTTTTCTCACACTTAAGAGGCTGATTATCCAGTAGCAGCTCAGTTCATGAGGCTAGATGCCTTAGTAGTCCCAATCTTGTGTTGAAACCATGGAGCTTCCTGAAGAGCTGCTGGTGCTTTGTTGTCAATAAAGACAGGGATTTGTCCATCTATATTAAAGGAAAATATTGTATCAATAGCCATAGCCTCAAGTTAAATTGACTTGCTAGCAAGATGCAAACTACATTTGGAGTGGCATCAATTACAGCATTCAGAATTGTTCTTCGATTGAGGTTCTCTACTTAGGTGATCTTAAATTGTGTTGACATTAAAACCAACCATCAAACTTACTCATATTACGTAAGCAGTTTTTGAGCCACTGACAGTCTCCAGCCAACACTCTAGAGCCTTGGCGAAGGCCAGCTCCCAGTAGTCTCAGGTGGTCACGCTCTATCCTCGACCTTCACTTCTGTATCTCACTGGCATTCTCTTCCATTCACTGTTTCAATACATCTCATTTTGTGAACATTTCATATCCTGAAGGCCCTTGCAATATTCCTTGTATTCCCTTGGTGTTGTACCTACTATCCTCTTCTCAGGAAAAGAGATCTCCCCAAATAAAGTAACAGCAAAAGGAGCATGTTCAACCTTTGAAGAGTCACTCTACCTTCTCTCTATATTTTTATAGGATTAACCTCTCTTTCAATGTTTCCCCAGTTATGAAATTGTGTGATACCTTTTTCTTCTCTAAAGTATTATACTGAAGATCATGTACAATTGCTCTATAGCGTAATGTAATCTCTAAACACATAGCTCTCATTCTATGAGCTATTTATGAATTACTAATGCATATTTCTTTCTCATTTACTAATAGTGATGAAAATAAATACCCATAATGTATTTATTTTAGGCATCTGACATTCAATTGATTGTGGTCACTTGATCTTAGGTTTATAAACACTTGCGTTTTGATTTGTAACATCTCCCTTTATTATTATACTGTTGCATTTACTAGGACAGTGGAGAAGAATACAGCACAGTCTAAAGAAAATTAGATTCTGAACCTTTTATGATGATGACATCCATTTGTTTGTGATCCCCATCATTATCAAAGGAAGCTGCTATTATGACAATGTGTCTTTGTGGGATAAGCATAAGGCTTGAATTTACTCATCAGTTTCCTGTTTACCACAAAAAAATGCTTTAATAACTATGTGCAGCACCTACTTATTGAGCACTTGAAGTGTATAAAGCATTGTGACTCTAAAAAAAAAATGTAGCAGTGAAGAGTTCTGGTGCTATTAAGAAAGGGTTAGAAGGCCAGAATTACCTCAACCAGGGTCCAGGTAAAAAGGAATTTCAAGGATCTTATATGACAGTGTTCTTTATTTACAAATAACAGTCACTTTTTATATTTAGTGCCTTGACAACTGATAAACTGAGTGTTGTCGTAACCACAAGCAAAAACAATAACATGAGGGTTGAAGAAATGGTTCAGCAGTTAAGAACACATGTTGTCCTTAAAGAGGACGCAGCTTCTATTCCCAGCACCTACATGGTAGCTCAAAACAATCTGTAACTCCAGTTCCAGGAGATCCATGCCTTCTTCTGGCTTCTGTGGGCACCAGGCATACTTGTGTTTAAATACATGGTTTATACACAGGCAAAACACTGTATAAATAAAAATAAAATATTTTGTAAAAAATTTAAGAAAATATCATCAAGGAAAATTAATGTGTGGAAGATAAGATGTTAACTTTCTGACCCAGGCTTCATTGAGCAATTCCTAACAATTACAATTCAGTTTATGGTGTTGGGCTTTTCTGATATAGGTAAGTTGAATAGTAGATATGTAGAAGTTGTAAAAGATTGAAGAAAACCAGAAATATGGACTGGTAAGTGCAATGTTAATAAATTTGACAGCATAAAAATGACATCCTTCATTTAAAATACTTAATAGTACAAATACTTTCAAAATAAAACTTGTGAGCATACCTTTTTCAATTTTATTGTCAAGTGAATTACTGTGTGTGACTCGTAAGAGTTTGACATAGGTTAGGAGTCTTAAAGTACAATAAATTTAAATATGTACACACACATATATGTACATGTGTGTGCATGTGCTTCTGTGTGTTTGTGTGTGTGTGTGTGTCTGTGTGTAGTGCAAGTCATTCAGTTAGCACTGTGGACTCTGCTGGCTTCACTTGGAGCCTCCTTGCTTCCAGTATCCCAGGAGCTTTTTATCTGAGGCTGACTACTGCAGATGATTTCCAGTGTGGAAAACGAAATATTTTTCATGTTTTGTTTAATTGTATGAGACAGGATATCACATATGCCAGGATGACCTAGAACTCACTATGTATCTTGACAAAAAACCTTAAACTTGAGTCTTAAACCTTAAACTTGAGATAAGACTCAGTAGTTAAGAGCACCGGCTGCCCTTCCAGAGGTCCTGAGTTCAATTCTCAACACTCACATGGCAAATCACAATCACTGCAGATTCTGATGTCCCATGGAATCTGATGCCTCTTCTGGTGTGCAGGCATAAATGCAGACAGTATAATCAATAAACCCTTGAGCTTTCAAACCCTCTTTGTGTACCTCCATGTGCTGGGTAAAGGTATCACTGCCAGGTGGTTATGCAGTCCTGGGGAAGAGAACTCCAGCTGTCTCCATGCAAGCCTAGCACAGCACAGTTATTCTCAGTCCCAGAAAGCTTCTTACTACCCTAACTTCTACCCCTGCAGGCTTTAGTTGATGGCTTTACCCACATACAATTTCACTGATAAATTACTGGAATACCCAATTGTTCATATGATTGCTTACCATTACACTAGAAAGAAACCAGGGAAGGCACTTAAACAGAAATTTGCCTTCAATTTTGCAATCCTTTAGCATCCAAAACACAGGGACTTAATTACAATACACATGTCAGTTCCTGGTAGAGACTGGACAACAGAGTCCGTGGATCTTCAGGACCTGTGTTTTATGAAGCTTCAATGAGGATTGCATATAGTGAGTAGAATTCCTTTGTAAAATCTTCGAAGCTTACGTGGTGAAACCTGTGCTGTGGTCCATCCTTCCTACTGTACACTGAGATATGAACCAAAACGATAACAGCAAAGTGAACACCATTCATTTGTATTTTACTTATGACAACACAGAAGTTCATAGAGAATATTTCCTGGTGTATTTTCTAATAAAGAGACATGGCTAGTTTCAGAGTAACAACTAAAAGGACCTATTGAATAGTAGAGCTGAATATCTAGTCTCTTGACAGGAGCAGGGGCACACTCTTGTACTCGGGGAGGCAGAGGGCGGCAGATCTCGGCTTCAATACTAGCCTGGTTTACAAAGGGAGTCCAAGACAGCCAAAGCTACACAGAAAACCCATCTCAAAAGCAGAAAAAGAAAAAAAAATCCAGTCTCTCTTTCTTTAGGGTACTGAAAACGCTATCCAATAATATAATAAGGCTGAGATGTGCATTCCTAAATGCCACTTAGTACTTGCCATGATAATTGATTAAGGTAGGTAGGCTCTGCCACACTTCCAGTCTATTTAGTGATCTAAAATAAATGCTCTGCAGTAAAAGGCTTCTCTGCTTTTAACATTTTTATATCCAAACATTACACACACACACACACAAAAACCAAACAAGGATCCTTGAGACACTTTTAATCATGATATTCTTGTTTAATTATTTTTACTTTTGGTATAGAATGTAATGAAATAATCCCCATTTCCCTGTCATCCTTCCAATCCCTCTGATATTATCCTACAGGAAGTAGGCTCTTCTTTCATTAATCATCTCACACACACAAATGAATGTACATTTGAATATCCCTAAAAACGTAGGTATAATCTATGCCCCCTGGGTTTCTCAAACTTACACAAAGAAGTACAGCCAACTAATGGTGATATTCCTCAAAAAGCCAGGCTCTTGAAGTTTTTACAGTCCAACCAAAAGTAATCATGAAAGTTTCATAGCCTTTTATGTAGTCTGTAAAACTCTTGAGGCTTAAAATGTGAAAGAAAACAAAAGTCTACAAAGTCAACATTTTAGTTTTTCAATGTAAACTGTTTAGAAATAAAAGTATTGCTTTATCATGCAGTTCCTAACACTTTAATTGTAACAATGAATGACTTCTTAATGAGCTGAACAGTTCTTTCAGATAATGATAAAAAGGTCAAATTCATGCAAAAAGAGCACAATATCTAGTTATGACACTTCAAAAGAACAATTTTAATTGTTAATTGCAAAGAAGCCATTTTATTATGTTAATGTCAATTTTTAAAAAATAATCAGAAACATAATTACTTATCCATATTTGTACTTTTAAGGTTTTAATGCCATTTGAGAAGTGTTGATAATTTTTAAAGAGCTGTTTAATCTATTGAGCAAAGATTAGAAAAAAGAAGCATTCTATGTCAACGAAAACCGTGACCAATGAGAAACAAAATGAATAAATATAATTAATAAAGTAATTAAATTAATTAAAACCTAAAATAATCTTGGTAGTTATCACCAATCAAGCTGATTTTGTATATTGGCATCTGGGGCAAAAGTTTCAATTTACAGGTTCAGGACATAACATATTGTAATAGATATAATAGAATTATTATTGATTATCCAAATGTCCATTATAAAATTCTCAACATATTACATGTTAGTGAAAATTTAAAGTCAGGTACTAGTTTTTAATATATTATTTTACTTATCCTGAGCTTTTAAAATTAAACTTTTAAATTAAAGTGAAATTTTATTAACTGCTTAATGTATATTTATAGTATAACTATGTAAGATTTTACTCTCATTTGTAATTTAAAGAACTAAACACACTTGATATATTAGAACATATGATCTTATTCCATGCTTTAATCTTAGCAATAAAAAATTTTATTGGGAATTTTTAAGTTTCAAGTTACACATTTGTAGATATTGATAGGTGCTTAAAATTTTAAATGTACAAGTTATACAATAAGAATTGTAAATTTTCATTTGAAATATTTGAGATAACATTTTAAATTTATCACATACTATGCTGGCTCATAGTTATGTGTTTTTTAATAAAAATTATTGAACTATCCAATCTTTGTATTTAGATGTCATAGGTAACTCTTATGTTATAAATTTCAACAAATTTACATACTGGTCTTTTATGAAAGTATAAGTGAACTAATATAAAATTTAAGTTTGAGAGCGTGTCTCGAGGCTGGACACAACGGGACTGTGACAAGGACTCGGCGGTCAAGCTGCGTGGACTCACACGAGGCAGCTCGCGGCATCAGGCCCCTTAGGACTACCCAAGATGTCACACATCCTTTTGAATCTGCGCAATGGCTGGCAGGTAGACCAGGCCGTACTTTCGGGGGAGGAACGCGTGGTTGTCATTAGTTTCAGACATGACTGGGACTCCACTTGAATGAAGCTGGACGAGGTTCTGTACAGCATCACGGGAAAGAAATGGAAGTTAGTGAAAGATCTTCCTTGTCTTGTGTGAGTCCTGTTTGGATACCTCAGCTGTTTTAAAACAAACAGTGTTGGTGTCGCTCGTGCTCCGTGACATCCTCTCTGGTTCTCCCAAGTCTGACAGGTCTATCTGCCGCCAACATGAACATCTGTCAAGCTCGGCCAGATGACCTGAAGAACATGCAACAGTACAACTTCCTTTGCCTTCCTGAGAATTGCCAGATGAAGTACTGTTTCTATCATGTCCTCTCTTGGACCCAACTCTCCTACATTGCTGAGGATGAGGAGGGGAAGACTGTGGGTTATGTCCTGGACCAAATAGAAGAGGATCCTGATGATGTCCCTCATGGACACATCACCTCACTGGCTGTGAAACGCTCCCACCAGCTCCTTGGCCTGACCCAGAAGCTGATGGACCAGGCCTCACGGGCCATGATTGAGAACTTCAGTGCCAAGTATGTGTCCCTGTGTGTAAGGAAGAGCAACTGAACAGCCCTGCACCTGTATTCCAACACCCTGAACTTCCAGGTTAGTGAGGTGGAGCCCAAGCACTACGCAGATGGAGAAGATGTGTACACTATAGAGACCTCTCAATGATGGCAGATGAGCTGAGATGCCAGATGGTGCTGAAGAAGAGCAGATATGTGTTGCTGGGTTCCAGAGAAAACCAGGAGAATCAGGGCAGCAAACTCCTTGGTTCTGAAGAGGCCTGTCAGCAGGAGAACCTGTACAGAGATGATAGCTTCAGTGACGGAAGACAGCTTTCAGGACTAGGACTCTCCCGCCTAGAGGCTGCTTGAGCATTACAGGTCCTTGTATTTTAGCCACGTTGTTTCTTGGGAATCCTGTGCTTGCTGTGATCTGTTCTACCTTCTCCGGGGTCATCTTGCAGTGACCCCAGTGCCTTCTCATTTTTGTGCTTAGCAGCAACCTTCCACATAACTAACCAATGTGATCATGATGGCACATCTGCACACAGGACCTGCTGTGCAGGAGCCAGGGAAGCCTGGCACTGCCACGGCAGCACCTTTCCTGGCTGCTTCCATGCAGCCCTCATACTCTGTTTCCTACTGCACTGAATATGTGCATCTTGCAGGTGTCCTCCTAGAATGCCAAACAGGAATTGGGGACAACTCAAGAAGACTCCCAACTTTCAGTGTTTGCCATTATTTTTCTGTGTCTTCTTTCTTGGAGTAGGCACATAATCAAGTTAATTCTCATGTCCTCTGCCCCTATCTGGTGGAAAATGAAACTGCCCTTGCCCTGCCCTACCTTCCCTCTTTTTGAAGAAGAATGTTCCCTTTTCCAGTGGGAGATGGTGATAGGTATTGGACTTTGGACTTCTACACAAGCAGAATTTGGAGATCTTAAGGAAAAGACAAGCAGAAATTAAACTGCAATCTAACCTGAAAAATAAATATTTAAAAAGGAAACAAAATAGTTTAAAAGTTTATAGCAGTGAAAATGTTAGCATCACAATAATTTTGATTCAAAATTCATATGTATTTTGGTCAAGAAAAAATATCAACAAATATATAAGGACTAAAGACTCCCAAGTCTTTCTAGTCTCTGTGACTATGAAATATGAGATAGGATTTAATTCTGTCATATGAACTGAATATAGGCATTTTAAAACAAGTAGCTTTTGCTGATAAAACTCATAATTTAAGACACTACATCCACACAAATCTAAATCATAATATAGAAGAGATAAAATTTTGAAAACCCACTTAAGAAACACAGAGAGCAGATAGTGTCATAGCTACCAACCACTATTTGCAAATGTGGTAATCAGTAACAGATCTGTCACCAGGATTAGGGCTGAAATTGTTTATGGGTTACAAATTAAGCTATTTAAATGCTGTTGCCATAAAGTCTGACATGTTTATTATTTCTGATACATCGTTTTTTTTTTTTCTAGAATGCTCTGGGCCATTGGGAATTGAAGGTGGGATCATATCCAATCAGCAAATCACAGCTTCATCTACCCACCGAGCTCTTTTCGGACTCCAGAAATGGTACCCCTACTACGCGCGGCTTAATAAGAAGGGCCTTATAAATGCCTGGACAGCTGCTGAAAATGACAGGTGGCCATGGATTCAGGTAACAAAGAGATGAGACAAAGCCATTTCCCAAATAATAACAATAATCATTTATGGAGTTAGATTAAGGAAAAATTGCTGTGATTCTTTCTTAAGTTTAAAGTGTTATTTAGTTTGGGAACAAACAGGAAGCAAATTCAAAAAGACTGCAGAACATAAACATTCTCTGTTTGAAAATGTAAAAACAACAATTAGATGAAGGTATTTTTAGACAAATACTTTTAAAATATATTGAAGAAAGAGATCTTACACTCATTTGCATAAATTTATGCATAAAGTGTAACATTTAGCAACAAAATCTGAAACAAGAAAGTAACAATTTCATCTATGTATTCTTTGTGAGAAATGTTTTCCCATGTGGGAATATAAAATGCACATCAGATCAGGATACTATCTGACTGTCTGCAGAGCCCACTTTTTAGAAATGAGAGAATTTTTAGTTCATAGTATCTTTCATTCTCACCCAGCTACTTTTAAAACAGTAGAAAACAACAGTGCATTGATAAATTTAGTGCTTGTCCAGAGAACAAACATCACAACAATATCTCATATTCTGTCCATTTATGCTTCCTGGGCGCATGAATAAAAGCATAAATTAGATGTCTTAGGAAGACAGAATATATGATCAAATGTGATTTCTGTGAAATATTATACATTTGTTCATGTGTTTCCTTAATATAGTTACTATCTACAAAATCATTAGTAGTTTTACAGACACTGAAAGAACAATTCTCAATTTCATATGCCAAAACAAAAAAATCAGAATAGCTAATACAATCATGTACAATAAAAGATCTTCTGGATGCATCTCCATCCCAGATCTCAATCTGTAGTATGGAGCAACAGTAATAAAAAAGGCATAGAAACAGACTCGTGGACCAATGGAATCGAATCAAAGACCCAGAAATAAACTTACACACCTGGGGAAACTTATGTTTTAATAAAGAAGCCAAACCATACTTTGGAAAAAAGATATCATCTTCAACAAATGGTTCTGTTCTAATTGGATATATATATGAAGAAAAATGAAATAGATCCACATTTATCACCCTCTACAAAGTTAAAGTCAAAGGGAATCAAAGACCTCAACATAAAACCAGACACACTAAATCTGTTAGAAGAAACATCGGTGAAGAGCCTTGACCTCACTGGCACAGGAGACAACTTCCTGAACAGAAAACCAACAGCTGGGGCTCTAAGATCAACAATTAATAGATGGGAACTCATGAAACTGAAAATCTACTGTAAAGCAAAGGACAGTCATTAGAACAAAATGACAGCCTACAGACTGGGGAAAGATCTTCACCAACCTTACATTTGACACAGGGTTAATATCCAAGATATATAAAGAACTGAAGAAGTTAAACACTAACAAACCAAGAAATATAATTTAAAAATCAGGTACAGATTTAAACAGAGAATTCTCAACAGAGGAATATCAAAAGGCAGAGAAACACTTGAAATGCTCAACATCCTTAGTCATTTGTGAAATGCAAATCAAAATGTCACTGAGATTTCACCTCACACCCATAAGAATGGCTAAAATAAAAAACTCAATGGATGCTGCATGCTGGAGAGGATGAGGAGAAAGAGAAACCCTTCTCCATTGCTGGTTGAAATGTAACCTTGTAGAACCACTTTGGAAAATTGTCATTCTCTCAGAATATTAGGAATTGTGCTACCTCAAGATCCAGCTATACCAGCTATCCTAGGCATATATCCAAAAGATGTCCCAACATTCAATAAGGACATTGGCTCAACTGTGTCCTTATCATCTATATTCGTAATAGCCAGAGTCTGAAAACAACATAGATACCCCTCAATGGAATATCCCTCAACAGAAATTGTGGTACATTTACACAATGGAATACCACTCAGCAATTTAAAACAAGGAAATAATGAAATTTGCAGGTAAATGTTCTCAACTAGAAAAGCCATCCTGAGTGAGTTAACCCAGAAGCAGAAAGACACAAATGTTATACACTCACTTATAAGTGGATATTGGCCATATAATATAGGAGAAATCTATAGCCTTAAAGAAACTAAACAACAAGGGGTACCCTAGGGAATATGCTTAATCCTCATTCAGAAAGGCAAACAGCATAGACATCAGGAATATAAGAAGACTTAGAACAGGACAGGAGTCTTCCACAGATGACCTCTGAAAGACTACCCACCAGGGTATTAAAGGAGATACTAAGACTCATAGCCAAACTTTGGGCAGAGTGCTAGAATCCTTATGGAAGAAGAGGGAGATAGAAAGACCTGGAGGGGACAGGAACTCCACAAGGAGAACAACAGAGCCACAATACCTGGGTCTAGGGAGCTTGCAGAGATAGATGCTCCAACGAAGGACCATGCATGGTGAGGATCTAGACGCCCTGTTTAAAGGAAGCCCATAGGCTGCTCAGATTGCAAGTGTGTTCCCTAGTAAGGAGGGCAGGGGCTGTCTCTGGCATGAATTCAGTGCCTAGCTCTTTGATCACCTCCCCCTGGGGGCAGAGCACAGAAGAAGATCATACAGCCAAATTTGATGAAACCTTATAAGCTAGGGTTAGATAGAAGGAGAGGAGGTCCTTTTCTATCAGGGGACTAGGGAAAGTGCATAGGAGGAGAAGAAGGAGGGTGGGTGGGACTGGGAGGAAACCAGGGAGGGGGCTGCAGAGGGCATACAAAGTGAATAAATTACAATAATTATATAAATAAAATTAAAAATAAATTTAAAAATGGGGTATGGGTCTAAACAGAATTCTCATCATGGACTATAGAATGGTGGAGAAACACAGAAAGAGAGAAATGATCAGTATCCTTAGTCATCAGGGAAATACTTATCAAAATGACTCTGAAACTCCATCTTACACCAATCATAATGGCTAAGATCAAAAACTAAAGTGACATCACATGCTGCAGTGGATGCGGAGAAAGAGGAACCCTCCTCTATTGGTGTGAATGACTTGTTCAACCACTGTAGAAATCAATCTTGCACTTTCTCAGAAAACTAGGGATAGCCCTACCTCAAGTCCCAGTTATACCACTCTTGAGCGGGCGTATATCTTAAATATGCTCTACGATACAACAAGGAGACTTGCCCCACTATGTCCATAGCAGCTTTGTTCATAGTAGCCAAAATCTGGAAACAACCTACATGTCCTTCAGCGAAAGAATGAACACATAAATGGTGGTACATTTATACAATGAAATGCTACTCAGCTATTAAAAACAAGGAATTCCTGATATTTTCAGGCAAAGGGATGGAACTAGAAAAGATCATCTTGAGTGAGAAAAGTGAGAAGCAGAAAGACACCCATGGTATATCCTCACTTACAAGTGGATTTTAGCCATATAAAAATAGGATAAACATACTAAAAATCTATAGACCTAAAGAAGCTAAACAACAAGGAGGATGTTTAATTCTCATTCAGAAGGGCAAACAGGATAGACACTAGAAGTGGTTGAAGAAGGAAACAGGGTCGGAGAATACTACAGATGTCCTCTAAAAAAAAAATCTCCACCCTGCAGGGGGTTGAAGCAGATGCAGTGACTGACAGCCAAACTTGGGAGAGAGCACAGGGAATCTTATGGAAGGAGGGGGAGATGGAAAGACCCAACGAGGACAGGAGCTCCACAAGGAGACAATCAGGCCAAAAATCGGGTCCAGGGGGCCCTGCATAGACTGATGCATCAACCAATGACAGTGCATGGAGAGAACCTATCCCGCCCCTGCTCAGATGTAGCCCATAGGCAGCTCAGTCTCCAACTTAGTTGCCTAATACTGGGTGCAGGGACAGTCTCTGACATGAACTTGGTTGCCTGCTTTTTGATCACTTCCTTCTGGTGGGGTGGCCTTACCAGACCACAGAGGAAATGGATCCAGGCAGTCCTAATGAGACCTGATAGACTAGGGTCAGATGGTAGTGGAGGAGGTCTCTCCTTTTCAGTGAATTAGGGAAGACAGATGGGGGAAAGAGGAAGGTAGGATGGGACAAGGAGATGAGGGAGGGGGCTACAATAAGGAGACAAAGTGAATAAATTGTAAAAACATAATAAAATAAAAATTTTGAAAGTTGCTCCCTGAGACTGTAGCAAACAACCTATAGAGACTCAAGGAGAAATGCATTTAAATCTGGTAGAGAGTACACACATGTTCAGTAGGGTGAGTCTAAAAGGTTTGTACCACATTCTGTTGCCATGGAGTCCTCTAAAATAATTTTATTAGATGAATGATCTTTCCCCCATGATTTGAATTAGAGAAACATGGTAAATTTCATGTTATATTAAGTATAATATGTTAAAGACTTATCTACAGGTGTTAATTGATTTGTGGTTGAGTAGAAAGACTCATCTATTTCAAAACTAAGCCAAACTCTCTTTCATTGTCTTTTGGGATCTCTTAGTAAATTATATGTAAAATTAGATACATTGTCTTTAACTTCCCAGGCATGTAGTTATATAAATATCATATTTTGTTCATGAATTTATCTTCATATGCATTTTCAGAAATTAAGTCATAAGTTCCGATTGACTATTTCAATCTACAGATATATGTGCACCAAATATACCAAATTATAGAGATATTATATCTATAAGACATTGGCAGCATTAAAATAGATACATTCAGAAACTCATTTCATTTCATAGTCATCTTTCTAGACACATTTTAGCCATTCTACTTGGTCAGTATCAAATGGATTTTTAGAAGTGCCACACAACTCAATACTGAGTTGTGTGCCAACAGGCAAAGTAGATTTCTAGAGCCATACCTCCCTATATAAATAGCTTTTACATTTTCACAGTATTCTCAATCACTTCTCATCTCTCTGCTCCAGGGACCACTATATTTTCCTGTCACTAAGAGCTCTATATTTTCTTTTGAAAACATTTTTTATTTTACTTTATATTCCAAGGGTGCCCCCTCCCTCTTCTCCTCCAACTTTCCCCTTCTCTCTTCCCCTTTCCTCATTCCCTTCTCCCTTTCGCCCAAATCAACCTGCCCCAGTACATCAAATCACATCAGGACTGGACTGATAATAAGTTCATCCCCTGAGGCAAGGCAAGGCAGCCCTGCCAGAGGAAGTGATATAAAAGCAGGTAATAGAGGCCATGTTAGAAACAGACCCTGCTCACCTTTAGCCCCATATGAAGACCAAGCCACCCATCAGCTACATGTATGCAGGGGGCCTAGGTCCAGATGATGCATGCTTCTTAGTTGATGTCCACAAAAATAGCTGAGTAGCTTTTAAGTGTATTTAACTTGAAACAAATAAATGTAAGCACATAAAGAGCAGAACCTATTACTACTGACTTGATTTAACACACAGTAGGACTATGTCACTCTCCATATTCTAAATTATAATGACACACAGAGTTTTTATTGTAAAACAAGTTGAATATTCTCTCTAGTGGATGCCCCATCAACATCGACCCATTATTGTCACCTTAGATAAGTTTACAATCTCTGAAAATTTACACAAACGATCTACTAGTATATACTGTAAATTTTCTATTTTTCCATTGGTATAATTATTTTATGGTTACCTATAATGTTGGTTATAGTTCACTCATTCTTTTAATTACTCACTACTCCATTTTGTTTGTATATATACATATATGGATGGCTTACAGTTCAGAAATATTATAAATGTAAATGTTATACTCTTCTAAAAAAAGAACTGCCATAGAAAAGCTTAAATATTCTTTCAAAACTTTTACTGTTTGAGCATTTCATATGTGAGTAATGAGTACTATATTTACACAATTACCTGCCATTCTTCTTTGTTTTATAATTCTTCCCCTCTATATGATGCCTTTCCAAATTCATGGCCTTTATTCCTTAATTATAATAGTTTTATATATGTGCAGGATATTTTATAAATATGATTTGCTGATTTCATGTTGTGCTATCATACGTGTATTTACTAATGGCTGGCCATGTGGTATTGGATAACTTATCAAAAAGCTTGTCCTGGTAGAAGACTGATTCTCCCTCTATCAGCAGTGGTACACTATCAATAGTTCAAGATCAAGGGATGGTGTATTATGAAATATCTTCATCATCATTGGCATGTCAATTGGTGTGGTTTTTGGTATGTTTTTTTTTCTTGGCAACTCTATTGTGATCTTATGGGTGCAGATTGAAAGTGTTATCTCTCACAAGACATGCTGATCCTCTGGTTCTTAGAATCTTTCTGTTCTCTTATGCAACTTATGCAAATTTTGCGACGCCTTTAGTGTTTGGGATATGTTGTGTATGTATCAAACAGGTTTGGACACCCATGGTCTTTTGTTCTTGGCATTTTGACCAGTTTTGACTTTCTGTAAAAGTCTTTGTCCTCTTCAGAAAGAAGTTTCAATGAAAAGGTGTAAGAAATAAACTTATCTGTTGATATAAAGATAAATGTTTAGAATGCAGTTAGAAATTGTACTGGTTTAGGAAATTGGTAGTAGCAGGTTCCTCTCAAAGATTCATGGTCTGACTGGCCACATTCCCTGGGCTAAGCTTACAGTACCAGACATGTATTTCTTCCTACTGAATCCAATTAATTAGTTGTTGTCTCCCACCCCAGGATATAAATGCCACTATTGTCCACTTTGAGCACCTTGCAGTTCAGGTCATTGTTTTGGTTCTAAGGCTTGCTGACATTATAGGGAGGTTGGGCCAGTGACTTTCTCTCCTTGGAAGCTTGCTTAGTTCCTTCTGGAACAAGACCTCAGGCAAGAGGCATCGAGGTTAGTATGTGCTTGATTTTTCTAAGTCCTTGCCCAAAGACTTTAGCAATAGGGTCTTACTTTCAGTTTCTTGAAAGAAAAAAAGGGAAAAGGCAAAAAAAGCTATATTTTAGAGTGTCCTGAACTCCCCTGACCAACAGCACAAAGGGTGGTTTTCCATGCCTGGCACTGAAATTTTGGTAGCTAATCTGGCTTTTTAAAAGATCTTTGTCACCCCAAGTAAAATACCTTTATTTAAGTAAGTGTGTGTGTGTGTATAATTTTAAGTAAACATAAAATAATCATTCTCTATGGCTTTCCCAAACATCTTAGTGTTATTTATCCTTCCTTCTTCCCTCCTCCTCTGTATTGCTCTTCTTTATTCTCTCCTCAGGCTTGCCCCACCCTCACATTCTTGTATCTCTTTATTGCACCTGTGCCCGAACATCCCCCTCTCTTTTTCCCTGCCCCCACTGTTCACCTTTACTGTCTTGGTTTTAATGGCTGTTTCTGGTTAAATATTCACAACTAAAGATTTACAGCTTGGATCCACAAATAATGGAGAACATACTTGTTTGGCATTAGCATCTAGGTAAGTTCATCCAGTATATTTTCTAGGTCTACCAATTTATCATCAAATTTCATGATATAGTTTTTGTTGCACCTGAAAGCTATTCCATAGTATATGTGTACCTCATTTTCACTATACATTGCCCAGGTAAAATATTTAACATGTTGCTTTTTTTCATTTCCTAGCTATTGTGAATAAAGTGGCGATAACATGATAGAACAAGTAGTATGTCTGAAGTAGAATGTGGGTTCACTTGGACAACCTTAAATATACTCATCATTTTTATGGACAGGTCTTATTATTTGACCAATTTCTTGTGTACTTAACAACACACATCTTTTTTTTTTTCAAAGTAAAATACGTATGCCATCTTTGTTTGAGGTAAGAAATAATTCAAGAAACCGAACAACTCAGAAAATTTTAGATTAAAGATAAGTTGATCTGACCACAGTGTCGTTTGCTTTACAGGAGATTTTCAGTTTCATGAGGTCCCATTTATTGTTTGTTGATCTTAGAGCCTGTGCTGTTGGTGTTCTGTTCAGGAAGTTGTCTCCTGTGCCAATGAGATTGAGGCTCTTCTCCAGCATTTTCTTCTAACAGGTTTAGTGTTGCTGGTTTTATACTGAGTCTTTGATCAACTTGGACTTTGGTTTTGTGCTAGGTGATAAATATGGATCTATTTCCATTTTTCTACATGTAGACATCCAATTAGACTAGCAACATTTGTTGAAGATGCTATCTTTTTTCCAAAATACAGTTTTGGCCTCTTTGTCCAAACTCAAGTATCCGTAGGTGTGTAGGTTTATGTCTGGGTCTACTATTCAATTCCCCTGATCCACCATTCTATTTCTATGCTAGTACCATGCAGTTTGTAATATTATTCCTCTGTAATACAGCTTGAGTTCAGGGATGGAGATACCTAGACCATCTCTTATTGTACAGGATTGTTTTAGCAATTCTGGGTTTTTTGTTCTTCCATATGAAATTAAGAATTGTTCTATTAAGGTATGTAAGAATTGTGTTGATATTTTGATGGGAACTGCATTGAATCTCTAGATTGCTTTTGGCAGGGTGGCCATTTTCACAATGTTAATCCTACTGATCCATGAACATGGGAGATTTTTCCAACTTCTAATAACTTCTTCAATTTCTTTCTTCAGCGACTTGAAGTTTTTTCAAAGTGGTCTTTCACTTGCTTGGTTAGAGTCACCCCAAGGTACTTTATGTTCTTTGTTGCTATTGTGAAGGGTATTGTTTCCCTAATTTCTTTCTCAGCCCTTTTTTTTTCTTTCATATACAGGGGCTTACTGCTTTTTTTGAGTTAATTTTGTATCCAGCCATTTTGCTGAAGGTGTTTATCAGCTGAAGAAGCTCTCTGGTTGAATTTTAGGGATCACTCATGTATACTATCATATCATCCATGAATAGTGATACTTGCCTTCTTCTGTTCTGAATTATATCCCCTTGATCTCCTTTAGTTTTCTTGTTGCTCTAGCTATGAATTCAAGAACTATTTTGAAGAGATAAGGATCTAGTAGGCAGCCTTGCCTTGTCCCTGATTTAAGTGGGACTGATTTACAAAACATCAGTCTATAGATTGGGAAAGAATCCTCACAAACCCTTTATCTGACAGAAGGTTAATATCCAGAATATAGAAAGAACTCAAGAAATTAAATAGCAACAAATCTAGTAATCCAATTAAAAATGGGGTACAGAGCTAAACAGAATTCTCAATAAAGGATTATGGAATGGCAGATAAACACTTAAGGAAATGCTCAACATCCTTAGTCATCAGGGAAATGCAAATCAAAATGACCCTGAGATTTCACCTCATACACATCAGAATGGCTAAGATCAAAAACCCAAATGACAACACATGCTGGAGAGGATGTGGAAAAAGAAGAACTCTCCTCCATAGCTGGTGGGAATGTAAACTTGTACAACCACTTTGGTAATCAATATGGTGCTTTCTCAGACAATTAGGAATAGTACTTTCTCAAAATCCAGCTATAGCACTCCTGGGCATATATCCAAATTTTCACAAGTATACAACAAGGACATTTGCTTAACCATGTTGTTAGCAACTTTATTCATAACAGCCAGAATCTGGAAACAACCGAGAATGTCCCTCAACACTGGCATGGATACAGAAATTGTGGTACATTTACACAATGGCATACTAGTCAGCAAATAAAATCAAGGAAATCCTGAAATTTGTAGGCAAATGGTGGGAACTAGAATGGTCATCCTGAGTGAGGTGTCCCAGAAGCAGAAAGACACACATGATATATACTCACTTATAGGTGAATATTAGACATAATATATAGTATAATCACACTAAAATCTGTATACCTAAAGAAGCTAAGCAAAAAGGAGGACCCTCGGATAGATGCCCAATCTTAATTAGGAAAGGCAAGCAGGATGGACATCTGAAGAGGAAGAAAACAGGGAAAAGGACAGGAGCCTACTACAGTGGGTCTCTGTAAGACTTTACCCACAAGGGTATCAAAGCACATGCTGAGACTCATAGCCAAATTTTGGGCAGAGTGCAGAGAATCTTATGAAAGAAGGGAGAAATAGAAAGACTTGGAAGGGACAGGAACTCCAGAAGGAGAGCAACAGAACCAAAAAATCTGGGCCCAGGGGTCATTCCTGAGACTGATACTCCAACCAAGGACCATGCATGAAGGTAACCTAGAACCACTGCACAGATGTACCCATGGCAGCTCAGTCTCCAAGTGGGTTCCCTAGTAATGGGAACAGGGACTGTCTCTGACATGAACTCAAGGGCTGGCTCTTTGTTCACCTCCACCTGAGCAGGGAGCAGCTTTACCAGGCTACAGAGGAAGACAATCCAGCCAGTCTTGATGAGACCTAATAGACCAGTCTTGGATGGAAAGGGAGGAGAACCTACTCTATCAGTGGACTGGGGGAGGGTTATAAGAGAAGTAGAAGGAAGAGGGTAGGATTGGGAAGGGAGGAAGGAGGGGGCTACAGCTGGGAAACAAAGTGAACAAACTAATTAATAAAAATAAAGTACTTAAGACTCGCGATCAAGCCTTTGGCAGAGGGCAAGAAGTGATGATAGAAATGGAGGAGGTTGGAGAAACTTGGAGAGAACAAGAGCTCCACAATGACTAAACTGAGCAGGGCACAGGGGTCTTGTATGAGACGGTTTCTACAACCAAGGACCACGTGTGGATGTGTCCTGGAACCCCTGTGCAGATGGGACCCAGGATAGCTTGGTGTAGGACTGGAGGGCCTAGTGAGGGAAGCAGGGACTGTTTCAGTCTTGAACTTGATG
>CM053764.1:33781254-33803788 GCA_028658305.1 Pachyuromys duprasi
TGGTGGACTTGGAGTGGGCGGGGAGGAGATGAGGGAGGGTTGGGGAGGGTGGGAGGGAGTGGGGGGGGCTGCGCATGGGATGCAAAGTACCTAACCTGTGATTGATAACAAAAAATAAAAAATAAAAAAGATTAAAAAAATAAATTACAAAAATAAATACAAGGAAATGATGAAATTTGCAGGTAAATGGTGGGAACTAGAAAACATCATCTTGAGTGAAGTATCCCAGAAGCAGAAAAACACACATGGCATTTACTCACTTATAAGTGGATATTATACATACAATATAGGATAAATATACTAAAATCTGTACACATAAAGAAGATAATCAAGAAGGAGGACCCTGAGTAAAATGCTCAATCTTCATTCAGAAAGGCAAATGGAATGGACATTGAAAGAGGGAGAAAACAGGGAACAAACAGGAGCCTACCACAGAGGGCCTCAGTAAGACTCTACCCAGCAGGGTTATCAGAGCAGATCCTGAAACTCATTGCCAAACTTTGGCCAGAGTACAGAAAATCTTATGAAAGAAAAAGGAAATAGAGAGACCTGGCAGGGATAACAGAGCAACAGAATCAAAAATTCTGGGACCAACGGTCTTTTCTGAGACTGATACTCCAACCAAGGACAATGCATGGAGATAACCTAGATTTCCTGCACAGAGGTAGCCTGTAGCATTTCAGTCTCTAAGTGGGTACACTAGTAAGAGGAATAAGGACTGTCTCTGACATGAACTCAGTGCCTGCCTCTTGATCACCTCCTCCCTAAGGCTACAGAGGAAGACAATGCAGCCAGTCCTGATGAGACCTGATAGCCTAGGGTCAGAGGGAAGGGGAGGAGAACCACCCCTATCAGTAGACTTGGGGAGGGACATGAGAGGAGAGAGAGTGGGTTTGAGAGGGAAATGAAGGAGGGGGCTACAACCGGGATGCAAGGTGAATAAGTTGTGATTTATTTAAAAAAAAAAGAGAATTAAGAAAAAACAGAAAGATAAGTTGATCATTGTAAACAGAATAATTAAAGATTTATCTTACTTCTAAGAGGAATGATGTTATCATCATGAAGGAGATAGTATTTGATAATGAAATTACCTTTATGTGAAGATGATAATGAACTCAGGAGAAATAAGCAAATAAAGCAAATATAGCATGTTTTGTAGAGGAAGATTTCTTGCACACAATGAGTTAAAACCAAAACCACTTCGCTGGTATTTAATACTCAGGCATTGGTTATGACCAGGGTACATACTTTATTGTTGTATTCCTTAAGAGTATATTATTTCATGTTGTTTTTTTTTAAAGAGAAATTATCAATTAGTTAAAAGTAATACTTAAAAGACTGGTTCTAATTAGATACTAAATTCTCTATGTTGGAGAATTCATTATTAAATTTCCCTGTTTCTTGATTCTTTTATTTTTATTCAGCACTACAAATGAAACTTTATTGTACTTTGTCAAATCCACTTATAATAAGTGCACTGTTCTCTTAATCTTTCAGGTGTATGACATAATATGCTAATATTTAGTATGCAACTTAATTTTCCTCTTTTTCTTGATGAAGTAAAAATTAAAATTGCCAGTTTCAATTTACATGATGAGCATTTAATTATTGACAATACCATGATGTTTATACTTGGTGCTTAGATTTAAAAGGGAAGTATGGTAAATGTAGCTCAAGAAATTTTAATTTTACTTTTACAAATTTTTCTGACTTTTATATTCTTTCCAGCTATTAAACATCAGCCACATTACAATCAGATCACTAATAATCTAGAATATAAATTGATATTTCTGAATCATGTTTTAGAAATATGAACTTTGCACATGGCAGTGTGTCTTAAATTGCTTCATTTAAACATCTAAAACCCTTCTATTAAACTGTTGGATGTTTTTGGTAACTAAACAGGATTGGCCAGGCTGACTACTTGCTATTTACTTTTTAAAATTTACTTTCTACTTCTGTATATTTTATAGGGATATGTAATAGTGTTTAATTTCCTTTTCTTTTCTGATGTAATTTTTGGCCTTCCATGTATTGAATTTTGAACTACTTATTTATGCAGACTATTAACAAACATTTACTGAAATTATGTTCAGATGTGGTGATTTACTATATTACTACAGCTAAGCAAAGCAGTGCTGAGTCAAGATGCTTTAAGATGCCTTGCTTCAGACAGTCTTGGAGGCATAGGCTCCTGTCTTCAAGGCCCACGTGGGAGAATTAGTGTAAGAAGTTGGCACTATAGTCAGCAGAAGAGTGCTTGCCCGTGTCAAGGATTCAATCCATAGTACCATTGAAGGAAGTCAAGGAAGCAGCTCTGGACTATAGAGATGGAAAAACAGAGAAAGAGAACTAACAGGATAGGATATTTGAACTTGTCTTTGATAGCTCAGTAACTTATAGCACAATCACAACATTTTATTCCATGCAAACAGCTTATTTTTGTTACACTTTCATCCTGCCATAAAATGCCAAGAGTACCTGTGGAAGGAAATTCCCATTACCTACTCATTGCATAACTATATTATTACATGCTGATATGTCTGATGGGGCATAATATATAGTATAAGGCTTTAATTAGGAAGTTAATTTACTACTTTTCTCTGTGTCGGTAGTAGTATTTTAACACTGATTAAAGTAGATTGGATCTCTTCTATTTTCAATAACCCATTTTACTTTCAAAAGATTTGTCTTGATCTTAATATGTTTCTTTCCTTTGAATAACCGTGCATGTAAGTGCAAAAGGAAGATATATCCCATGTTATAATGCACTCAGGATTATGGGTCTTTTGGCAAAAACAGAACCTGAACAGTGTTCCTCAGACCAGCTGTGTGTCATCCTCACAGTGCATCAGAAACAACTGCATCAGCCTGAAAGCATAGGAGGTTTGTTTGTTTTGCTGCAGTTTTCCCCACTCCATTATAAGAAAAGATAAATTAAAAGACAAACTACAAGTTTGCTTGAGTGTGACAGTAGATCCTGTTACATTGTGCTTGGAATCCCTAAGTGATGACTTGAGTATTAGGAGAAAGAAAAGTAAGATAAGTGAAATAAGGAAACAAAGAGAGTAGAGATGCAGCAGTCAGTGAAACATCTATAAGTTACCTGAAGCCTATCAGAGTGCTTTCTGCAAGTGCACTTAGCTTTAGAATCACTAGGTAACTAAGTACTCTGTAATTAGTTATGGACCAGTTTAACTTTATTTTTGGTGGGTAACTTGGTCTTATGTATTAGTTATGATGCAGTTAATAAAAAAGACAATATCCCAAAGAAACTTCATCGGCTTCTCCACTTGAAACACACTGATAGTTAGTTTACCACACTACATTACAAGTTTTATGATTACAAATTCTATGCATAGGAGAGGTTGTTTGTTGCCTCCTGCGTTCTCTCTCAGCCTCTCTTTCTCCCTTTTCCTTTTAGATGCATAACATTGAGACTGAGAGTGCTACAAAACACTTTAATCATCAGACTCATTTCCATGATAGCTATTAAAACACCTTTGTAGTTACTCATTTTTCACTTCTCTCTAATATTATAATCATCTGATGGTGATGATGGGAAATCATTGGATTTTCATCTATTTTAAATCCATTTTCATTCACACCATGAAAAAAACTGTTAATAAATTCATATGATTGACTACTAAAAGAATAGGGAGTATGGGTATAAAATGTAAGTGATTCATTTCCTATTGTAATCATACAACATTTAAGGATTCTAACATTATCAGTGCAACTAGCTTCACTCTATTCAGCTACATATGGTATCCCACTGCTGGCATATATGGTACAATGAATCAAAAAAAAAAAAACTTGTTCATTTTCCAGGCAGAGAGCTCTAACTGCATAACAACCCAATGAATAGCGTTTCCTTCCTAATAACTGAAAACTGCTTTCAGAAGTAACAATATAGAAGCATGAATAAAATAATGTTTTATTGAGATTTTGAAGGGTTTTAAATAAAGTTTCTGCTATAACAGCACCACAGAACTCCAGAAACCAAGAAATATTCTTATAATAGATATGTATCTCTCCTTCTATGATTAATTATTCTTAGATGGTATTTAGAACCTTGGTGTTTGTCTAACAAGAAAGATTTCTAATTTTACTCTTCTAGAAATATCAAACACATAAAACTAACCTCAGAGCTGCTGTCCCTAGAATATAAAGAGTTTTAGAGATTTGTTTTACTTACTTCCTGTTGATGAGACTTTATGTATGCAGCTTCTGAAATTCCTAAGAGGCTTGGTGACACAGCAAACTGTCTGATGCTCTGGCTTTTGTAATCTCTCTGCCTCTTTTTGCGCAAGGATCCATGGATCCTACCAAATAGCCAACTGAATAACAAGTAACATTATACAGATTGAGTAGAATGTATTTAGGATATTTTAAAAATATGCACATATATGCAGCAATTATTTATAAAAACATGGGCCATAAAATTAAAAGAAAGCAAGGAAGAGTATATAGGATGATTTGGAGGGAAGAGAGGGAATGAAGAAATGATGTAATATTATAGTTTAATCCAAAAAATAAATATTTTTACATTTTATTTTTTATACATTTTGGCCATAAGGAAACTTCTAAAATTGAATTTGGATATTCAAAGGTTGGGATTTTAAATACCATATTATGGGACCACTTCCATAATTTTAGACTATTCTAAAATAGAGAAAATCTCAGTACATAAAAGTAGCAATTCTCTTTTCCTTAGTGAGAAAAGCATTCAAAATTTAGACTCTCTGGATAGAGTATCCACTTGCATTTCCTTTGTGGCCAGCACCTTAGTTCTTTCTTGGTATCTAATCACACAGCCAACTGGGTAGCCTCTGATATGTGTAGACCTGCTTCTGGCATGTGGGCCTGGGGCACTTTAAGCTCCAATCATCTTGGAGAGACTCTATTATCTTTTAGAGCTGCTTACAAATCTATGCAGCTAAGGGTGCCCTTCAGAATTGTGAGACAGAATCCTCTCAGCCAAGGGTGTTAAGCCTGCTTACCAGAGCTCCCTGTGAAAAATGCTCCTAATGACAACAGTGACTCCTGTCTATACTGCAGCATTTTAACACAGCTACATCAATGTCTTCTGCAAGAACACAGAAAGTCTCCTGGCAGCCTGTCCTCAAGCACCTACATGTGAGAACTGCAGAAAAGTAGGAGAAAAGTGTGAGTCTGAAGTTAACGGTTTGCCTGTCTCTTCATGTTTATCTTCTGGGAACTAGTGCTATTACTGTTTGGACAGGGCTGAAGGAATCCCTTATTTCCACAGCAGACACTGAGCAAATTTGTTCTGCCCCAGCGCTTCACTGAAAACCTCCTTGTGTTGAAAATATGACCAACAACCGAGCCACCTGGCCTCATTCTGAAAGCTTCATATTTTCATGGCAGCAATTAATTTAAAACCTTTCTCTGTCTGAGAGAGTTTGAACTTTGAAAACTAACTAAACATAGACTTAATGAAACAGACATATAGCCGCCTATACTTGTTAGAAATAGATCATTTCCCATGGCACGATATTAGCTGTATATTCTGAGGGAACTCTGGCTACTCTGTGTGTTAACTATCACTTTCAGATCACTCGTGTTATCCTTTTTACTCAGGTATGCAGATATAAATGAGTCATTTGGGTTTACTAAACCAGTCAGCTAGTTTGAGAAGCCAGCTTTGAAAATGCAAGATCCTCTGTGTTGCACTTTCACAGCTCCTGGTAATTCCTTTTGATTGAGGTGGGTAAGATGTGAACATGGTGCAAAGTAAATGTGAGGAAGCATTTTAAAAAATCCTAGAGCTTGAAGGTAAGAATTTAGTATTTGCCCATCATCCAGCAGTTCATTGCTAGTCTGTAAAAGAGGTTCTCAAAATTTCACATAAAACATATTAAGATCTCTTTTACAACAGTACTCCTCTCTTAGTTCCAGAATTAGTGGGCCAGAGAATGACCAAGACATTCAGCAGGCTGGACACGTTACATGCATTTTGATACTCTCAATTCAGTTGAATCTCACTGCCTAGCAAAAAAAAAAAAAAACAAAAAGCTTCCTTCACTTTTCACTTTTGAGCTGTCCGATTAGCTGGAGCACAATGCACTGTACTTCAAATTGTGACCTCAGAGTCATGTATTTAAAAGTAACGAACGGTAAGAGGACATCACAAATCTAGGCCATAGCTGCTTGAGAGCTGTTGGTGATGCTTCATTGCTAGCCTGACTCTTTCTGTCACTATCGGGTAAAATCCACTGATACATGGATAGTGTTCATGTTTAATTGTTTCCAACAGATTTTTCTCTGCAACGTGAAGCCTTCAATAATTAAGCCTTAATTAAATAGTAAAAGGAGTGCAAAAATATCTATATCCAACAAGACTTGCCTTTAAATGTTTTATTGTTAATAAATCTGCAATCATCTCTTAAAAGAAGTCCTACTTTTCATGACCCCAAATATAGTTCTTTTACATTTTAATTATTAAAGGTGACTTTGGCATTTTCCCCATTTTGTAGAATGGTCTTCAGTAAACTTCTCCAAATACAGTCCAAGAAAAAAATGGAATGAATTTATAAAAAAAATGGGGAAAGTCTTGTAATACTGAAGAATTTGGGGGTTATGTCTGAAAATAATAGAAAAATAAAACATGAAAAGGCAAGCTGCCTCCAAGTGAGAAAACATATTAAGTGAAACTAAGTTCATGTACAAGGTTTATTACAGATTTTTCAATGGACTTTTGACTCTGTCAAAACTAGAACTTTCAACAACGGTTTGCCAACTGTCATATCAACATGCAGCACACTGTCTAGTAGGAAGACACCCACTTGTACAGCTGCAGTTATTTCTGAAAGTGGCTATTCTGATTTTTATTTTCTTGATCATAGCATCTAGTAAGGGGTTGGAAAAGTAAGGTTCTTGCTCTGTAAAGATGGTAGAATTGGAATAATTTATCAGATATTGTTGCTCTATAGATACACCATCCTTTCTCCTTTGCGCTTATCTGACATCAGCCACTTGTGAGTACCATGATCACAGTTAGAGGAAGGAAGTTTGGTAACGTCCATTTAAACCAGACAAATGACAGAGCAAGTAAGAAACCTAACATAAAGTGTCACTTTCTTTCTTTCTTTCTTTCTTTTCTTTTCTTTTTTTTCTTTTCTTTTTTTTTCTATTTCCATAAAAGCATTTTGTAGAAAACAAAGTTTCACAGCAGAACCACTGCAGGGTTCACAGGAAGAAACTAACTAAACTGCAAGACTATGAATAACTGAACCCATTTTCCATTAATGCTTTAGAGAACATATTTTTATATCATATATTGGCTACATTTTCCCCATGTGTTTATTCTTAATGGTGCTGCTGCTGCTTTCCCAGAATTGATATATTTAATTAAAATTGTAGCTGTTTGAGCCTAGCGTTGGTACACTTAATATAGATTGCTTCATTTTCTTATGATTTTGGTTCCTGGAAAAATAATCTCACTCTCTCTCATGCAAAAATAAGCTCATAGTTTTCTTGATTCTATTATGTACTTAATGCTCCAATAGTCTTAAGCATTTTCGCTGTGAGTTCATAACATATAGACATTTTTAATGTCTCAGATTTAAACAACTTTGTTAAACTTAGGTCTTCTTAGTTGATTCCTCTCATTACTGCCATTAATAGATAAAGTAGTAAATTGGGAAGCAGATATGAATTTTTCTATTTTAGTTTTATTAACAGGAGCCAGCCTGAGCCAGTATCTGTATGTACATGATATTTTTCAAGCCTTTAAATAAAATGTAGTAATCCCATGGAGTACAAATTCCATAATTTAATGTAATTGCCCATGGATCTTAGATGTTATTTTGTGAGGTGCCTTAGCCTAGAGGTGAAAATTGTTCATAAAATGTAAAAAGAAGTTCATTATCTAATGTGTTTTAAAACATTTTTCTTGCTTTCTGATCTGCAGTAGATTAACTACAATTTATTAAACATCCACTCTTTGTAGTATTTAAGCAATATAGAAATGTCTTGTGCTCACATAGAAATCATTTGAATAAAAACTACTTCTTTTCTGTTTGTGTGTTTTTCTCTCTCGTTTATTCATTTCATTCACTTTACAACCTTGTAGCCCCTCCCCTCCTCTCCTCCCACTGCTATCCTCTCATCCTTTTCCATCCATCCTCGTTCATCAAGTTGCATAGGGACCAAACTTGTTCTCTATCCCTGTGGCCTAGCAAGGCAGTCTCACCAGGTGAAAGTGATCAAAAAGCTAGCAAATGAGTCCCTTACTAGAGGATCCACCTGAGGCCTAAGTTGTCCATCTCCTACATCTTTGTAGGAGGCCTATTTCTGGTTCATGCATGGTCCTTGGTTGACACTTCAATCTCATGAAGCCGTCGGGGCCCTGGATAGTTGGGTCTGTTATTTTTCTTGTAGAGCTCCTTTTACTTATGGGTGCTTTTCTCTTTCCTCCCCCTATTTCCAAAGCCTCCATAAGCATCTACCAATGTTCGGCTGTAAGTCTCAGGAACTGTTTTGAGGTGCTTCCCTGTAGAGCATCTCAGAGGGCAGCTCTGACAGTCAATATTTCAAAGCTTAATGTGGAAATCTTCTAATTTGTTGCATGAGTTTTGAAAGATGAACTCATGATTTAGTCAAAGAACAGATGTAAGCACAAGGAAGTCTTTTTTAAATTTATTTATTTTTATATCAATCACAGGTTAGGTTTTTTGCATCCCATGCATAGCCCCTTCCCTCACTCCCTTCTACCCTCCCCAACCCTCCCTGATCTCCTCCCCACCCCCTCCAAGCCCACAAACAGGGGAGGACCTCCTCCCCTTCCATCCAACCCCAGATCATCTTGTCTCCTCAGGCCTGGCTGCAATGTCCTCCCCTGGGATCTAGCCAGGCTGTTACTCCCTGGCATGTATGGGGGAGGGTCAAAGAGTCAGCCATCAAGTTCATGACTGAAACAGTCCCTGTTTCCCTTACTAGGGTCTTCAGTTCCACACTGAGCTATTATGGGCCACATCTGAGCAGGGGTTGTAGGCCATATCCATACATGGTCCTTGGTTGGAGAAACTGTCTCATATAAGACCCCTGTGCCCTGCTCAGTTTGGTCTTTGTGGAGCTCTTGTTCTCCCCAAGTCTTACTAACTTCCCCCATTTTTATTATTACTTCCCGCCCTCTGCCAAGGGCTTGATTGTGAGTCTTAATATCTGCTTTGATACATTGCTATACTGATTCTTTCATAGGTCCTCTTTGGTATGCTCCTGTCCTGTTGCTTGTTTTCTCCTCCATTCAATGTCCATCCTATTTGTTCATCTATACGAGCATTGATCTTACCAACCTGGGTCCTCCTTTTTGTATATCTTCCCTAGGTAGATATTTCAGATATTTCCCTAGGTGTATATTTCAGCATGACATACAAGGAAGTCTTTTAACGGGGCCTTCCTCTGCCTTTATCTATCTATCTATCTATCTATCTATCTATCCATCCATCCATCCATCCATCTATCTATCTATCATCTATCTATTTATTTATTCATTCATTTATTTATTTTTGCTATCACAGAACTTCTGCTGCTATGACTCTCATTTCTGCTAACATTAAGAGAATATCCAACACGTTCATTAAGTATCTTCTCTTTGCTAACTGCCAGTATTAATGTGCTTTCCAGGAAAGAGTCCTCTCTCCGCCTTTATCCTTGACTACACGTGACTGCCCTAGTATAGAATATTTAATTATTTTTCTTTTCTTTCCCTTATAATCTTTTAATACAGTTATTTTGTCTATGTGTCATGGGAGGGTACATACCACAATTCATGTTTGGAGACCAGAGGACAACTTGTAGGAGTCACTCCTCTCTCTCCACTATGTAAGTCCCAGGAATCAAACTCTTATCATGAGGAGGCTTGGCAAGCTTTTTCCACTGCTCGGCCATCTTGATGAACCCTTTTATATTTTTCCTGCATAACATTTCCTTCCACACTGTTCTGAGAGTTTACTCTGGTAGATAACTCCCTTGAGGAATGGTTGGCTCACCTTGTTTTCTCACCAGTTTCACTGGCTGCTCTTTTATAAACAAAATCATGTTACAATGTTTGATATTACTTAGTACATATTTATTAAAAGATGTAGAGGGATGTGATTATGTTGCATCATCTGCTCTTTGCTCTTTAAATCTTATGAAGGAAAAGTTTACTTACACAAATCGTGATGATCTTTTAAGGAGTAACTTTTTTTTATTTCATGACAATAATGATGGTTATTAACTGTCACTTTCAATAAAGTTACTTAACCACCCTATTGTATAACTTCTTTGTAAATAAATAATCATCAACAATCATGCATCCTTTCAGAGTTGTACAGATTACATAAGAAGTCAAATATTGACTGAATAGCTAGCGATTGATTAGCATATATTCCCACCAAATCAACAAATATTTGTTGAGGACTATAGACAAGACTCTTAACTCTATTCCAGTATAATTTTGATGTGTTTCCATACAAAGCAGGTTATGAGCTGACCATGTTTTATTCTAGAACTAGAAAGTTAAGTATTTCAACCTTTGATTTTAATAACTCTCTGTGGTGGTTTGAATAGGTATGAAGGAAGTGTGTCACAGGTTTTGGGGGAGTTGCGGTCATATGCACTTAAGCATATTTATTTATTTATTTGCTTGTTTATTAAAATTTATTTACTTTGTATCTTGGCTGTGGCCCCCACCCTTGTATCCTCCCAGGATCCTTCTTCTCCCCCTATGCCCCTTCCCTAGTACTAGGGAAGGACCTCCTCCAGTTCTATCTGACCCTAGCCTAATCAGGTCTCATCAGGGCTGAATGCATTATCTTCCTCTCTGGTCTACCAAGGTTGCACCCCTCAGGGGGAGGTGATCAAAGAGCCAGCCACTGAATTCATGGCAGAGCCATCCCTGTTTCCCTTACTAGGGAACCCATTATTATTGATGTAAAAGTAAGCATGAGTGACCACAAAAATTCTACCAGAGAACTCCTTCAACTGATAAACACCTTCAGCAAAGTGTCTGGATAAAAAAATTAACACACACAAAAAAATCTAAAGCCCTCCTGTATGCAAAAGACAAATGAGCTGAGAAAGAAATTAGGGAAATAACCCCTTTCACAGTAGTCACTAATAACATAAAAAAAGTACCTTGGTGTGACTCTAACCAAGCAAGTGAAAGACCTGTATAAAACAACAACAACAAAAACTTCAAGTCTCTGAAGAAAGAAATTGAATACGGAAAGATCTCCCATGCTCATGGATCCGTAGAATTGCAATAGTGACAATGGCCATCCTGCCAAAAGCAATCTACAAATTCAGTGCAATTCTCAACTTCACATGGAAAAACAAAAATCCCAGAATATCTAAAACAATCCTGTACAAGAAAAGATCTTCTGGCTTATTACTTTTAAGATTTAGTAATCAACGTATGAAGTGTGAGGTTAATTTGGTCATCAGCATCAAGTAGATAAAACATTCCCCAGACACTCCAGTCAGTTGAAACAGAGTGCCCTGATAGGGGTCAGTTAACACAGGGTGCCCATATTATACTCTACTGATTTCACATTTGTCCAGCAACAGTCCCCACAAATCTACTATTACATCTTCTTAGCTCCTAAGAATGAGAGACTCTGAATTGATATTCTCAGCCCCCAAAACACTGTATCAGGCATATTAGTTTAAATTACTTTCAAAATGTTAAGAGATTTTGAAATATTTTATTTTTATTTTCTAATTATATTAGATTATTGACTTTACACCCAGTGGGTGCCCCCTCTTTCCCTTGATTTTAATAGCTGAGTAGTACTCCATTGTGTAAATGTACCACAATTTCTGTATCCATTCTTCAGTTGAGAGACATTTGGTTTGTTTCCAGATTCTGGTTATTATAAATAGAGCTGCTATGAACATAGTTAAGCAAATGTCCTTCTTGTAAGGTTGAGCATCTTTTGGATGCCCATGAGTGGTATAGCTGGATCTTGAGGTAGCACTATTCCCAGTTTTCTGAGAAAGTGCCAGATTGATTTCCAAAGTGGTTATTACCAGTTTCCATTTCCACCAGCAATGGAGGAAGGTTCTCCTTTCTCTACATCCTCAGCAGCATGTGTTATCACTTGAGTTTGTGATCTTAGCCATTCTCATGGGTGTGAGATAGAATCTCAGAGTCATTTTTATTTGCATTTCCCTGATGTCTAAACTTGTTGAGTATTTCTTTAAGTGTTTCTCTGCCATTCAATATTCCTCTCTTGAGAATTCTGTTTAACTCTGTACCCATTTTTTAATTGGATTACTTGACTTGTTGCTTTTTAACTTCTTGAGTTCTTTATATATTCTGGATATGAGCCCTCTTTTAGATTAGGGTTGATGAAGATCTTTTTGAAGTCTGTAGGCTGTTGTTGTTCTGTTAACAGTGTCCTTCGCTTTACAGAAGCATTTTAATAATTGAGTTTTTGTGTCTTTAATAAATATATTAGTGAAGTTGTCCAAGTGTAGAATCTTGAATATTAATCAGTTTTTCCAAAGTGACTTTTTCAGTAACTTGCACTTTTGTAATATTTCAAAGGAAGTTTTCATGTTTTTATAGATGAAAACCACCTTTACTTGTGTCATCAATTATAGTAGACTACTGCATAAACAAAAAGACAAACCCTCGCCTCTCTGAATGTGTGGGAATATTATTTTTATATATACTGTTGTCCGCTAAACAACACACAATTGATATTATAAATTAGGTGCAGTAAGAGATTAACAATGATTAAATAAAAATAAAAATTGTGACAATTACTATAGTTAAATATTTGATATTTATTGTATTTTCAATTTTACATTTTCAATCTCAATTGGCCAAAGTAGAGAAAGAATAGAAAATAAAACTAGATAAATTGTTGAAGACTACTGTTTAATTAAATTACTGAGTTAGGTTAACACACACAAATACAACTTATGAAAATTCACGTGGACACACATGCATGCACACTATGTTTGATAAACATTGTCAGATTGAACAATTCAACTCAAAGTCATAAGGTAGTTGCAGAAAGGGGCCCAACATAGACCTGGGATTGAAGCTGCGTGGATATATCGGGTGTATTGACTGGTTGTTTTGTTTTGTGATTTAAATGATCTTGATGAGATTCTCACATAGCCAGGGAAACTAGTCTGATACAACAGGAAACACAGCTTCAGTGTTCCTCTCCTGTCCTCAACACCTCTGGAACCTTCCTACACTGTAACACTCCTGAGGCTCCCTATGATCTCCACAGAAGTTATTGATATTGTTCTAAATTGTCATACTGTACTATATTATACTATGCCATATTATATTATATTTATATATATTGTGAAGGGAAAAAAGGAGTTCCAATTCTTTATAACTTTCAAGTTAAGTTTTTTTTGACAACTTTTGGTAAATATATATATATATAAACATGTATATATATATAAACATGTATATATATGTGTTGTATTTTTTACTCTTAAAGTGATAACTTTGCAATCCAAACTAAAGAATGATGATATTCAGAACTATCTAGGATTCTCAAGATAGTCTTATTATAAAACAATATAGATGATTATCTGTTTCTTGTTGGTACATTTTGTTTTGCCTGAAGTATATTTTTATTGACAGCTGCTAAACAAATCCCTCCAAAGAGGGTCTGTATTCATGTACCAGTGAAAACATAGTTATCTGTGGGAAGAACATTCTATCTCTGTTTCATCCCTCCAAGGAACACTTTCTCCAGTGAACACTGTCATTTCTTTTTAAAAATTATTTTAATTGTAACACTATCCTGAGTTAATCCTGGACCTATAAGTTACAGGCTCATGAAAGATCACCTCCCTCTTCAGATGCCAGTCACAGGAAGTAATTTTCAGACCAACTAGCTATAACTCACTATCCCACTACCAACAGCTTGAGTAAGAATTATTTACTAGGATAGGTCACAGAACTTTGGCAAAAAATCGTGTGTGCCAATTTATTGTAAAGGTTACCTGATAGTATAGCGAGAAGCAGCCAGACAATGAGACACTGTGAGAGAAATTGTGCTCAGTGGCCTTGCTCTCCCTAGTTCATCACCCTCCAGGAATCTGCACAATGTTTTCTATAACCTGGTTCCTGTACTTGGATGTTTATGAAAGTTTTGTTATATAAACATTAATTTATGACACCATTGACCTGGGAATTCAACTCAGCCTTAAGTCTTTCTTGCATCCTTTGGAGCTGTAAGTTCGTACTGAAAGTTCCAAATCTCAGATGCCATGTATGGTTCCCCTGGCAACCAGATCCTAACCTGAAAATGAGCCTTCAATGAATAGCTTCATCAAGGCAAAAGAGGCTTTTATAGTCAAGGCTATTAGAGAGGATTTAGGAGCTCTTTTTCAGATGTTCCAGTTACTCAGGAAACAACAAAGGCTGTGGAAGACTTCTGTCTGGGACTGTAGACATGTCTCAGTGGAAACAGATATGTGCTGCTCTTTTGGCAGAGTTTGCTTCCTTCCTAGTACCCACACAGGACTACTTACAACTACCTGCTAAGGACAGCTCCTGGTGAGATGACACCCTCTTTATAAAGGTTTTGTCTGTGTCAAGGGCTGAATTATAAGGATATTCCCTCAGAACCCCTACCGAGAAGAGGTGGAAAAGTTTTATTACAGTAACCTCTCAAACTCTATTGAATACTGTATGTCATACGTATGTGTAAAGATGAAAGTATAATTGATACTTTATATTATTTAGACGTTCTTTCACAAAGTATTCTTTTTAAAAATAATCATAAAAATTAATATTTTAATAAAATAGAATGTTCATTTCTTGATATATATTTTTTCAATTTGACCTCACCTATCCTGATGTATGGTCCTCTTTTCCCTTATGATGGATGACATGTTTTTCATATATAGCTATATTAAATTGCCTTCTCATATATCCTACCTTTACAGAATATTTTGTTACTTATCTTTCACGTGATGTTATTATTTTACATAATAAATATTTTATGTAATATTTTAATATTTTCTTAACATTATTGAAATCATATAAAATAAATTTTGTTTTATAAAATGATACAGTATCATCAAATAACAAGTTGTCATGACATTGGTATTTACACCAACAAATTACCTATGTGTTAGGTTAAAAGTGGGCCTCCCAGATGCCTAAATGCAGTGCCAATGTTCAAGTTGACAGTCTGGGCTCAACACAGGCTGGTCTTGAAAGAGAAAACACAAGGTTTGCTGGTATATAGATAATGCTTACACCCAGGATCCCTTAGAAACTGTGCTCAGGAAAAGCATTACTTCCCTATTACCATGTACGCATAACACATATCACCATTACTGCATACCCATAAAACGTATCACCATTATCATATAACCATAAAATGTATCACCATTACCGTATACTCATAAAATATCACCATGCCCATATACCCATAAAATGTATCATCATTACCTTAAGCACATAAAACATATCACCATTACTGTATGCCCATAACACATTATCCTCCTGGCTCTGCCCCGTTGCTACTCTAAACTTCCAGGTAAGTCTGGCTTACAGTCCTACGTCCCTGCATCTACCCAACTCTCTGTATAACTGGCAAGGCTTCCTCTGCCTTCTTGACACTCTCTCTGTTCCCAGGATGGATCCATTCCAACTGTGGACTCTCCCAAATGCCTGTGGCTCTCCTCTCTATATCATCTGAATGATAGCCCTGGAAAGTTTCATACTTCAAATAAACTTTCTTTCGGCCTATAGAGCAGCCTAGGTCCATGGTTTCACTGAGCAATATTCACTACACTGAGCAATATTCACTACATGCTCTCACTCTAAAAAATAAAAAAATAATAATCAGAGTACTTAGGAGCCTGTGCTGGTCCTTCAGAAGAGGAAAATTTGGTTCCCAGCATCTATATCGGGTATCATACAGTTGCCTTTAACTCCAACTCCAGGAAATCTGATGACTCTTCTGAGTGGACACACACACATGCAGGCACCTACAGAAATTTTAATCATTAAGTATTCTGTGAATTAAGCATATGACCTGGCTTGGTGTGTATTTTGAAAATATATTCATATACATATTGTTTTCCTTCTTCTCTTATTTTGTTTATTCATTTATTACTATTTATTCACTTTGTATACCAGCTGTAGCCCCATCCCTTGGCCCCTCCCAGTCACACTCTCTTTCCCTCTTCTGTGTATTGTTTTCTAAAGAGAACATTATTCAACAAATTTTGTGTAATTACAAAAGGTGCCAGTGTTGATATCTATAAAAATACTACACTTTTAAAATACTACCAACAAGCTACTGTCTTTGTATAGTCTAAAAACCCAGGAAGAAAGACAGCTAAATGATTTTTCTAAAACTAACTTCTTGGAAGTGATTTCATGTAGCTTCAGTGATAAAACTTCATCCCTTGTTTATCTTTCAAGTACTAAAATATTTAAAATAAATGAAAGTGTCCACTAATTATTTGTTCTCTGTCTACCTTCAACCATTTCTCCTATACAATATCCATTCATTTTTGACTTCCAACAAACTCAGGACCTCCACAGCTACCAGATTTAGCCTAGAGCTAGGTAGAGTGTCTGTGACCACATTTCCTTCCTTTATTCCGGACTCTCTGGAGTACTATCAGATATGCTACTTCTGCTGAACCCTCTGCTAGCCCACCTCCAATTCTATTGTAAGAAGAAGAAACCCAGGTCAAAGGCAAAGAAAATATTTTTAACAAGATCTTAGTAGATAGTTTCATGAGTTTAAAGAAGTGGATGGTTCTTAAGATGCATACATAACACAAAAATGACTTGACCAAAAAGAAAACTGTACAGGAGACAGAGTAATCAAAACATTAAAGGTACAAAATAAAGAAAGGATGTTAAAAGTTGAAAGGGAAAAAAAACAAGTCATATAAAGGCAGGAACATCTCACTTTTCCTGTTTTTTTGTTTTGTTTTGTTTTCTAGATTTATTTATATTTCTACAATATTCTTCCTGCATGTGTGCCTGCAGGCCAGAAGAGGGCACCAGATCTCATTATAGTTGCTTATTAGCTATCATGTGGTTGCTGGGAATTGAACTCAGGACCTCTGGAACAACAGCCACTGCTCTTAACCTTTGAGCCATCTCTCCACCACAACACCTGACTTTTCAAAAAGACTCAATGCCAAAAGGTCCTGGGAAGATGCTTTTCAAACTTTGAGAGACTACATATGCCATCTTGACTATCATATACAGAGAAAGTAGAAACTCTACCCTAAAAAGAAAGATAAACATTGCACAATAAAACCAAATTTAAGCAATTTCTACCAATCCAGCTATATAGAAAGAACTAGAAGGAAATTCTCAGTCTAAAGATGTTAACCACTTCCAAGAGAAAACAAGGAACAAAAAAAATCTAAAAACTATAAATCAAAAGAGGTAGGAAAACACCAAATCTACAACAGCTACATAGAAGGAATCAAAATAAACTATTCATTGATATCCCTCAATAGTAACAGTCTAAATACCCAATTAAAAGACACAGACTACTAGTTTGAAAACAGGATCCATCTTTCTGTTTCATCCTTGAAATTCACTTTGCCATTAAGAATAGACATTTCCAAAGTGGTTGTACAAGGTTACATTCCCACCAGAAATGGAGGAGAATTCCCTTTTCTCACAATCTCTCCAGCATGCATCATCCCTTGAGTTTTTGATCTTAGCCTTTTTGATGGTTGTGAGGTGAAATCTCAGGGTTGTTTTGATTTGCATTTCCCAAATGACTAAGGATGTTGAACATTTCTTTAAGTGCTTCTGTGCGATTTGAATTCCTCTCTTGAGAATTCTTTGTTTAGGTCTGTATTCCATTTTTTAAATTGGATTACTTGATTTCTTGCTTTTTAACTTCTTGAGTTTTTTTTAATATATTCTAGATATTAGCCCTCTGTCAGATATAGGGTTGGTGAAGATGTTTGGAAATCAATCTGGGGCTTCCTCAGAAAATTGGGAATAGTGCTACCTCAAGATCCAGTAATACCACTCCTAGGCATTTACCCAAAACATGCCCCACCATTCAATTAAGATATTTTCTCAATCATGTTCATAGCAGCTCTATTTGTAATAGCCAGAATCTGGAAACAACCTAGATGTCCCTCGATGGAGGAATGGATACAGAAAGTGTGATACATTTATACAATTAAATACTACACAGCAATTAAAAACAAGGAAATCATAAAATTTGCAGGCAAATGGTAGGTACTAGAAAAGATCATAGTGAGTTAACCCAGAAGCAAAAAGATACAATTGATATATACTCACTTGTAAGTGGATATTAGCCGCATAATATAGAATAAACATACTTAAATCTATAGCCCTAAAGAAGCTAAACAACAAGGAGGACCCTAAGGAAGAGGCGGAAACCTCACTCAGAGGGGCAAACAGGATAGATATCAGAAGTAGGAGAAGAGAAGGAACAGGACATGAGCCTTCCACAAAGGACCTCTGAAAGACTCTACCCACAAGGGTATTGAAGGGGCTTTGGTCAGAGTCCCAGGATCCTTATGGAAGAAGAGGGAGCTAGAAAGACCTGGAGGGGACAGGAACTCCACAAGGAGAACAACAGAGCCAAAATACCTGAGTCCCGAGAGGCCTGCAGAGACCAATACTCCAATTAAGGACCATGCATAGAGAGGACCTAGATCCCTGTTCAAAGGGGTCAGTTTACAAGTAGGTTTCTTAGTAAGGGGGGCAGGAGTTATCTCTGCCATGAACTCAGTGGCTGGCTCTTTGATCACCTCCCCCTGTGGGGTGCAGCCTTGCCAGGCCACAGAAGAAAATGATGTAGCCAGCCTTGATGAGACCTGATTAGCTAGGGTCAGATAGAAGGGGAAGAGGTACTATCCTATCAGAGGACTAAAGAAAGGGCATAGGGGTTAGAAGAGGGAGAGTGAGTGGGACTGGGAGGAGATGAGGGAGGGGGCTACAGCTGGGATACAACGTAAAGAAATTGTAATAAATATACAAATAAAATTTAAAAACCTATATATTTGCATCCTAAGTATCTACCTGAAATATCTAGAACAAAAACATGAAAAATATACAAAAAGATTAAGTGAGAATAAATTATGAACTTGTGGTTGAAATCAATAAAATACAGACAAATAAACAACAAATAAGCAATACCATGAATCAATTAAATGAAGGGTTGATTCAGACAAATAAAAGATTGGCAAACCCTTAACAAAATTAACCGAGAAATGGAGGTAGAAGCTGTAAATTAATAAAATTAGAAATGAGAAGAGGAACACTGCAGGAAAGACTAATGAAATTAAGAATAATAGCATACTTAGAAATCTCTTACAGCAAACTGGAAAAAGCTAAAAAAAGAAAATAATACATTTAAGTCAAGATGAAATAAGCAACTTAAACAGACCCATAGCCTCTAGTGAAACAGAAGCAGTAATATATTAATATTACAACCAATGTTCATGTCTTAGGAGAAATCAAGACATTGGCACCAAACTATACTCACTGTCATTAAAAATCTCCATTACACACATTTAGAAGCAAAACAAAAACACCCTGTTCCTTTAAAAGTTCCCCTAATGAAGCTATAATGATAACTGACTTAATTAACTGTCAGCCCCTGTTAAGTCTTTCACATTCGGTGTAAGGCAATGGGAATTGTCCCAATCATGCTCTGCTCAGTGCTGAAGTTTGATAACACTAGCTAAAGCACTGCATGAATATGCTACTTTCTGTGAACTCTCCTTCCTCATGACTACAGCCCCAGGTTTATGTCACAGAACAATCATCAGATAGTTATTTGTAACTATTTACATCCTATAATGGCTTGTCATTCATGGCAATCTTTGTGTCACAAGTGCTAAGATCAAAAGCATCGTCTACACTGAAGTGAGAGTCAAGTTTTGATATTTCAGATATCCATAAACATATCATGACCATGCTGTGAAATTTCCTTGTGATGTGTTGGTATAATAAAATCTTAGGGTTCTTTTTTTTGGTTCTTTAGGAGTATGTAATTCACTGTATGTTGATGAAAGCCAGATTGTTTTTATCAATATGCTAAGAACTCTCTGTCTCCCCTTCTCTCTTCCTTTCTTTGACTATTCAATTCTCTTTTTTCCCCCTTCTATAATACTATCACCGTAACCCTCTGTCTCTCACACTTGTTCTTTTTTTTTGTTTTCAGAACTTGCCAGTATCCCATTTTCCGAATCTTAAATATGCCTATTTATTTCCTGATAGACCTTTTAGATTATTAGAAATTGTGCTTTGTTAGACACGATGCTGAAAAGACCAGCTTTGAACTTTTATCTGTTTACCTGCATATGACTGCATTCATAGGCTATACCTTCCTAGACTACAACTACAGAGCTGAATAGAATGTGAACTTTCACTTTGTTTCATGTAACCATGCAAGTATGTAATTTGTATCCACCAGAAATGTACCTTTATCTAAAGTCCTTGTTAATAACATAGAATCAAAGCTTTTTGTTTTTTTCTTGATTAATGAACTGTGTTAATTTATATATTTCACCTAATGCTCTGCTCTTTTTGAAATAGGTTGTGTTTTAGCTATCAATTTGTAATGTCATTTATTTTTTTCTTGGATTAATCATTTTGCTATAATGTGAATGGAAAATCACTAGTCTTTACTTGACATTTGTACTCTAATTTTTCTCTTAAAAATTCTGTTCCATATAAAAAGGCTTTAAAATCATATTTCAAGTATATTTTTATCTTTATACTATTTTAATGCCTCTCTTATTAAATTTTTAGTTTTTAATTAATTACAGATTATTCACTTGGTATCCCAGCTGTAGCCCCCTTCCTCATCTCTTCCCATGCCCCTCTAAGTCCACTGATAGGGGAGGTCCTCCTCCCCTTCCATCTGATCTTAGCTTATCAGGTCTCTTTTGGACTGGCTATAATGTCCTCCTCTGTGGCTTAGCTAGGCTGCTCCTCCCTAGAGGGTGGGGAGCACAAAGAGCCAGCCACTGAGTTCATGTCAGAGACAGTCCCTGCTCTCTTTGCAAAGGAACCCACATGGATACTGAGCTTCCGTGGACTACATTTGTGCAGGGGTTCTAGGTTATCTCCGTGAATTGTCCTTGGTTGGATAATCAGTTTCAAAAAAGACTCCTGTGCTCAGATATATTTGGTCCTTGTGGAGCTCTTGTCCTCTCCAGATCTTACTAACTCCCTCTTCTTTCATATAATTCCCTGCACTCTGCCCAAGGTTTGGTTAGACTTACTCATTTTACATGTATGAATGTTTTGTTTGCATGTTTCATGCTCTGGGAGGACAGAGAGGACATAAGATTCCCTGGGCTGGAGAGATGGCTCAGTGCTAGGACCCCTGCACAGATGTAGACCATGGCAGTTCAGTGTCCAAGTGAGTACCATAGTAATGGGAACAGAGACTGTCTCTGACATGAACTGATTAACCTACTCTTTGATTGCCTCCCCCTGAGGGAGAAGCAGCCTTACCAGGCCACAGAGGAAGACAATGGAGCCACTCCTGATGAGATCTGATAGATTAGGATCTGAAGGAAGGATAGGAAGACCTCCCCTATCAGTGGACTTGGGGAGGGGCATGCGAGGAGAAGGAGAGAAGGTGGGGTTGGGAGGGGAGGAGGGAGAGGTTTATAGGGGGATACAAAGTAAATAAAGTGTAATCAATAAAAATTTAAAAAATTATAATTCCCTGAACCCAGTTACCAACGATTGTGATCTGCCATGGTAGAGCCAGCACCCAAGCCTGGGTCCTCTGAAAAGCTGTAAGAGCTCATAAGCACTGAACTATCTCTCCAAGCCCCCTCTGAAACCATTTTAATTCCTTGTTATGTCAGATTAGTCCCTAGTTTTTTTCTCTTTTCATTTAAGTCCTCAGTTTATTTGTAATTTTCCTGAGATGAAGCGGTAGATGTTGGCTTACTTTTTATATAAGACACTTATAAAATTGCACCAATGTAAACATTAGTGTTATTTTCTCTGTTATTTAAATACCATTCATTTCATATAATATATAATATATTAAATATTAAATATATATTAATTTATATATTTATATTATATATAAATATCATATATTTATATATTATATATATACACATACATACACACTTATATTCCTGCTCCAGTTTTTTTTTGTTTCTACATGTACCACTGTCACATTGATTAAAGAGTTTTTATTTGTAGTTTGTGTATTCATGTGAGTGTATACATGTGTGTCTGTACATGTGTAAGCCCAAGGACAACAGAGTGTCTTCCATGATTACTCTCCACATTTTTTAGAGTTTTAAAGAATTTTGAGAGACAAGTTCTCTTACTGACCATTGGAGCTCACCTATTTAGCTAGAGTGGGTGTTCACCAAACCCTTGGAAGCCAGTTTCTGCCTCCCCAGCCTCTGCTCTTTCTTTTTTTTTTTTATAAATTTATTTATTTTTATATCAATCACAGGTTAGGTTTTTGCATCCCATGCGTAGCCCCCTCCCTCATTCCCTCCTACCCTCCCCAACCCTCTCTCATCT
>CM053764.1:33803888-33822039 GCA_028658305.1 Pachyuromys duprasi
CAAGACTGAAACAGCCCCTGTTTCCCTTACCAGGGTCTTCAGTTCAATGCTGAGCTATCATGGGCCACATCTGAGCAGGGGTTCTAGGTCATATCCATATATGGTCCTTGGTTGGAGAAACTGTCTCATATATGCTTTTGCTACATAGTCCCTAAAAGGGGGTGTGGGGAACAGAGGGTCAAACATACAGGCTTGCTTGTAATTATGTGCTCCTGTTTCAATCTAACCCCTCATGTTCTGAGTGATCCTCATAAGGGCTGTTGGAAATGAGTAGAGCTCATACCAGCAAACAGAGAAGAAGTGATATGTCTAGATTTTATGCTCAATATCCCTCATCCCTTGGAATTTTACTTCATATGCTTCAGGCAGAAATAGTACTGAAATTTGAAAACTCCAATTGCATTGAATATTTATCATAGTACTGTTAGGATTTTCTTGTTGCTGGTGTGTGTGTCTATTGTTAAATTGGCACCTCAGCTGGTTGTCCTGTGTTTGATACTTAATGTTTGTGTTTTTTGTCTGTATATATGTATTATTGTTGTTGTTAAACTGGCACCTCAACTGCTTGTCCTGTGTTTGATACTTAATGTTTGTGTGTGTGTGTTTGTGTGTATGTGTGTATTATTGTTGTTGTTAAATTGGCACCTCAGCTGCTTGTCCTTGGTATGAAACTTAACATGTGTGAGTGTGTGCCATATGCTTGTGTATGTTTCTGGGTGTGATTGATTAATCGCAGTCACTTTTCAGCATTTTCTTGAAATGCTAGAAACAAGTCAACAAGGAAGAGAATCTCATTTCAACTAAAGGTTCTGAGCAAGGTAAACTCTGTTCTCGAGCAAGTGTGTGTACTCTGGAAAAGCACACTGAAAAAAGAAATACATTTGATTTTTATTCTAACTCAGATAGTGGCTGTGCCTTTTCCCCATTGTCCAGAATCTGACTTCACAATCCTCAGACCTCACTATCCTGTTTAGTTGAGTAGTCTAAAAGGAGGGAAGACAGGGAAGAGAATCACTGCTTCCAGGAGAAAAGGGTCACTCCTCCAGGCTATCACATTCTTAGAATACACTCCTGGCCTTTGTGTAAACAAAAATTTTACTGGGTGGGGAGGATTGAAATATTTATATAATTGACTTACAGGATGGAGGAGATAAAAATATTTTACTTTATTTTTCTAAACACCACTGTAAGAGAACTTGATTTTAAAAAGGCTTGTACTTGCTATTTCTTGCAAGAGCATCTTTCCTGTAGGATACAGCTTAGAAGGCCAGAAGCCGATTGTAATCATTATCTTTTCAAAAATTTGTTAAATTTCTTCTCTGCATAGCAAATTGAATCTCATGGTCATATTTCCACAAACATGCATACACACATATACATATATACATACATACAAACAAACATATGCACATAAATACACATAGCTGCAAACATTCATATTTACATGTAAAGATACATGTTATGCACACATACATACACACATGTATACACATCTGCATGCAGCCATGTATACATACTTGTATGTATATATACACATATACATATATATATACATGTATATATACACATATACATATACATACAAACATATACCCACTATACACTTAATAATTGTAGCCTTAATAACACCTACTTCTTGAACTTGTTATAAAATTAGTTTTGAATGGTTATGACTATTTTTTATTGATTACAGTTTATTCACTTTGAATCCCAGCTATAGCCCACTCTCCCATACCTTCCCAATCCCATCCTCCTTCCGTCTTCTCCTCCTATGCCCCTCCCTATTAATGCATGAAAATATTCTTCTTAAAATTCTATGATATTAAGTGTTAAGGACTAAATACTAATGGAATTCTTTTTAAATTAACTCCCCTCTATAAAACAAAACCAGAAATCAAGCCAAATATCAAATATTTAAAAATTTTTCTACATAGCTTAATTTTTTATCTGAATAAAATATAATGCTTGTGTAACAAAATTATATTAAAATAACTTAAATAATCCAGAAAACTCCTGAGAGGAAGTAACACAATAGGTGTGAGTGCTCTGGTTCCTTCTGCTGTTGCCTGGCCGCAGCATGGGGTCTATGTGTGCACAGCTATTCACGTTCACTGAGGGCATAATGTGCACAAAATACCTCAGAGAACACTTCAGTCTTTTATGGACACATAGTGAATACCATTCTGTGTACAAATTTGCTTTTGTAACAATTTGTATCAATGAAAATATATGTTTTATGTGTAGCAGCACTCAGAATAATTGAGAGATTTCTAATGTGATTTACAATAGACAGTTAATATAGGGTACAGTATGGTGCACACAGGATAAATCTAAGATCATCCTTTTCAGGTAGCCTGGCAGGAATCAAACATATGAAGGTGTATTGGGATGAATTAGTCTGCTTGCAACAGGTGTTTATGGTGCCTCTACAACCATGGCTCCCTCTCCCTCCAAGGCCTTTTTTTTTTTCCCACAGTAACTTATATTCCTAGCTTTAAGTTTGAATACCATCACGAAAGTGAAATTCTCATGCCTTTCTGTTGAACTATTTTTCCAAGCTTAATAATTCTATTTATAAAATTATCAACATTCTAAGGCCTAATAAAATCCTAGAACCTATACTACAAGCATAACTTTTAAAAGTTTTGTTTTCTTTAGTATTTTATAAAATCATGGTGGATTTTTAATTTCAAAGGCTTACTTAAAAAGGAGAATTCAAGTGAGATGATGTTTTACAAACTAAGGTTCTGGATTCTTAGAATATACCTAAAGTTCGTGAAATACTTGAGAAATATGAACCTTTTTTAGCAATTACTAATAATTCGGATAAAGATTAATTCAGATTTTTATTGTATAATTCTGTTACACTTTTCTCACTTAAGCTTTAGAAAATTACTATATAGCTCATCAGCCAAATTTCTAGCTGAGATAATTTGACTGTCTACAAGAGGCATAAACAAGATCATTGAAATGAGATAAAACATAATTGAAAAAGGATTCTCAGCAGTATGAAATGTGGTTTTAAAAAAGACTGGCTTCCAAAATGAGAGGAAACATAATTCAAAGTGCCTACTGTTTATTTTGCATGTTTGGGGAAGGTTCAGGCTCTGAAGACTCCTCAGAGGAAATCTAAAGGAGGAAAAATGTTCATAAACAAATTGGCTACAAAGCAATGTGTGGATTTACTTAACATAATGAAAGTGTCTGTCAGACTTTGCCTATTATAAAGTACGTAGTAAAAGCACCACATCCAACCATCAGAAGACTGGAACAAATCTAAATCAATACCAAATGTAGTAAGTAAAATTTACACTGAGGAGTGTGTTCACTTTCTGAGCCCACTAACAAAAACGGATCTGAGAGGACCTTCACATCTATAATTATTGTAATGTCTGACCCCCAAATGAGAAAAACAAAGTTGGATATGTGACTCAATCCACCCAGCATTCTTGAAGAAATATGGTACCATTGACAGTTTCATAACAGAAATGTCATTTAGGTGGCCAATCTGAGTTAATGATGGTACTCATCAGAATCTAGATTATCTAGGAAGTAGAATGTTAAACCAAATTGAAGCTCATTGTCATATTTACACAAATATACATATATACATGCATACATACAAACACACAACACATATACATACATACATATAAACAAACATACACACATAAATACACAGAGCTGCAAACATACACATTTAAATGCAAAGATGCATACTATGCACACATACATACACATGTGTATACAGTTTTATATGGGACACTCTGCTCAGCACATTGAAGTATGTACTGTCCCATCTCAGTACATATATCAAAATTTCAGGCTTTCTTGACACAAAAGTAAGACTAAGCCTTGTAGAAGTTGCCCCTATTCTCATGTTCAGAGAGTAGGGAGACATTGAGAATGAGGAACATGGGATATAGTGCCTCTAGCACCTTCTTTCACAATGTCTATTATTTAAATGCTGATCTCAAAGGTGCATCAGACTGTAGCAAAACCACTGCACAAGAAATTGTAGGGCTTTGATGGCATTCCTCTGGAAAAATGTTGCAGAATTAGTAATTGAATAAACCTAAGAGACATTGAAATTAACCTTATTTGTAGTGGTCAAGAGAATAATACTTTACATCAATTTATCTAAGACACTTTCTGTTAAGTATACATTTGTGAATAAAATTAAGTCACTGATAACAATGAAACAATGTTTGGCATTTATTCTATAAATTGGATAAAGCATGTTTCCATCACATGGTTTAAATAATTATTATGCAATAAGAGTCAAAGATGCTTTCTACTTAAGTGACAGAATAATATTTTTAATGTAGCTGTCTATTATATCTGCAGCAAACATTGATTTACCATGCAGAGGACATATAAATTACAAAGTTTTCGTGTGAGCTGGGTATGGTGGAGCACAAATGTAATCCCAGCCCTCTGGAAGTAGAGGCGGGCAGATCTCTATGAGTTCCATGCCAGTCTGGTCTAAAAAGTGCATCCAGGACAGCTAAGGCTACAAAGAAACCCTGTCTGGAAACAAACAAACAAACCAAAACAACAACAACAAACCAAAACAAAACAAAGAAAGAAACGAGAAAGAAAGAAAGAAAGAAAGAAAGAAAGAAAGAAAGAAAGAAAGAAAGAAAGAAGATAAAGTCTATGTGAAGAGAAAAGCAGTTGTTCGTTGAACATATAAAGCACTCCAATCCCATGACCCTTTTCACATTACAGCAGAGATGAAAGGAAAAAGAGCCAGAAAGCAAAGATGCTTTTGATTGGTTCTGGCATCGTTTCTGTTGTTAGCTTTTCTTCTTCTAACACTCAACATTTCAGGGGCCTCTCTATGATTTACTTTTAATGTAAACTCTGGAGCCCTCAATCAGAGAGAAGCATTAACTAATCAATCACATTGCCATCAGAATTTTGCGGTGACAACAGGATCACTTTAAAGAGAAGAGTGTTTGCATCATTAATTTTATGAATGAACACCTGCATACCATAGCATACCATAGCTAACAAAAACTTTCTGTTCTTATATTTGGGAGGGAAGTCGGTATTGAGCATGTAATAGTTTTTTATATCCCATCATTGGAAGATATTTGAATTTAAAGTAAAAATATCACCTTTTGATATATTTGCATGAAAATGCTATTGATTAACATTTCATATCAATTAAATCTGTAAAGATAAGTAAAATATGCCATTCCCAACATCCATATTGTCTATCTCAAAACCATGACAGCAATGAGAGTGATTTTTCTTGATTATCTTTGTCTCCTTAGATAAATTTGCAAAGAAAAATGAGAGTTACTGGTGTTATTACTCAAGGAGCAAAAAGGATTGGAAGCCCTGAATACATAAAATCCTATAAAATTGCCTATAGCAATGATGGAAAGACCTGGGCAATGTACAAAGTAAAAGGCACCAATGAAGACATGGTAAGATTAACTCAATCTATGGAATTTTTTCTTTTACTTTTTAAAAGAAATATTTTATTTTATTATTTTAACAGTTTTTTTAATGGATAACTCACCTGTCACAAAGTCTGCTTGTTTTAAGCATAAGATACAAAGATTTTTAGTAAGTTCATAAAATTATGTTATATCACTGAATTACATTTTTAGAACTGAATGTAACTCTGAAACACAATTTCTGTGTGTAGCCTTGGCTGTCCTGGACTCACTCTATAGACAAGGCTGGTCTCAAACTCACAGAGATCCTCCTGCCTCTGCCTCCTATCACTCTATGGAATTTAACTAAAACTCCATAATGACCACATGTAATCTATGTGACACCTGAACCTTCTTCTGGAGGCTTATGTTCAAATACATTTCTGTAGCTTTTTTGATTTAATTGGGTAAAGGGAGTAGGACTTCCCTAATTTAGAAATTTCTAACAGCTGCCATTTAAGGTTTTCTTAGATTTTAATTGGTGTTCCTACAAATACCTGTCAAAAGTTAGCAGTGTTGTGCATAACAATTATGCTACTTTAAGAACAATCAGCTTGCAGTTCATTCTTCTTGCTTTTACAGACAACTTTCTCTTCAACCAAATAAAGTATTTTTAAAACAAGATTGTTGAATAATAGAAAGGATGTAGAGATGTACATCCTTAAATTAGAACATATTTAGGGGTCTATTGTTGCTATTAGTTTTTAGACAATCTCCCATTCTTTTCTTGTCCTTGTGTGCTTAGTAAGACTAGGAAAGTTCCACATTGCAAATGTCTTTGACATTGGAAATGTGCTTGATACTGAACAGAATAAAAAGTGTGGAATAAATGAGTATAGCATCTAATATGTCCTTTTCCTTTAGTGTTTAGAATTTTAAGTTAGTTCATTTTGTAATAACATTTGAAAGTCTGATTAAGATGAAGAGAAGGAATGGTTGTTACCCGAAAAGTTTATTCATTTGCAAGTGAACAGACTCAGATTAATTTGAAGAACTTAGGATTTTAATTTTTTAAGAGATATATTATAGATATATAGACAGACAGAGAGAAAAGATAACTGATGATTGACAGATAGATGGAGAGATGGAGATAGATAAACAGATCCAGAGACGTATAGATACATGATGATATATAGATGGATGATAGGTAGACAGACAGACAGACAGACAGATAGAAGATAGATAGATAGATAGATAGATAGACAGACAGACAGACAGACAGACAGACAGATAGATAGATAGATAGATAGATAGATAGATAGATAGATAGATAGAAGATAGATAGATGGATGATAGGTAGATAGACAGACAGATAGATAGAAGATAGATAGATGAAACAGAGATAGATAAGAGATAGAGAGATTGATTGATTGATCCAGAGCTATGTTTACAAAGACAGACACAGAGACAGAGATAGAGACAAACAGAGAGAATGACTTCCTTTGTTTCTGCAGTACTGTCCTTTAAAGTAGTAATGAAGGGTGCTGGAAAGATGGCTCAGTGGATAACAGCATTTACTGTTTTTGTAAAGGACCCAGGTTTTGTTCCTAGCATGTACAGTGTGGTTTTCAACACTGTAATTAAACACAATTTCAATGGCTCTGACGTCTTTGTCTTACCTTGGTGGGTATGAGGCACATACATATAGGCAAAGGACATGTACGAATAAAATAAAATAAATAAATTATTATAAAAAATTTAAATATGTCAGGTAAGTATGATTATGTCACAGTATACAGCATTTCACAATTTTAATTCAGACTTAATGAGAGGTTTTTTTATTGTTGTTGTTGACTACTGATGGCAAGGTTCTTCCTAAATTCTCAACAATATTTTAGCACAATCTATTAAAAATTGTGTTTAGTGAGGCCAAAAATACATACACAAAAATAATTAAAGAATCTATTTGCAAATATATGTGTATACACACATACCTATATGCATATACAAATATATGTAAACACATATGGGTAGTAGGGTTTCATTCTGTGGCCTTAGCTCACTGTGACCTCACAGTGATCCTCCTTTCTCATGGTGATCCTCCGGTCTCTGCCTCCTTAATATTATTATTCAGACATGGGACACCATGTTCAGCTTCTAAAATATCGTATATGTCTTTACACACAGGTGTTCCGTGGAAATGTTGATAACAACACACCCTATGCTAATTCTTTCACACCCCCAATCAAAGCTCAATATGTAAGACTCTATCCCCAAATTTGTCGAAGGCACTGTACTTTAAGAATGGAACTTCTGGGCTGTGAGCTCTCAGGTAAGTTTACTGTTTTCTGTTACAGAACTGCCTTTAAAAGATAGAGAAAACATATCTGTATGTGCTTGGCTACCAATCTCTAAGTTTTCAGTACTCACAGAAGGTTGTTTTTTCTAGAAAATATGTAGCAAATGTTGTTTATGTGTCAAATAAGTTGTAAAGCACCTATAGTAACAGTGCAAAGTCAAGTAAATTTCTGTGTAATTCAATAAAATACAAGGAATTCTCATGAGAAGATGCTGTCAAAAGATGTATCCCATTGGTTTTAGTTGTAAATATGATTCATGTTTCATAATGAAAGTTCACTTTAAAAATACAATCTGCTTGACCTCATAAATTGTGCAAATTTAGGCTGTAAGGTTCAAAGCAAGCAAGTTTTATCTTTAAGTTTGGTGCATTCTTTTTAGATTTTATGAAACATGTAAATTTATCATCCCATCCTAGGGACCAGTACTTCAACACCAAAAGTACTACTATAAATTCATTTTTGAGCATCCTCAGATAACAACCTGCTTATAACATAAGTCATGGTTATGTACCTCTAGGGTAATCCATCAAAGAACATAGATTCCTACATGATCACCAGAACAAAATACAAATATAAAAACTATATGTCTGAATCCCGTTTTATTTTTGTAACTGTAAAGATCACTTCTGCATAGTGTGTACTCAATTATGTCTGAGAGAGCAGTTACTATATTTCATCAATTAACAACTTAAACTATCTTTGCCATGGTGGTAACAGATTTTTTTTGTTCAAACAACTGTGAATAAATTAGGAAGTTTACTTGTTTCACATTTTAGCATAACTCCCCACAAACAGGAAAAACATCTTCCAAATTTAAAAGAAAAAAGGTTTGCTTAAAAAATTAAGTTAGCTCTTTGAAATGATATAGATATGTTTAATTCATGCACCTTACTGTCTCCCCATTGTCCCTTAATTCCTCTGCTCCCATGAACCCACACTTCTTTCTACTTGTCCCTGACTAGAATCCTTTCACTGGAAGGAGGAAACGTTGAGGATTTTTTTCAAGGGATAACCTTCACATTTCATATCTGCTTACCTCCTTATATTTATTGGTGTTACAAAAAAGGAAGCAATATTAAGCAAATAAAATATGGTATTCAAAATATCATTCTTTGTGAGCAGTAAACGAAATTAGAGTAAATTTGCCAACCAACTTTATGGATCACATGCACATAAGCTACATTGGTATTATTTGTGAAGAAATGTTTTCACTGTTATTCGTTTATCATAACAGAGACATTGGTTTTAATTATTTGGATCAGATTATTGACTGTCAGTAAATGTGAGCAGAATTATTACTACAGAGTGTTTGGATTGCATGTCACTTTATCACCAGAGGCCAGTGTCATCTCTGAGCCATTCATCATAAAGCAATCACAAGGAAACCGCAGCATGATGAGGTTTGCAGTAAGCGCTGTGGGTTTTTTCGTTGCTTAACATCACCTTCCCCAATTCTTCAGTCCTTTGATTCATGAGGATCAGCTCCTCATACATGACACAGTTACACCCTTAAGGTATAAATATATTTTGCTTTCAAGCTTGACAAGAGGTTATACCTGACACTTTACAGACTTTATTTTCTCAAAAGGAAGCTGTGCCCCATCTCCCAACCCCACAAATTGATTTTAAACTTGGGTGCAGAGAATAATCGCTCTTGCTGACTGCTTTGAAAGACTGGAATATTTCACCATAGAAATAATCAATGCTTGTATGAATACTTTGTGTATTTTAAGTCCTATTCACACTTATAAAGAGGGTAATTAATTTGTGTTTATAAAATAGCATTAATGAGAGAGGAAATTTATAAAATATTAAGTCCACTACTAAACAATTTGGCTGTGATTCTTGGGAAGAAACATTGACATAATATTTTATAATATTCTAAGATATTTCCTTTGGTGTGTGTAGTTCTGTACAGCCCAAGGCTTCCTTATTGTTTCCAACAGTGTTAGATCTTTAACCTTGCCTAGAAAAAGCTAATCTTTTCCAGGCACTTGAAAGAGTATCTTTTAAATTGTCTGAAAGATAACTTGGCACTTTTGAAAGGAAATAGATCATGATAATAATTAGTAGAATAAAAGTCATTCAACCATTCTCCTAAATAATTGTCAGCATTTTTCCTCAGCTATGTACTGGACACCAGAATGGCTATGACGTTAGATTTATGATTAAAAAGAAATTGTCAAAGGCATTTCTTTTCTATCCAATTTTCAGGTAGTTTACCACAAAAGAAATAAAAAGTCGCTCCTTTTCTAATGTACATCCTCTACAGGCTAAACATTTTATAAGGGTTGATCTACAGCAGGGGCTGGGTGCAGCATCCAAGTAAAAGAATGCAGAAGTGTTCATGCAGACAATGCATTTCCTGTAGAATTGTCTGAAGACAAATATCATGCCATATGGCTACTAGAACTTTCTAGTATTTAGGATCTCTGTTAGGACAGTGTATTTTCTATCTCAGAATTTGCATTTTGGTTGTAGAACTTCTTCACCACTAGGTTTATGATGTAGACTATTCAATAAGATTCTGGTTAAAAAATAGCCTTGTATAATAGTACTTGTCATGAATTGGAAATAAATATAGAGGTAAGACTGTACTGAGCAGCCACAGGAAGAAAACCTGATTCACACTGACTAGCGAAGAAAGCACTCAGATATAGTACTCTTAGTGGGGAGTTCTCCGCATTCTCTCTTAAAGTCTACATATGAAATAAGCTACATTGAGCAACAGTACCCAGTTGTAGCATGAAACTTGGTAATCACTGATATATTGACACTTGGAGACTTAATACTGGTTTCTACGGGAAGGAGTTTTATGTAAATAGTAAAAATAGCTAACTTTTATTGAATGTTGATTGTGACACCAATGTTTCTAAATACTTGGTATTTTAGTATTTTATCAATCAATTTTCTAGGATATATGTCCAAGGTAACTTCTATTGTTATCTTCATTTTGGAGATTCGAACACTGAAACATAAATTGAATATATATTAAAGTTATAAAACCATAGTGAAGGGAACACCAGCAGGGTATAGAAAGATGTTATTGAGCTGGAGAAGATAATTGTCTTTTCTTTGCCATTTAACAGTCTAATTCACCTTACCAGTTCCTTGACCAATATGTAACAGCTTTATAAAAGGAAGACTAGGTCACTTGACAATATAATGTTAGACTCATGTATCCTACACAAACCTGGTTAAGTTCTTGCCCACCCACATGTGAATAGTACATTTTCAGTACTACACAATCCCGCACTTTGTAACTCACCAAAACTAGAAACAAATGTGGTAAACTTGATAATCTTCTGAAAATTTAGTATTAATATGAGTTTATGAAAATAATAGAAATAGTATATTACATGCATAAGTATGTTTATATTAATATATTTTATTATATATTATATACATAAGTATGTATATATATTCTTATTATTTATTCATTTTTCTATGTTCCACAGTTGTACAATTTCTGGCACATGGTGTATACTGAGTAAATATTATCTTCCTCCCTTCTGGGAGAAACCATATTTATGCCAGAGTAATCAATGATATAAATTAATGTTGAGTGTTTCAGCACATATTTTTTCCTTCCAGCACTCAAAGTCTGAATGAGGATTGCTACAGTAAAGGTCAATCTGGCTACAGGGTGAGACCGTGTCTCTAAAATCTAAGAAAAGTGTATAGACAACAATATGCTGTCCATTTTAGAATATGAGTCTGGAGCAGTTTACAAGAATGACTCTATCAGGGGAATTTCCATCGGCTATATTATGAAAACAAATAAAAGAAAACCAAATATACTTTATGAGAAAATGCCCCATTCTCCAAGATACAATAAAATTGTTGAAAACTAGGGAACAGCCACGAGGCTTCCAGTAATGAGACAGGAGAGAGCATTTCAGCAATGTTTTCATTTTGCAAAATCATCTATCACTGAAAAGTAGTCTGAATTGTCTGTCTTGTTTTCAATTTTTCCAAAATATATTCAGATGAAAGTAACTTGAATTGGCTATCTTGTTTTTCTACTTTATTCCAGATTTATTTTTGATTATAGCTCCCCTTTTGAATTTAGATGTTCTCTCTTTGGGGGAATGAATAGCATTATGTTCAGCCTTCTCTTACCAATCTGAAATGAAGAAGGAAAAGTTCCAGGATGACAAATTGTTTTTTTTTCATGGAGTTCTTCTGATTCTACCAGGCTGCTCAGAACCTTTGGGGATGAAATCAGGCAATATACAAGACTATCAGATCACTGCCTCCAGCGTCTTCAGAACACTCAACATGGACATGTTCACCTGGGAACCACGAAAAGCCAGACTTGACAAGCAAGGCAAAGTAAATGCCTGGACCTCCGGCCACAATGACCAGTCGCAGTGGTTACAGGTAATGGCCTGAGAATGTCTCACCACTCACCACCCTTGAGCTATAAAAGATTTCATAGTGGCTAACTGAGTGCCAGAATTATTAGCTTGCACTGTTTTAAATATGACTTTCCTATTTGACTTTTCCAAACTGGGACAACAGAATTTTTTTATGAAATAATATCTCTGGCTCATAGCCTCTCAGCACTGATTTATATATGCAGACTGTGAGCAACCTGGCTGGGTAAAGTATACCAGATCACTCTGTATACACCTGATCAAATTTGAGGCAATCTACCTTCTACATTTGATGGTTTATATTATATTTAATTTGAAAGTTAACATCAGGATTCAAAGACATTGAAATCATGGTACTGACCTGCAGGGATTCTCATAGTATCATGACCCATCATAGAGTATCTCCTTACCTCTGGTTGTCAACCACTGAGATAATTTGATTACGCTTTTGCCATATAATTAACTTTAAAAAATGTGGATTCTGCAGAGTCTGTTTATTACCTGTAATTAAAGTAAGGTTGCATCTAATTCCTTTTAAAACAGTCCTCTTGAAATACCTTTATTTGGGGAATACGTAGTTTTGTTAACGTCTCTTGTTGCAACAAAAATATGATGACTGAAATTTCATAATGAGGTTAGTTTCTTTGATGCACATGTTCTCTGCTTTGAGTTTATGCTTTATCAATGAGTATAAAAACCTGCAGTAAACCATGATATGTCCTTAAAACACAAAACCACTTAAAACAACAAGTCACATTTGCAATTATTAAGTTCACCTGAAATTTCCAATTCTTCTTTTTAGTTTTGTCACTGGGTTTTACATTATTTTATTATATTCTCAAAATTAGACACAGTCAATTTTTAGTTGCCTTAAATTTTGCTTCACCCATTATTTAGCTTACAGACATAATAGGTAACTATATATGAGTCTCTCTCTTTAAATCAGGGGTGTGTTTTTTGTGTATTACTCCATCATCTTACCTGCTATCCTTATCTAGGCTGTAACACTGCTCACAGCATTAAATCATTGATGTAACAAATTATTACATGTGAGGCTCCATTGACTCAGCTCATGCACTAAAGCACCAGCTTACTGCGGCCCTGACCTGAAGACATCACTTGTTTTTTATAATACATCTTTAAACTAACCAATGACAGCAGTGACTTCTTCCATGTTGTTGCTAAGTGATCTTTCCTATCACCAGCCCTCATCAACTGTTAATTCTCTCACTAACCTGTCTCTTAGAAACTCTACAGGCTCCGATCAACTGATTTACCAAATACCGGAGATTGTAGCTGCTAAAATGGAGACCAAAGAATCTTGAAATTATTACCATTCTTAAAATCCGGCTCTTATTTTCTGATATGAAGAGCCACTCTGATTTCTTGGGTACCCTTAAATCTCATTAACCGTCTCCCCAGTGTCTATACTTATGCTTTAAAAAATATGCTTTTCTAATCAGAATATGTGAGTGTGTGAGTGGGAGGCAAGTGTATGAGTGTATGCTAAAACACAAACACAGTTTTGTTTCACTTTTGCTGAAAATTTTCCACTTTCTCTGTTTCTGAGAATACAATACAGATTCCTAATACAGCCTAAAAATTTTCTCTGATTTGTCCTCTTCGTCTTTTATCATACTCATTTAAATTTTCTCAATTCCTCAAAATTAACACTATCTATTTCTCCCTGTTATGTTAAAAATTGAATCTTCCTAAAGAAAAGGAAAACACAAAATGACCAGCCTTCTGACACTAGATCCTTCAGTAAAGCTTTGGATATTGTTTTCTGTGGAAAAAGTTGACTATTAGCTATGCTCTACCTGTATCTGATCTAGGATCTCTCCTATGTATGTTAGTTTCACATTAGCATAGATGAATAACTTACAAGACCTTAGTGGAGCCCAGAAACCACAGGTCATACTGAACAGTATGTAGGTTTTTTATAATATGCTTTTGCAGGATTGTCATTCAGTGAAAGAACTAAATCAGATCCATCTTTGTTATCTACTTTGGTGCCCTTTTTTCTTATCCCTCTTATATTTGGGTATAATGTAGAAGTAAAATAAAACTTACTTGAACAAAATTGTTTCAATGGAGTGACAGATAATATGATGAACATAGTTAGTGAGTAATGGGCAAGAAGCATACACAGTTCAGATACACTGAACAAGGGGAGGTGATTTATGTGTTGGACAGAACAGATTCTGACAAAATCCCATGACAACACTAAGAGAGAAGTACTACTTAAAAGCTGTAAAATATTTATTTCTGGAATACCTACTTAAATTATAATTGTGTTTGTTATGTGAACTAAAACATGACGAAGGAAAGCCATAGGAGACAAGGCTGCTGCTTTACCATGCATTCAACAATACCCTTGCTGTAGTAATATCAAGCAATTTTGAAATTGCAAAGCCATGCTAGATTGTTAGCTTCAAAATGTGTGGTGTACTGCAATGGATGCCTTTCTCAGCATGTACTCCAGTTCCTAAACAAATAAAACAATTGGTTATAACACGTAGGAGTTATTTCCCAATGACTTGTTTCATGGAGCTAATTATTTCAAGAGAAATTCAAGCAATGCATTTTGGTCTATACAGTATATATTTGATCCTTTGTATAAAAAGCCAATTGTTACTATTCTCAAATATTTTCTTATACTATGTATCAAATTAACTCAGACATATCAGGCAAGCATTTTGCCACTGAGTAGCAACTGCAACCCTAACAATTATCCGTAAAATTTTTAAATATATGTTTATGTATGTATATATGCATGTATACGTAATTTTTATTAAAGATCAAGCTTTAATGTACAATAATAACACAATAATATATGTCCTTTTAAATTAATAGTGTAAATAAATGATGGAAAGGATACATTGACTTCTTTAGTATTCACAATGATAAAGATAAACTACTTTTGATATTTTGCTATAAAATACTTAAATTTTTAAGTATCCAAGTCACCTCTAAGGTATTCTGATTATAAGTAAGACTATTTAGTATTCATAATAGCTTCTAAAGTACTGAAAATGTTATAAACAGAAATAGCACCTAAGCAGATAGGTATATTCTAGAAATACACAAAGGAATGGCTAAAGGCAAATTTCTTCAGAAAGATAAAAATGAAACAAATCTATTTACATGAATAGATGTGCGATTTTCAGAGCAAACCTCCATCCATCACTTGTTTAAAATGTCTTCTTAAAGGTTTTTGTGCACCAGCATCGATTTACCCTCTTGATGACTTACTTTCTGTCAATTCTGAGACCAATTCTTCAGGTGGATATCTAACTTTTGTCCTGTCAAAACATATCCAGTCTCTCCAAGGAAAAAATAACCTGACAATTTCTATACGTTTATTTATTTTTCTGGCATTGTGCAAGGAAAAACTACAAGAATGGGAGTATTTTTCCATGTTTTCTACTTAAGAAAACCTACTGCACACTGTTAGCACTGGTTCTGGTGTTTAGCTGTGAGTAAGTTTAATGTAATGATATTTTTTGAGCTGTTGACACATTTAGAATACTTTTTTATCCTTACGCGAGTATTCTGAAATCATGTATTTAGTTTTGTTCTTAAATATAATACATCAATCACGACTAACGGCACTTCATAAGGGAAACCATTCTGTCATCCTTCCTTCATCAGTAATCTTTTCTAAATTGTTTTTAACAAGTCACTTTTACATATCAGCATTACATGGAAGAGTTTTACTCATGCTTAATGTTTTGTTGTATCTTAATCAAATACTACTTCATCATGAAATTTATAATAAGTTAGTCTTACCAAATACTCTTCCATTTAATTATTACATATTAGAAGAAATTTTATGTATTCCTTTAGGAATTCCTGTGCTTTATAACTTCAACATGTAATGCTTTTCAGGACTCTAATATTCTTGCCTGTGTCCTCTATGATATGGAAAGGTCTTGAACTCTCATGCAGATGCTGCTGTGTTAGTGTTTCCTGTGTGAGAATCATGACTTATCAGCTTCCTTGACTTACTTTTAATCATGAATCCTTATGACGATTCCACCTGAACATGGCGAAAGTGTATGGAGGTTCACAGACAACATTAAAGGAGGCATTTTTCAGATTTCCCAAAAGAGGCATTCTATGATGCTGCAGTGCATCATAATAAAATAACCTGCTATTAACGTGGTTTCCAGGATGTGGTAGCAAATGGATCTCTGATTTCAAGGCCAACTTAGTCTACAGAGAAAGAACCAGGGCAACCAGGGCTACTTAGAGAAACCATCAAGACAATTAAAAAGAGCTTAAGAAGACCGACAACATCAAAGGATAGTTTCTACTACTTTCTAAAACTCTCACTGCTACAGTAAATGTCCTACAGTAATAATACCTGAGTATTCCTCAAACATTTAGCCGGGTTTTTATCCCAAAAAAGAAAAAAAAAAGTATCCGTTGGGACTGGGCTCTACATTTCCATATTTGACTGCTTCTAATATTTTGTAATGATCTTTATCTATTGCGGAGAAATTTCCTCATTAAAGGATGAGGACTGCATTTATGACTGTGTATTAGTAAACATATTGAGAATGAAGTTAGATTGTGATAGTTTAATAAAGTGGTGGTTATAACTTCTCCAAGTCCATGATTTTCTTAGTCCTGGAGAGTTGCCTAGGTTTCCAGAAACAGGCCTAATTTCACTCTTAAATTCAATTACAGAGCTTTTGGTTACTACCAAGGTATGTGTGCCATTACTGCACCCTTGCAACTATCTGCCATGCTTGTCACTATTGTGGTTCATAGGCATCATAGCTTGTTAGGACTCTTGGCTGTTTCCCTCCTTTGAAATGTTCAGTGTCCCTCTGATACCATGAAAATTACCCCACAGGAAGCAGGAATTCAGGTCAATTCCAGCACAGGGGATTCTGGGTACTGCACTAGAAGTGCATGGAGTCTTAAACAATAGTAACTTAACTTACAATATGAAGGATTGTCTTGGACATCTCTGACCAACAACTTCAAAGACATCTTCTTCCCTGCTGTTGGCTTTTGGGTAAATGATATTTGCCATTTGGAAGGAGCACTGTCTGCTCAGATGGTCTCTGTTGAGAAGTCAGGTGTGGTTCTGATGGGTTTGCCATTATATGTTACTTATCCTTTCTTCCTTGAAGCTTTTAGTATTTTTTCTTTGGTTTGTATACTTACTATTTTGATTATAATGTGGTGGGAGGACTTTCTTTTCTGGTTTAATTATTAGATGTTCAATAAGCCTTTTGTATGATTATAGGCCTCTTCTTCAAATTAGAGAAATTTTCTTCTATGATTTTGTTGAAAATATTTTTGGGGCCATGGAGATGGGAATCTTCTTTTTTCTCTATTCCTATTTTTCTTAAGTTTTGTATTTGTATGTTGTCTTGGATTTCTTGGATGGTTTGTGTCAAGAATTATTTTAGATTTAACATTTTCTTTGAAAGTTACATTTTTTCCATTGTATCTTCCACACTTGAGATTATTTCTTCCATCTTTTGTAGTCTGTTGGTTATGCTTACCTCTGTAGTTAATGTTTTCGTCCCTAAGTTCTTCCTCACCATGATTTCCTTTGTTTGTATTTTCTTTAACTTTTCCAATTCTACCTTCAATCTTGAATTGTTTTGTTGGTTTCCTTCACCTGTCTGAATGTATTTTCCTTCAATTCCTTCACTTGTTTGCTTAAACTTTCCTCTGTTTCTTTTTTTTTTATTTTTATATCAATCACAGGTTAGGTACTTTGCATCCCAGGCATAGCCCCCCTCCCTCATTCCCTCCCACCCTCCCACTCCCTCCCTCATCTTCCTCCTCCCTGACCCCTCCAAGTCCACCAACAGGGGAGGACCTCCTCCCCTTCCATCCAACCCCAGCTCATCCTGTCTCCTCAGGACTGGCTGCAATGTCCTCCCCTGGGATCTAGCCAGTCTGTCACTCCCCAGCTTGTATGGGGGAGGGTCAAAGAGTCAGCCATCAAGTTCATGACTGAAACAGTCCCTGTTTCCCTCACTAGGGTCTTCAG
>CM053764.1:33822539-33857232 GCA_028658305.1 Pachyuromys duprasi
GTGGCAGCCATCTTGGATCTCCCCTGTTTCTTTTATTTATTTCAACAATTTGATTATTTCCTCTCTGAAGGACATAAACTGTTTGGCTGCATCATCCTGTATTTCTTTACAGATGGCCATAGTCTGTTTGACTTTATCTTCCTCTATTTCTTCACGCATTTTTTTTCTCCATTATCCTCTTCACAAGCATATAGGTAAGGCTATCTTCTCAAAATTCACTTATGATACGGTGTCCATGGCTACTTGCCCTGGATAACTGGATTCTGGGGATACTATATTGCTTTGGCTTTTAGTGGTTGTGCTCTTATGCTGGCCTCTACTCGTCTGGCTGTCTTGGGTGTTGGCTGTTAGTTTCTTGTGCCTGCTGGAATTCTGGGTTGGGAAGAATCCCTTGGCAGGAAGATGATTGTTTTGATGGGAGTTTCTTTAGCTTTTTAGATATGGTGCTTCTCATGGAATTGCCACAGCTCACTTCCAGTCTATGGACCTGTATGGTAACTGTGGTCATTAGTAGACAGGGGGACTCTTCTCTCACCACAAGACCTGAAGACAGCTGTCCTGCCACTGGGTTTCTTGCTCTGAATTTAGTGGGTTGCTTCTCTTGCACTGTTTGCTAGGTGTAACCTTCTTGAGAACCACAGAGCCCTGTGGTTTGGTCATTTTAGCTATGGAGACAGGTTTTGCCTTGGTGTAGTGTCTGGGGGCTGATCCAGTGGATCCCAGGCTTCTGTAGGTCTGAGGTTGGAGCCCTGTGCAGTACCCAAGTTATAATCAATGACAGATGAGCTCAGCATGCATGCCTGGGGCAGGAGGTTAGAGCTGGAGCCTGTGGGAGCCCAGGAAGTTTTAAGGGGATTAGCTGGTATCCTGAGATCAGACCTGATATTTCCCACACCTTGGGATTTCCTTCTGACAGGGAGACCCAGTCTGTAGTGTTTGGGGGTCCACAGTTCAGTCTGGGATGGTGAGTAGAGCATGCAGGTGCAGGCGAGTGGTTCTGCAGGAACTTGGGAACTTTTTCTGAGAACTTTTCCGGGGAATAGGGATTTCAGCTGTGTGCCCTGAAGTTGGACCTGATGTTTCCTTTCATCCCAACAGTGAAACCCAGTTTTTGGTGCTTTGGGGCCCACAGTTCTGTCTGGGAAGGTAGTCAGGTTTACAATCTTTACCGCGGACTGAGCACCTGCTGGAGCCTGGGACTTTTCCAAGGAATTGTCTGGGTGACCTGGAGTCAGTCCCAACTGTTTCCTTCACTGCGGGGTTTTCTTTCCACTGGAAAACCTAATCTCTGATGTTGTGAGGCCCACAGTTCACTCTGGGATGGTGATCAGAGCACAGGGTTGTGTGGCTCTGGGCTGGAGTTCCTATAGGGAACCCAGGAACTCTTTGGGGGTTTAACTGAGTTTCCTGAGAATGGACCCAATTGCTTCCCACACCTTGAGGTTTCCTCTTACCTAGGAAACACATTCACTGGTGTTTTAGGACCCAGAGTTCAGTCTGTTGGTAGTTGTGCAGTCACTGCTGTTCTGCTTTTCTGACACAATGTCCTCTCAGGGCCACCATCTTGGATCCCTCCATAAAAATGTTTTTCCATCACATATTGGTTTTGAATTAAAAAAACACACACACACTAAGAGATTTACAGTTAAGTTTCAGTAAACTAGTCAATAGTCATCTTGTATTCTCAGCTGAATTAGGAAAATTACAGAAAGTACTGTCTAATAATCCCTTCTTTCTCTTCCTGTCCTTTGTATAACATCAAGATAGCATCTTTGACACTACCAAATTTAATAAATAAAAAATGAAGATATGTGTGCTGGTTAGCCATTTGTTAACTCCACACAAGGCAGAGTCACTTGGTAAGATAGACGCTCAAATAAGAAAATGATTGCATCAGAATAGCCTGTAGGAAAGTCTATGAGGCATTTTCTTGATTAATGATTGCTGTAGGAGGGAGCAGGCCATTGTGGGTACTTCCTCACCTGGACAGGTGATCCTAAGCTATGAAAAAACAAGAATAACGGGCTGAGCAATCCTTGGAGAGCAAGCCAGCAAGCAATGGTCCTCCACAGCATCTGCTTATGTTCTTGCTTCCATGTTCCTGTCTTAAAATTTTGCCCTGATGTCCCTCAATCATGTGCAATAAAAAGAAAGTATATCTATTCTACCATAAATTGATTTCAAAATGTTTTATCACAACAACAGAAAAATAAATTAGGACAGTGTCTGTGTTTGTGTGATTGTGTGTATGTGTGTTTTCCTTTCTCCAAAGTAAAAGTTTAAGATATAAAATGAAATTCAAGACAATACAGTTTTAGAAGGTAGCAAATTGCAAAAGGTGCCTGAAAATGTCATAAATTGGCCTCAGCAAAATAAATACATTTTATAAATATAAATAAATATTTTAATTATCTAACAATTTTTAAGCTTTTAAATTAAATTACTAATAAATATTAACAAATTAAAATATACATTATATCATTTTTGAATCTTGCCTACTGAAGCTCCACTTTTTGAGAAGTCATGTGTTTTAAGAGCCTTAACATTAACTTTCAACAGCTGAGCAAATTTCTCTAACATTTATGATCTAAGTTCTCTGACTGATTCAAAATGAAGAGAAAATATTTAATATTTAATCAACCAGGAATAAAAGTACTTCATATCATAATTTAGTAAATTATGAAATATGAATCATTTTGGTACAATTCAAGAATCTGAGGAAAAAGAAAGGATTTGGATGGATTAAAAAAAACTGGCTCTTTGATCACCTCCCTCAGGGTGGGGATGCAGCTTTGCCAGGCCACAAAGGAAGAAAATGTAGCCAGCCTTGATGAGACCTGATAGGCTAGAGACAGATAGAAGGGGAGGAGATCCTCCCCTATTAGGAGACTAGGGAAAGGATATAGGGAGAGAAGAGGTAGGGTGAGTGGGACAGGAGAAGAAGTGGGAGGAGGCTGCAGAGGGAATACAAAGTGAATAAATTATAATAAATGAAAATAAATTTAAAGAACTTATTTTAAAATAATATATCGTAAGTTGTTGACAGTGAATACACTATATAATTATTTATTGCCTTATTGGTAATGACTGTAGAAAATGCATAATTCATTTACAAAATATAACTGCAAAAATGAATAAATGGCAATACAATGATTAACAACAATAAAAATACCATGCCAAGGAAAATGGCTTTTTGGTCTATTGTATGTGGAATTTATAAATTTAAGACAGTCTGAACAATATTTCAACAAAATTAGCAAAATTTCTATTTCCCTCCTCTTCCAGAAGATTCCCTGCAGTCTATCCAAAGTTTGGTTTTGAGTCTCAGAATCTCCTTTGGTACCCTGGGATGTAGACTATTTCAGAGGTGCCTCTGTGGAAGGCGCCTGTACTCTTGCTTGTCTTCTCCTACTTCCAATGTCTATCCTGTTTCAACTTATGGAAGGAGAGGAAGATAGAAAGACCTGGAGGGGACAGGAACTCCACAAGGAGAAAAACAGAGCCAAAAATCCAGTGCCCACAGGGCCCTGCAGAAACTGATACTACAATCAAGAAACACATGGACAGGATCTAAACCCTTATTCAAAGGAAGCCCATAGGCTGCTCAGTTTCCAAGTAGGTTCTATAGTATAGGAGCTGTCTCTGACATGAACTCGGTGGCGGGAACTGTGATCACTTTTACCTGGAGTGTATAGCCTTGTCAGGCCACAGAGGAAGAGGAGGCAGCCAACCTTGATGAGACCTGATGGGCTAGGGTCAGATAGACAGGGAAGAGGTCCTCCCCTACTAGGGGATTAGGGGGAGAAGAGAGTGGGTGGGTGGGACTGGGAGGAGAAGAGGGAGAGGGCTACAGCCTGGATACAAAGTGAATAAGTTGTAATAAATAAATAGATTAATTAATTAATTAAATTTACAAAAGGAAAAAAGACAAAGCATTTTTTAAAAATAGCAAAAGGAGTCCAAGATGGCAGCTATCATCTGAGGGGCAGAGGATCCGAAACTCTGAAATTGGTGAGTGGAGGGAAAGCTGAACACAGAACATTGACATTGAGGTCTCTTGGGTGAGAGGGAACAACCGGTGAGCTAGGACCTTTTGGATCCAGATCACCTGTGGACATCTCTGCACTTTCCCTCTTCCTGCTTGAGGAGGAAGTAATGGTTGCCCCAAGACCTAGTCTCTGTGCTCTGTGACTGAGATGGCAGAGGCTGTGGCAGCTGTATGGACTTCCCAGTTTGGCAGCTGTCGCAGCAGCTGCCCCAACCAGGATTCCTCCTTGCTAGTTGACTGAGACAACAGAAACAGTGGCTGTACAGTCCTCCCAGGTCTGTGATGTGTGCTGCCCCAAATACAGATCTCTCTGCCCAGCCAAACAGTGGACACCACTGAACTGAGAGATCTCCTACATTTTCATTTGCCCCTGTGGGCTCAAATCTGAGAGTACAGAACAGGAGGAACCCCTGTGCTTTCCAGATAGGTATGCTAGAGGGTGAGTATGACTTCAAGCGAGTGTCTACAGAGTACCAGACCCAGGGTCCCTCCATGCTAGCAGCAAGATCCGATCCCTCCCACCCACACCCCCACTGTGGGTACCATAAAGACCCTTGGGACAGCATTATCAACATTGAAGCCCCTGTTCTGTGGGTCTCCAGTGGAGTCCAGACAAATAATTTCGGTATCAAGATGGTGCAACACAGACATATCCGAATACTTGGAGGATAGTATGTCAGGCCTGTGGGCCACTGAAGCATTCAGGGCACCTTCTCATGCACATTGCGCCCACAAACTGCACCAGCGCACTACCTGCACTTATGTTCCACCCTTCTGGGAGTCCACACTCTAGCACCCTGTTCTTCAAGGCTTACTTCTATGCATACTCCCACGCTTGGGCACACGTGCCTGGGACCTTCCTACATTGGCTACATCAGAAACACCAATATCCACTTTTGAACCAGCAGACATCTCTCAACTGCCTGAGGACTATTCCAGACACCAGACACAGAGGGACCCAGTCTGAAGTACAGACCACAGGAACATGCAACAAAGGTTACAGATAACCAGATAGCTAGAGGTTGGAGTAAGAACATATCCAACAAAAATCAGGACACCATGGCTTCACCAGCAACACTCAAAATCAATTGATATTTTCATTCAACAGAAACAGGAAATTGATCTCAAATCTGTGCTTATGCAGTTATTAAAGGCACATAAAGAGGAAACAAACAAATCTCTCAAAGAAATACAGGCCAATACATCCAAACAAGTAGAGGCACATGGGGAGACACAAGCAGTGGCATATAGAGAAGAAACAAACAGAAAAATACAGACCATGAGGGAGAGACAGGAATTCATATTCACACAGATGAAGGAAATGGTGCAAGACATGAAAAAAGAGTTAGAATCAATAAAGAAAACAAAAACTGAGAAAACCCTGGAGTTGGATAACTTAGAGAAAAGATCAGTAACCACAAAGGTAAGCATGACCAACAGAAGACAAGAGATGGAAGAGAAAATCTCAGGTGCTGAAGATACACTTGCAGAAATTGATATATCGCTCAAAGAAAAGTAAAATCAGAAAAGTCCCAAACACAAAACATCCAAAAAATCAGGAATGCTATGAAAAGATGACATCTAAGAATAATAGGAATAGATAAAAAGAAGATTCCAGGCATCCAGAAAATATTTTCAAGAAAATCATAGAAGAAAAATTCCCCAATTTAAAGAAAGTGATGTGCATAAACATACAAGAAGCCTACAGAACATCAAATAGACTAGTCCAGAAAAGAAACTCCTCACATCATGTCATAATCAAAACAATAAATCTACAGAACAAAAAAAAAGCATAAAAAGCAGCAAGGGAAAAAGGCCAAGTAACATATAAAGGTAAACCTATCAGAATCACACCTCTCAGACTTCTCAGCAGAAAAGATGAAAGCCAGAAGAGCCTGGGCATATGTCATGCAGACTCTAAGAAACCACAGATTCCAACCCAGACTACTATACCCAGCAAAGCTTTCAATCACCACAGATGAATGGAAATCATCACAAAATATTCCATGACAAAACTAAACTTAAACAATATCTAAACAGCAACTCAGCCCTATAGAAGATACTAGAAGGAAAACTCCAATCTAATGAAATCAACTACAGCCAAGAAACACATGATGTAGGTAACTTAACAAAAAATTAAAACAGACATACAAACAGGATATCAGCACCAACTCCACAAAAAAAGAAACTAACAATCATTGGTCACTATTACCTACCAAATTCAATGGACTCAATTCTCCAATAAAACGACACAGACTAACAGAATGGTTGTGGAAACAGGATGCAACATTTTGCTGCATCCAAGAAATGTACCTCTGCAACAAAGATAAACACTAACTGAGCATAAAGGCCAGAAAAAAATGTTTTTAAAGCAAACAAACCCAGAAAAAAGCTGGGGAAACTATCCTGATATCTAATAAAATACTTTCTTTTTTACTATTATTTTTATTATTAGTTACATTTTATTAACTCTGTATCCTAGCTGTATCCTGCTCCCTCATTCCCTCCCAATCACACCCTCCCTCCCTCATATATTCCCTGTCCCTTTCCAATTCCACTGATAGAGGAGGACCTCCTCCTCTTTCATCAGTCCCTGGTTTATCATGTATCTTCAGGACTGGCTGCAGTCTTCCTCTGTGACCTAGCAGGGCTACTCCTCTCTTGCAGAGTGGGGAGGTCAGAGAGTCTGCATTGAGTTCATGTCAGAAATAGTCCCTGTTCCCCTTACTAAGGTACCCACTTGGATACTGAGCTACCATGGGCTATATCGGAGCAGGGATTCTAGGTTATATACATGGTCCTTGGTTGGAGGAACAGTCTCGTATAAGACCCCTGTGCACAGATATATTTGGTCCTTGTGGAGTTCCTAACTTCTCCAGATCATATTAACTCCCCTTTCTTTCATATGATTCCCTGCACTCTGCTGAAGGTTTGGTTATGAGTCTCAGTTTCTGCTTTGAAACACTGCTAGGTAGAGTCTTTCAGAGGCTCTCTGTGGCAGGACCCTGTCCTGTTACTTGTTATCTCCTACATCCAATGTCCATCCCATTTGTCTTTCTAAGTGAGGATTGATCATCTTACCCCAGGACCTCTTTTTGTTTATCTTCTTGAGGTGTACGGATTTCAGTATGTTTATCATATCTTATAGGTCTAAATTAATGAGTATATACCATGTATGTCTTTCTCCTGGGATACCTCACTCAGAATGATATTGTCTAGATCCCACTATTTGCCTGCAAATTTCATGATTTCCTAGTTTTTAATTGCTGAGTATTATTCCATTGTGTAAAAATACCATTCCTCAGTTGATGGTCATCTGGATTGCTTCCAGGTTCTGGGTATTACAAATAAAGCTGCTACAAACATGGTTGAGCAAATGTCCTTGTTGTGTACTTGAGCAACTTTTGGATACATGCCTAGGAGTGGTATAGCTGGGTTTTGGGGAAGCGCTATTCCTAATTGTCTGAGAAAGAGCCAGATTGATTTCCAAAGGGGTTGTACCAGTTTACATTCCCACCAACAATGGAGGAGGGTTCCCCTTTCTCCACAACCTCTCCAGCATGTGTTGTCATTTGAGTTTTTATTCTTAGCCATTTTGATAGGTGTAAGGTGAAATCTCAGGGTCGTTTTGATTTGCATCTCTCTGATGGCTAAGGACGGTGAACATCTCTTTAAGTGTTTCTCTGCCACTCTATATCCCTTTACAGAGAATTCTGTTCAGCTCAGCACCCTTTTTCTTAATTGGAATGCTTGATTTATTGCTTTTTAATTTCTTTAGTTCTTTATATATTCTGGATATCAGGTCTCTGTCAGATATAGGGTTGGTGAAGATCCTTTCCCAGTCTGAAGATTGTCATTTTGTTCTGACAACAGTGTCTTTTGCTTTACAGAAGCTTTTCAGTTTCATGAGGTCCCATTTATTGATTGTTGATCTCATAGAGCCTGTACTGTTGGTGTTCTGTTCAGGAAGTTGTCTCCTGTGCCAATGAGTTCTAGGGTCTTCCCCACTTTTTCTTCTAACTGATTTAGAGTATCTGGTTTTATGTTGAGGTCTTTGATCTACTTGGACTTTAGTTTCAAGCAGGGTGATAAACATGGATCTATTTTCACTTTTCTGTATGTAGACTTCCAGTTGAACTTGTACCATTTGCTGAAGATGCTGTCTTTTTTCCATTGAATGGTTCTGGCTTCTTTGTCAAAAATCTGTGGGTGTGTGGGTTCATTTCTGGGTCTTCTATTTGGTTCCATTGATCCTCCTTCTGTTTCTATGCCAATAACATGCGGTTTTTGCTCTGCGGTTTTACTATTGCTCTGTAGTAGAACTTGAGGTCAGGGATGGACATACCCCCAGATGATCTGTTGTTGTACAAGATTTTTTTGGGAGATTCTGGGTTTTTTGTTTCTTCATATGAAGTTGAGAATATTTCTTTCAAAGTCTGTAAAGAATTGTGTTGGTATTTTGATGGGAATTTCATTGAATCTGTAGATTGCTTCAGGCAGAATGGCCATTTTCTCTATGTTAATCATACCAATCCAAGAGCATGGGAGATCTTTCCATTGTCTGATGTCTTCTTCAATTTCTTTCTTCAGAGACTTGAAGTTTTTTCAATCTGGTCTTTCACTTGCTTGGTTAGAGTCACCCCAAGATACTTTATGTTAGTAGTGGCTACTATGAAGGCTGTTGTTTCTGTGATTTCTTTCTCAGACCTTTTGTCTTTGCTATACAGGAGGGCTTCTGATTTTTTCAGTTGATTTTTTTCATCCAGCCACTTTGCTGAAGGTGTTTAGGAGCTGAAGGCATTCTCAGGTTGAATTTTTGGGGTCACTCATGTATACTATCATATCATCTACAAATAGTGACACTTCTACTTCTTCCTCTCTGATTTGTATCCCCTTGATCTCCTTTAGTTGTCTTATTGCTTTAGCTAGGACTTCAAATACTATGGTGAAGAGATAAGGAGACAGTGGGCAGCCTTCCCTTGTCCCTGATTTCAGTGGGATTGATTTAAGTTCCTCTCCATTGAGAATGAGTTGGCTACAGGCTTGCTGTATATTGCCTTTTCTATGTTTAGGTGTGTGCCTTGTATCCCTGATTTCTCCAAGAATTTAATCATGAATGGGTGTTGGATTTTGTCAAATGCTTTTTTGGCATCTAGGGAGATGATCATGTGGTTTTTCTCCTTCAGTTTGTTTCTGTGGTGGATTACATTGTTGGATTTCCTTATGTTGAGCCACTGTTTCATGCCTGGGATGAAGCCTACTTGGTCATGGTGGATATTTTTTGTGTGTTCTTAGATTCGGTTTGCAAGTATTTTATTGAGTAGTTTTGCATCAGTGTTCATAATAGAGATAGGTTTGAAGTTCTCTCTTTTTGTTGGGGCTTCATGTGGTTTAGTTATCAAGGTGGCTGTGGCTTCATAGAATGAGTTTGGTAATATTCCTTCTGTTTCTATTTGGTGGAATACCTTAAAGAGAATTGGAGTTAGCACTTCTTTGCAGGTCTGGTAGAATTCTGCACTGAATCCTTGTGGCCCAGGGCTTTTTATGTAAGAGAGACTGTTGATGACTTCTTTTATTTCCTTGGGGGATGTAGGGCTATTCAATCTTTTTACCTGATCTTGACTTAAATTTGGTAGATGGAATCTATTCAAGAAAACTGTCCATTTCTTTTAGATTTTCAAATTTTGTGGCATATAGCCTTTTGTAGTATGACCTAATGATTTTTTGGATTTGCTCGGTGTCTGTAGTTATGTCCCCCTTTTCATTTCTGATTTGGATAGTTTCTCTCTGGCTTTAAATTAGTTTGACTAAAGGTTTGTCTATCTTGTTGATGTTCTCAAAGAACCAGCTCTTGGTTTCATTGATTCTTTGAATAGTTTTGTTTCTAATTGATTGATTTCAGCCCTGAGTTTGATTATTTCCAGCTGTCTACTCCTCTTGGGTTTGTTTGCTGCTTTTTTTCCCCAGGCTTTCAGTTGGGCCATTAAGTTCCTTGTATGAGATTTCACAAATTTCTTCTGGAAGGCACTGCTTTCATTGTGTCCCATAAATTAGGGTATGTTGTACCTTAATTTTCATTGAATTCTAGGAAGTCTTTAATTTCTTTTTTTTTTATTTCTTCCTTAACCCAGCTGTCATTGAGCAGCAAGTTGTTCAATTTCCATATGTGTGTAGGCTTTTTGTTGATTCCATTTTTGTTAAGGTTCAACTTTAGTCCATGGTGGTCAGATAGAATACAGGGGATTATTTCAATCTTCTTGTATCTGTGGAGGCTTGCTTTGTGACCAACTATATGGTCTAGTTTGGAGAAGATTCCATGAAGTGCTGAAAAGAAGGTATACTCTTTTGAGTTTGGGTGAAAAGTTCCGTAGACATCTATTAAGTCCATTTGATTTAGGACCTCTGTAAGTGCATTTATATCCCTATTTGGTTTCTGTCTAGATGATCTTTTCCTTGGTGAAAGTGGGGCGTTGAAGTCTCCCACTATTAAGGTGTTGGGATCGATGTGTGATTTAAGTTTTAATAGTGTTTCATGTATGAATGTAGGCACTCTTATATTTGGGGCATAGATGTCAGAATTGTGATGTCCTCTTGATGGATTTTTCCTTTAATGAGAATATAGTGTCCCTCTTCATCTTTTTTTTTTATTAATTTTGGTTGAAAGTCTATTTTATTAGATATTAGGATAGCTACCTCAGCTTGTTTTCTGGGTCCATTTGCTTGAAAGACATTTTTCCAGCCCTTTACTCTGAGGTAGTGTTCATCTTTGTTGCAGAGTGCATTTCTTGGATGCAGCAGAATGTTGGATTCTGTTAGTCTGTGTCTTTTTATTGGAGAGTTGAGTCCATTGATGTTGATAGATAATAGTGACCGTTGAACGTTAGTTCCTTTTATTGTGGAGTTGGTGGTCTTACTGTGATTCATTGCTTGCTTTATTTTAATTTTTGTTGGGAGATTATCTGTATGCTACGTTTTCTTGGGTATAGTTGTTTTCGTTGGATTGGAGTTTTCCTTCTAGTATCTTCTGTAGAGCTGGTTTGCTGTGTAGATATTGCATAAATTTAGTTTTGTCATGGAATATTTTGTTTTCTCCATATATGTTGACTGAAAGCTTTGCAGGGTATAGTAGTCTGGTTTGGCATTGTGGTCTGTTAAAGCCTGTATGATATCTGCTCAGACCCTCTGGCTTTCATAGTTTCTGATGAGAAGTCCTGTGTGATTCTGAAAGGTCTACCTTTAAACGTTACTTGGACTTTTTCTCTTGCTGCCTTTAATATCTTTTCTTTGTTCTGTAGATTTAGTGTTTTGTCTATGATGTGATGTACTTCTCTTCTGGTCTAGTCTATTTGGTGTTCTGTAGGCCTCTTGTATATTTATGGGAATCTCTTTCTTTAAGTTGGGAAAATTTTCTTCTATGATTTTCTTGAAAATATTTTCAGGGCCTTGGAGCCTGGAGTCTTCTTTTTCATCAATTCTTATTATTCTTAGATTTTGTCTTTTCATGTCGTCCTGGATTTCTTGGATATTTTGTGTTTGGGACTTTTCTAGTTTTACTTTTTCTTTGAGAGAAGTATCAGTTTCTACGAGTGTATCTTCAGCACCTGAGATTTTCTCTTCCATCTCTTGTATTCTGTTGGTAATGCTTTCTTTGTGGTTCCTGATATTTTCTCTAAGTTCTCGAACTCCAGGGTTTTCTCAGCTTGTGTTTTCTTTATTGATTCCAATTCTGTTTTCATGCTTTGCACTATTTTCTTCATCTGTTTGAATGTGGATTCCTGTCAGTCCACGATGGTCTTTATTTTTTATTTCCTCTCTTTATGCCACTGCTTGTGCCTCTATTTGTTTGGCTATATTTGCCTGTGTTTCTTTGAGAATTTTGTTTATTTCCTCTTTCTTCATGTCCACTTGATTGGTCAAATCTTTGATGGATTTGTTCTTTTCCTCTTTAACTATATTTATATGGCTATTGCTCTGAGGGATTGGTTGTTTCCTCCTCATGGGGCTCAAATAATTGGGTAAGCATAGCTTTAAAGTCATTTTCCTGTGCTTCTGATGAATTGGAGTATCCATCAATTTTGGGGGTTGCTGGTGAAGCCATGATGTGGGTGCAGATGAGTGTGTGTGTGTGTGTGTGTTTGTGTGTGTGTGTGTGTAAATGTGCATGGAAGTGTGCCTCGAGGGACAGAGTGATAGAGAATGTTGAACCCTTGAGTGTTTGAAAGGGGCTTTGCCTTGCAGGCTCCTAGGGGGTTACTTGTGCATGTGCTGTAGATATAGCAGATGCTAATGATAGTCGTGGTGTAATTTCTGGTTTTATCTGCCTTAACTCCACTGTTGGACCTGCAGAACAGGGGCGTCAATGTCCCAGGAATACCTCTGTTTCCCACAGTGGATGTGTGGGTGGGAAGGGTCCAATGCCTTGCTGCTAGTTTAGAAGGATCCTGGATTGGGGTTCTGCAGACACTTAAGAGTGCACTCACTCTCAGCCAGGTCACATCAGCAAAGATTGGGGTATATGGGCCCTGTATTCTCTGGTTTGGCCTTACTTAGTCATTTGCAGGAGGACTGACACGCTCTGCCAGCTCAGTACTACCACAGCCACCAGGTTAGGATGGCGACGTGGATCTGGGACTCCAAAGCAGGACAGCTTGTGAGCCTGCCTCAGCTGCTGCAGTCTCCAGGCAATGAGCGCTGAGCTGAGAATCTTGGTGAGCTGGCTGTGCTGAGGAGGAGGTAGGCCCAAAAAAAGAGAGTGCCAGGAAATCAAAAGATCATTTCTCTCCTCCCACCAAGTCCACGGGTGACTGGAGACCAAAAGTTCTCACCTCATGCGATGATCCCTCTCATTTTGAAAGCTTCACCTTCATTTTCCTGGCTTCAGTCATCCTTCCACTCACCAATTCCAGTGCAGCAACTCCTCTGAAACTCAGAAAATGTGTATGCTGGTCGCCATCTTAAGTTCTCCCCTAAAATAGACTTTCAATCAAAATTAATCAAAACACATGAGAAAGGGTATTACATTATCATCAAAGGAAAAATCCACTAGGAGGACACCACAATCCTGAACTCCTATGCCCCAAATACAAGAGTACCTACATTTGTAAATAATATATTATTAAAGCTTAAATCACACATTGATCCTAACACCTTAATAGTGAGAGCCTTCAACACTCCACTCTCACCAATGGGCAGATCATTTAGACAGAAGCTAAATAAAGAAATAATGACAATTACAGAGGTCCTAAATCAAATGGATCTAATAGTGGTCTACAGAAACATTCCCCTGAACTCAAAAGAGTATACCTTCTTTTCAACACCTCATGGAACCTTCTCAAAAATTGAAAATATAGTCGGGCACAAAACAAGCCTCAACAGATACAAGAAGATTGAAATAATCCCTATTATACTATCAGAATACCATGGCCTAAAACTAGGCCTCAACAAAAAAAGAAATATCAAAAAGTGCACATATACATGTTAACCAAACAGCTCTCTACTCAATGACAGCTTTATCAGGGAAGAAAAAAAAAATAGAGACTTCTTAAAATTGAAGGGAAATGAAGGCACAACTTACCCACACTTACGGGACACAATGAAAGCAGGGCTAAGAAGAAAGTTCAAAGCACTAAGTGCCTCCAGAAAGAAGTATGAGCCATCTCACACAAGCAACTTAACAGCACACATAAAAGCCCTAGAATGAAAAGAAGCAGACACACCGAAGAGGAATAGATTATTGAAAATATTCAAACTCAGTGCTGAAACCAATGGATTAGGAAAAAAGAAAACAATTAAAGAATCAATGAAACCAAGAGCTAGTTCTTTGAGAAAATCAACAAGATAGAGGAATCCTTAGCCAAACTAAATAAAAGGCAGAAAGAAACTACCCAAACCATCAAAATCAGAAAAGAAAAGGAGGACATTAGGACAGACACACAAAAAAATTCAAACAACCATTAGGTCTTTCTACAAAAGCCTATGCGCTACAAAATTTGAAAATCTCAATAAAATGGACAATTTTCTTGATAGATTCAATTTACCAAAATAAAATCAAGATCAGGAAAATAGATTAAATATTCATTATCCCCCCAAAACAGAAGTAGTCATCAAATGTCTCCCTTCCAAAAAAGCCTGGGGCCAGATGGTCATCATGATACCTAAACCACACAAACAGCACCTAAAAGAAGAAAACTTGAGAACTACCTCATTTATAAACATTAATGCAAAGAATACTCAATAAAATAATCCCATACCAAATCCAAGAACACAAAATAAGATATAATTTACCATGATTAAGTAAGCTTCATACCTGACATGCAGGGGAGGTTCAATATGTAGAAGTCCAACAATGTAATCCACCATATAAACAAACTGAAGGAGAAAAAACACATGATCATCTCCTTAGATGCCAAAAAAACATTTGCCAAAATCCAACACCCATTCATGTTTAAAGTCTTGGAGAGATCAGGGATGCAAGGCACTTATCTAAACATATTAAGACAATATACAGCAAGCCTATAGCCAACATCAAACTAAATGGAGAGAAACTTAAATCAATCACACCAAACTCAGTGACAAGGCAAGGCTGCCCATTCTCTCCGTATCTTTTCAACATAGTTCTTGAAGTCCTAGCTAGAGCAATAAGACAACTAAAGGATATCAAGGGGATACAAATCAGAAAGGTAGAAGTCAAAGTATCACTATTTGCAGATAATATGATAGTTTACATGAGCCATCCAAAAAATTCAACCAGAGAACTCCTTCAGCTGATAAACACCTTCAGTAAAGTGACTGGATACAAAATTAACTTAAAAAAAATAACTAAATCTGTAGCCCTCCTATATACAAAAAACAAAAGAGCTAAGAAAGAAATTAGGGAAACTAAACCCTTTAGAGTACCCATATGTAACACAAAGTCCCTTGGTGTAACTCTAACCAAGCAAGTGAAAGACTGGTTTGAGAAAACTTCAAGTCTCTGAAGAAAGAAATTATAGAAGATAACAGATGATGGGAAGATCTCCCATGCTCATGAATTGGTAGGATTAACATAGTGAAAAAGGTCATCCTGCCAAAAGCAATCTACAGATTCAATGTAATTCCCATCAAAATACCAACCCAATTCTTTATAGACCTTGAAAGAACAATTCTCAATTGCTTATGGAAAAACAAAACAAAAAACAGAGTTGCTAATTCAATCCTGTACAATAACAGATATTCTGGAGTTATTGTTATCCCTGATCTCAAGGTGTACTATAAGCAACAGTAATAAAAACTGTATAGTACTGGCATAGAAACAGACTGTGGGTTCAATGGAATCAAGCAGAAAACCCAGAAATGAACCCACATGTCTACAGATATTTGATTTTTGACAAAAAAACCAAAACCATTTAAAGGAAAAAAGACAGCATCTTCAACAAATGGTGCTGGTGCAACTGGATTACTACATGAAGAAAAATGCAAATAGATCCATATTTATCACACTTAACAAAACTAAACTCCAAGTGGATCAAAGACCTCAACATTAATCCATACACACTAAAGCTGTTAGTAGAAAATGTGTAGAAGAGGCTTGAACTCATTGGCTCAGAATAACTTTCTGAACAGAACACCAAGAGAACAAACTCTAAGATCAACAATCAAAAAATGGGACATCATGAAACTGAAAAGCTTCTGTAAAGCAATGGACATTGTCATCAGAACAAAATGGTAGCCTGCAGACTGGGAAAGCATCTTCACCAACACCATATCTGACAGATCTGACAGAGGGCTAATGTCCAGAATATATAAAGAACTCAAGAAGTTAAACAGGACAAATCTAGTAATCCAATTTATGTATTGCTATGTTTTGTATCTGTGATGCTGAAGAGCAAACCCAAGGTCCTATGTGTGCTAAGCCAGCACTGTACTTTTTAATTAATTAATACCTGCAGGCCAGAAGAGGGCACCAGATCTCATTATAGATGGTTGTGGGCCACCCTACAGTTGCTGGGAATTGAACTCAGGACCTCTGGAAGACTAGCCAGTGCTCTTAACCTCTGAGCCATCTCTCCAGCCCCTAGTAATCCAATTTAAAAATGGGGTACAGAGCTAAACAGAGAATTCTCAATAAAAGAATATCGAACGCCAAAGGAACACTTGAACAAAAACAATAACAACAAAAAGACTGTCAGAGCCAACAACTGGTGCAGAGGGGCCTATGTAGTCTGAAGCACCAACCAAGGTCAATGCATAGTCTGGACCTAGGTCCTCTACCTATAAGTAGCAAATCAGCATCTTAGGCTTTATGTGGGTCCACTAATTATGGAGTGGGAGTTATCTCTGACATGGACTATGTTTCTTGCTTTTTTATATTTTCCCCTGATGGGACTGCCCTACCAGGCCACAGGGAAGGAAAATTAACTCAGTCCTCTTGTGAATACATGAGCTGTATTCCCTACATGAGTGTCTGGGTAGGGAGGCTTCTCTATTCTGAGGAATAGGGGAGGGGGTTGCAGGTGGGAGTGTAAGACTTGGAGGAGAGGAAGGAGGGGCCTATGAATGAGATGTAATTTGAATTAAAAATAAAAAGAAAGAAATGCTCAATGTCCTTAGTCATCAGGAAATGCAAATCAAAACGACCCTGAGATTTCACCTTATATCCATCAGAATAGTTAAGATCAAAAACCCAACTGATAACACATGCTGGAGAGGATGTGGAGAATGGGGAACCCTCCTCCACTGCTGGTGGGAATACAAACTTGTAAAACCATTTTGGAAATCAATCTGACAATTTCTCAGAAAATTAGGAACAGTGCTACCTCAAAATCCAGCTATACCACTCCTAGGCATATATCCAAAAGATGCTCAGTTATATTAAAGGATATTTGTTCAACCATGTTCATAGCTGCTTTGTCCTAACAACCATAAGAGAGAAACAATCCAGTTGTCCCTCAACAGAGGAATGGATACAGGAATTGTGTTATATTTAGACAATGGAATACTATTCAGCAATTAAAAACAAGGATATCATGAAATTTTCAGGGAAATATTGGGAACTGGAAAAGATCATCTTGAGTGAGGTATCCCAGAAGCAGAAAGACACACATGGTATATACTCACTTATAAATGGATACTAAGCATATAATATAGCATAAACATACTCAAATCTGTACATCTAAAGAAGCTAACCAAGAAGGAGTACCATTGGTAAGATGCTCAATCCTCATTCTGAAAGGTAATGGGGATGGACATTGGAAGAGGGAGAAATCAGGGAACAGAACAGGAGCTTAACACAGAGGGCCCCTGAAAGACTTTACTGAGTGGGGTATTAAAGCAGATGCTGAGTCTCTCAGCCACTCTTTGGGCAGATTTCAGGGAATCTTATGAAAGTAGGGGGAAATGAAAACCTGGAGGGGCAGGAGCTCCACAGAGAGAGCAACAGAACCAAAATTCTGGGCCCTGCAGTGTTTCTGAGACTGGTACGTCAACCAAGGACCATTCATGGAGATAACCTAGAACCCTTGCACAGATGTAGCCCATGGCAGCTCAGTCTCCAAGTGGGTTTTCCTAGTAAGGGGAACAGGGACTCTCTCTGACATGAACTCAGTGGCGCTGTCTTTGATCTTCTCTACCTGAGGGAAGAGCAGCTCTACCAGGCCAGAGAGGAAGAATATGAAAGACAGTCCTGATGAGAACTGATAGGCTAGGGTCAGATCAAAGGGGAGGAGGACCTCTACTATCAGTGGACTTGAGAAGGAGCATGGGAAGAGATGAGTGAGGGATGGCAGGACTGGGAGGGAATATGGGTGGAACTTCAGCTGGGATATAAAGTGAATAAATTATAATAAATAAAAATATATTAAAAAGATTTTTAAAATACATTTTAAAAAGAATAAATTAGCAAAATTAATAGAGTGGATAGCTGTACATTTTAGTGCTGACCTTTGTCAGCAGAACCTTACACCCCAGAGATTCATTTTCATATTAATTTGTTGGAAATTTATAAGAAATTAAGCTCCCAAATTAAATTTTTCTTATTTAATTTAGTCCATTTCTGATTGTAAAACAGTGTTATGTCCATAGAATTCATATCTAAAAAATGATTGGTTTCCCTATGTCTCTTTACTATTGATTTACAGAAGTGTTGAAAAAAAGACTTTTTAGGGATTAAGCAACCAGTGTGACCCAGGAATTATTTGTCAGAATTAGGAAGAAGTCTGCGTTTCAAGGCACACTGCCACTATTATGCACATAGTTGGCAATTGATGAAAACACCCATAAAGAAGATCTGAAAGAAAAAAAATATTGTTCTTGTGGACACAGATCTTACAAGTATCATGATTTATAACACTTGTATACTTTGAAATAAGTACAAGAAATAAAAAATGACCTTGCTGTATTTAAACTACAAATTGTCTTTAAAATTTTCCCTGAGGAGACAAGATGAGCTGGGGCTGGATGGAAGGGGAGGAGGTCCTCCCGTTTTGGTGGACTTGGAGGGGGTGGAGAGGAGATGAGGGAGGGTTGGGGGGAGTGGGAGGGAATGAGGGAGCGGGCTATGCATGGGATGCAAAAAACCTAACCTGTGATTGATATAAAAATAAATACATTAAAAAATTTGTAACAAGCGTCTGTTATAACATGAATAATTCTCCACTTTTCCAGTAGAAAAAGAACAGAATTAAGCAAAGTATAGCTTATTTATGTGTAAACATTCTATAAGATTTGGGGTTCAAAATTTAAAAAATGTGAAGCGATTTGGATGCTTCTTTTAATAAGCAGTATTTAAAAGCAATGAAAAGCTGAATAGCAGAACTTGATCCATTATATGAGAGTTCAGCACTCCCATTCATCCTTTTAAGATCATGGATCAGAAATGACTACCAATTTGTGTGTGCCTGTGTGTGCACAGGTGCATATGTGTGTGTAAATTAACTTTAATTTGTTACATTAGCTTTGTTTCTACTACCATATCCATTTGTAAAGTAGTAAATTCTCTTCTTTAAATCAATGAGTTGAAAACTGAGCTGGTTGAGTATAATCTAGACCTTGAAAAGAATGTTTGAAATCAGATGAGCATTTGTAAAGATTCACAAGGAAAATTGCATTCTATTTCTTTGGTGATTCTTCGTGTCTGCAGAGTAGCCCTTTCTGTGATCCCGCCAAGTTTTGTTTAATAATGAGATCATGGAGTCACAGAAGCTTGCTGAATATTGAACACTCAGTCTGCAAGGCAAAGGGGACACGGCACATAATAGACAGTGTATGCAGTGGTATTTACCACAGTATTTATTAAACTATCTACTGAATGGGGTGACTGCTTTCTCTGGAGGTAATACCCTTGACCAGTTCTAAGCAGCTGAGCCCCAGCCACTTATCATGATTGACAGCTTTTAGTATATCTATTGACGTAGCTTCTTCACTTAGTTGTTGGCCATGATTAAAATTGAATGTATTGTTATAGCATTAGTAAATATTGGACACTGAATATTTGGAAGGCAGTTTTGCTTTAAACTAGAACAAATAATAACTAGAAGGAGTAATTTTATTTTTTAAAAAATCAGTGATATGCACTTATTACAAATATATTGTATATTAGATATTTGTTCTTTGTCCAGCAAGGTTGGCCATGATTAAATCCATATGGTTTGGTGGTTTCATTTATCATAATTTTTTATCAAGTCAAAAATATTTTAATATGTAGGTAATTCTGTTTTGCTTATATCTGTTATTATATTTATAAGTGTTCTAGTTGCCAATTATCTAGTCTCTAGTTAATATCAAAATAAAATGTATTTATTTATAGAAAATATTACAGTTGTGAAGACATAGCCCACTGAAGCTGTTTTCACATCTATGACTTACTTTGTTGAGCATTTGCAGATTAGTATCCAAGCTCACACTTTCACAAGCTTAGCTCAGCCACTTATTCTCAGAGTCTATACTATAACTAGGTAAACATTATCATTTTAATGAAATAACATGGCTCTGTATGAAATGCAATACAAAAAATATTATATGACTTAACCCTAAAAATAAGAAAACTGTTTTCACTTCTTTTCTGAGACCTTTGTCAAAAATCAAATGTTCAAAAGTGTGTAGATATATTTCTGGGTCTTCTATTCAATTCCATTGATCCAGTCTGTTTCTATGCCAGTACCATGCGGTTTTTATTACTATTGCTCTACAGTACAGCTTGAGATCAGGGATGGAGATATCTCAAGAAGATCTGCTATTATACAGGAATGTTTTAGCAATTCTGGGGTTTTTGTTTTTGCATATGAACTTGAGGATTTTTCTTTCAATTTCTGTAAAGAATTGTGTCAGTGTTTTGACAGAAATTGCATTGAATCTGTAGATTGCTTTTGTAGGATGTCCATATATTCACTAGGTTAATCCTACTAATCCACGAAGCATGGGAGATCTTTACATCTTCTGGTAGCTTCATCAATTTCTTTCTTTAGAGACTTGAAGTTTTGTTGTTGTTGTTGTTTTTCTTTTTTCTTTTTCTTTTTTTTACATGTCTTTCTCTTGCTTTGGTAGAGTTGCACCAATATACTATATGTTTTCTGTGGCTATTGTAAAGGGTACTGTTTCAGTAATTTCTTTTTCAGTCTGCTTCTCTTTTGTATACAGGAGGGCTATGGATTTTTTTGAGTTAATTCTGTATCCAGCCACATTGCTGAAGGTGTTTATCAGCTGTAGTAATTCCTTGGTAGAATTTTTGGGATCATTTATGTATACTATCATGTCATAGGCAAATAGTGATACTTGATGTACTCCTTTCTGGTTTATATCCCCTTGATCTCGTTTAGTTGTCTTATTGCTTTAGGTAGGACATGAAGTATTATATTGGAGAGATATGGAGAAACTGGCCAGCCTTGCTCTGTCTCTGATTTCAGTGGGCTTGATTTAACTTTCTCTCCATTTAGTTTGATGTTGGCTAAAGCTTGCTATATATTGCCTTTTCTAAAAGATAACATCTTCAATAAATTGTGCTGATATAATTGATTGTCTACATGTAGAAAAATGAAATAGATCCATATTTATCACCCTGCACAATACTAAAGTTCACAGGGATCAAAGACCTCAACATAAAACTTAACACATTAAATCTATTAGAGGAAAAAGTAGAGAAGAACTTTGAACTCATTGGTACAAGAGACAGCTTCCTAAACAGAACACCACCAGCTCAGTCTTTAAGATCAACAATTAACAAATGGGACCTAATAAAACTGAAAAACTTCTGTAAGGCAAAGGACACCGTCAACACAATGGCAGGACAGCCTACAGACTGGGAAAAAAATATTCACCAACCCTACATCTGAGAGAGGGCTAATATCCAAAATATAGACAAAGAACTCAAGAAATTAAACACAAACAAACAATCCACACAAAAAATGGGGTACAGTGCTAAACAGATAATTCTTTGCAGAGGAATATCGAATTTCAGAAAAACATTAAAAGTAATGCTCGACATCCTTAGTCATCATGGAAATGCAAAACAAAAAGGCTCTGAGATTTCATCTTACAGTAGTCAGAGAGTGTAAGATCAAAATATCAAGTGACAGTACATGCTGGTGAAGATGTGGTGAAAGGGGAACACTCCTTCATTGCTGGTGCGAGTGTAAACTTCTACAACCAATTTGGAAACCTATCTAGCAGTTTCTCACACAATTGGGAATAGCCATACCTCTTGAGCTATACCAAAGATACTCCTCCTAGGCATATATCTGAAAGGTGCTCAACCATACAACAAAGAAATTTGTTCAACTATGTTCATAACAGCTTTATTCATAAGAGCCAGAATCTGGGGACAACCTAGATATCCCTCAACCGAAGAATGGGTAGAAGATTGTGGTACATTTACACAATGGAATATTTGGCTACTGAAAACAAGGAAATTATGAAATTTGCAGGCAAATGGTGAGAACTCTAAAAGATAATCCCAAGTGAGGCAACCCAGAAACAGAAAGACATGCATGATATTTAATCACTTATAAGGATATTTTAACCATATAATACATGATAACTATATTATAATCTACAGACCTAAAGAAGCTAAGCAATACGGAGGACCCTAGGGTGGATGCTTAATTCTCATTCAGAAGGACAAATAATAGAGACACCTGAAGAGGTGGAAGAGAGGGAACAGGATGGGAGCCTACCACAGATGTCCTCTAAAAGACTCTGTCCATCCAGAGATCAAGGCAGATGCTGAGACTCACAGCCAAATTTTGGACTGAGTGCTGGGAGTCTTATGTAAGAGTGGGTTGATAGAAGGACCTAGAGGGGACAGAGTTTCTAACAAAGCCATCAAATCTTGGCCTGGGAGGGCCTGCAGAAACTGATGCAGCAACCGAGGACCATGAATGGAGAGGACATGTAGACCATAGGTAGGTTAGTCTTTATGTGGATGTCCTAGTAAGGGGAGCAGGGGCAGTATCTGTACCTGCTCTTCGATCCATTCCCCTTGATGGGGAGGCCTTGCCAGGCCACAGGCGAAGAGAATGCAGGAAGTCCTGATGAGACTTTACAGGCTAGGTTCAGAAGGTAGGGGAGAAGGGCTTCCTCTTTCTGTGGACTAAGGAAGGGTGATAGGGGATAAGAGAGAGGGAGGAATGGTGGGGTCTGGAATACATGAGGGAAGGGACTACAGTCAGGATATGAAGTGAATGAATTAAAAATAAAACATAAAAACTTTTTAAAAGAAAACTGTTTTCAAATTCTAATTTTTCTTCTATTTAATATTGTTTTTTGTAATCCTATTTATATTGAATGGAATCTAACATTAGCAAAAAATTTCAATAACAATACATGTTAACAAATCCATTTTTCATTCACAATTTTCTTCAATGTCTATTTAGAAAAACAATATCCAAAATTATTTCTACCAACTCCTAGCATATATGTGTTTTTAAGTTTTCCAAGGGAATTTTATCCATTGATGGAGTTATCTCACCTTCATACACTGGAGTTAGCCCTGATGTACCTGAAGACTAACTGATGCCAAATGCATTGGCTACTTTAAGGAAAGAAAATAAAATAGGAATGCTTGTTTGATGAGAAATATTTCTAGTGATACAAATAGCTTAGCAAGAGAAATTTAAAATTATCCACAATATTTTTTTTACATCAATGGTTAAATTTTTTGTCTTTTGTTGAAACTGAAAATTTTCTCTACAACTATTTCTCTGTTCTTTAAAAATGAGTGCAATGTTGTTGTGTTATGTGTATATAGCCTAAAGTTTATCCTATAAATTCCACAGATTCTGGATTTGCTTTCTAGTAAAAGAGGCTCTATAGATGAGGTGTGTACAATACTCTTGTAAAGTATATATTTGAATATTCACCATTTTACACAATTAGAACACTAAATTTAAGTGGTACCCATCTTGGAATAGATCTCACATGTTCTGTCATAGGAACTCTAATTTATAACAGCATCATTCAGTTTATTACAGGCTTTTTCCATACTTAACATTATTGACCACAGGCTTGTTTAATAAAGTGTTTGTGTTTTTTTTTCATGAGCTTTTGAATCTATTGGTAGTTGTTTCTTTGTTTGTTTGTTTCTGTAACCAGGAATATTCAGATGAAGCAGAGTATTTATTTTTAAATTTAACTCAGTTATGACTGGTTCCTATACCCATCTGATTATTTTTTACGCTAAATAAATGTTTTCATGCAAGGATTTTCAGCATAATGAAGAGAAATACCAACAAATATTTATGTAGAATCATGATTCTTGTTCTGTATTTTGTTAATGTAATACAGATTAGAATCTTGTAGTAATTGTATGCAAGTTTGCATGTCTTAAATGGTTTATATACCTAGTGTTTATGAAACATCATTAGCAAAAACAAGTGTTGGCAGTCAATGAGTAAATTAGTTTTTTTTTCATTCCCAAATCTTGAATTTCATCAGTCTTTCTCAGTAAACACTTTGTAATACTTTTGTTAAAATTTGAGTCACTTTTTTCGATTCTTTTAACTTTCTAGCACTTCCTGGGGCATCAGCCCTACTTTTTTTGCATGAAAAGCACCTTAGAGTTTCAATCCCTAAGGCTACCATATTTGATGCCCTTCATGAGTACCACAAGACCCATCTGTTCTGTTAGACATATGTCTGATGATGTGGGAGGAGCTGTAATGCAAGATAATGAGACTAAAAAAAACTTCAGAATGCAACACTAAATATATATGCGTATGTTTTTCCAGCTGCCTCAAACTCTCTAATGGGAAATAGAGACATTTCTAAAAATAAGACAGCTCAAAACTCTCAATGGATGCAAGCATACCAACAGCTGCTTATATCTTCTTGCATCCTTGGCGTGAAATGCAGTCTCTCAAAGCGTGATTAAAGGATGCTTGCATCTGAGCTATTAGCTGATTGAAATGTCTAAACTCCATCCACTGGGATGTTCATGCTATTGCGTGTGTGTTGCAGACAGAAAAGTGTGTTTGGGAACATACACACACGGATTCTTTATAACAGATGAAGTTTGAAAAAAGATGAATTATTCCTAGGAAACTGTTTTAGTGGGCTTCGTATATATTTAAAAATTGCTTGTTTATTAAAAGTTCAGGCGGATGTTGATTTGACATTAATTGAATAAGACGACAAAATGTTAAAACTTTAATTATTCATAACGCTAGAGAAAATAAAGCCTATCAAAGAAACACATTTACAATAAAATCTATGAGAAGGTGGTTCTATTTTGATAGTTGTAATTTTGTTTTTTTTTTCTGGGGTGCCTTCTGATAGAATCTAAGCAAAACTGTAAACGTCCTTTAACATATTCACAGTGACAAACAGTTTAAACAATCATCACGACTATTAGCAATAATTGAGGAGCACTACAATGAATCAGATATATTTTATTGATATATTATATTGATAAATTGAAAATGTATTAAAGAATGTTGTTTTAAACAGCCAATCTCTGTTTACTTTGTAGTTAAATAAACTGATATATTTGACAAAAGAGTGCACACTATAATGATTAGTGCTTACACTCTAATGGAGAACTCTCTGGGTTCAAATGCCTTTTCTGCTAGTAACTAGTTTTATGAACATGGCCAAGCAATCTATCTATTTTTAATTACCTCAATATTTTTATTTGCTAAATAGAAAACATACTGTCTATATCACAGGGTGTTTTAATGATTAAATGGGTTAACATATGTACAGTTCAGAGAAGATCACTGCTGTGAAAATGTTAGCTTCTGTTAATGAGTTAGTACTCAATGATACTATTCATAACATCTTCTGTCTTTAAAGTTAGCAGATAAAAATATACTTAACTTAGATGAATTTGAATTTCAAATAAATGATGACTAAGTTTTATGATAAAGTTGTCCAAAAATGTTGTTGGGAAATAGTCAGAAAAAAGTTTTGATTTATACAAAATTCAAAGTGAACCAGGCATCTAGTGTTTATTTGTTGAACCCAGCAATCTTATTTGCTTTCTTCCTATCTGATGGGAAAAAGCTAAGATATACAGATACAGATTTATGGAGAATGATTTTAGTAGACTTATCGGGACCGTTTTACATTGTGCTTCTTAACCCCGGGAATAGGTGTTTGTAACACTGATAGTTTGTTAACATCCAAGCAAATATTCTTAAATTAACTCCCATGCCTAAATTATTAATCTCCATTATTATCTGAGGAAGATCAAGCAAGTGATTTTTTTTTCAATTTTGGCTAGCTATACCAATTGGAAAGGTACCTTTTATGTCTACAAATCCAATATAAGAAATTCTATAGTCTGTTTTTTCATATAGGAGAGAATTCAGTATAACATTTTTCATTTCAAGAAAGGGTTGAAGTTGCCATGAACATCTCTGAGTTAAAGATATTGAGCCTCTGTTATCTATGGTATGGTAATTATTATTTGATGACATTTAAAATATATAAAAGTATCTTTTATTCACCAGATATAATTGTTGTCTCAGAGGTTTACTGCTCCCTTCTGCCAGCCTAAGTCTAGTTCTGGAAGCTTTTTATTATTAATTACAGTTTATTCATATTGTATCCTAGATAGGCTAGGATACATTCCCTCCCTCATCTCCTCTCATGTCCCTCTCCAAGTCTTATTTTCCATACAATATAATCTAGGCTAGAATGTTTTCAGCCTCTGAGATTTACTGTTAAATAAGCTTATCCTTTCTAGCTCTTTCTGAACTCTGACTGGCTGCGTCAACTTACCTGTTCTGGCTGAAACTTCTCTCCACGCGGATTGATTCAAGCTGGTTTCTCTCAGCTTCAGACTGAATTACACTGCTTTGTCTCTAACTCTAGCAATCTGTTCTAATCCTCTGTCTTTTTATCATTCTCTGGCTCATTCTGTCTTCACCTCTATCTAGTGTGTTCTCTCTTCAACCTGTCTTTGTAAAAAAAAAACAAAAAAACAAAAAAACAAAAACAAAAAACTGCTTCTTCTCTCTCTCCTTCTGTATTTCTTTCCTTTCTGTTTTCCTGAGAGTTGTGCATATCCTGTTCTGTCAAATCTTTGATTCATCAATTTTTCTGCCTCTCAATTAGTCACCACCTTTAAAACATGCCTGCTTCTTTCTGCCAACTAATCTTACCCACATTGTTTAGGACTGAATATGTGTACTGAAAGAGTGTCTGTACTCATAGGCATGTCATAATGTTATGCAGCCTGTGTCTGCCAGCCAGATCACATACACCTAGAAGGTCCTTGGATGTGACCCCTTGCCAGAAAAGCCATAACGCTGGATTATAATTCCTCTACAAAAATTTCCTTAGAATGTTAGGAATTGGCTTTGTATAATTTAAAATATATCATATTCCCTTATGATTTGAACTCAAATCTTTTATCATTTTCCCCTTACCAACAGTTTCTTCATCTATGAAATACAGTAAATGCCCATTTCATTTGGACTATAGGGAGATTAAACACAATTACACAAATAAGCTTTGTACCTAGTGCCCAGATAATGTATCCTGGGTAAGTAATGTTTTCTCCTCAGCTTCAATTCAGTAGTTCTAGAAGTTAGCGGTATTGGATCATTTGACTCACACTCTCAGAGGGTTGAGAAGCAAATTCACTTAGAAAAATTGTTGCCGCAAACGAACACCTGATTTTTGACTCCCAGAAAACTGGTAAAGTATTTAGGGGTATTGCAGTGCTACTTCTGTGATTTGGTAAGTGGAGATAGGAGACATCCCTGAACCTTGGGACACAGCTACCTAGATGCTGGCCACAATGAACAATATACCCTATTTAACAAAAGATGGAAGAAAAGACCTTTAAGTAAATACTCTTACTTCTGTGCATATACCCTGGCGTATGCATGCATTTACACACACACACCACCCCCAACAACAACAACAACAACCCTTCTCCTAAAAGAAAAGGAAACACATGATATTTTTGTGCTCAGATTTGCATAAAATTATTTCATATACTCCAAATTTTTATAATTCTGACTTTTTCTGTAACAATTCTGTTTAACTACCAAAGAAAATGCTGAGACCCACAACCACCACCAACTCGTATCTGTTTTTTTAATCCAGCGTTCCCAGTTCTGGAAAGGAACTAACTTGGTCAAGGTAGTACTATATAACAAAGAACTGAGAACATTCTTATGTATTTCCTAGCTCCATCTACATCCTTTAATGAAGACTCCAAATTGTCCATATAGAAAATATTTGAGATAATTTTCCCCCAGAACTGGTCACAGGGAAGGAGGAGACAGTGGTAGAAAAATGATTGTTACATTAGTAAAACAAGTTTATCATAACTTAGGAAAATGAGGGCAACTTAAGAAACAAAACTTCAGCATCTATATGTTGGAGCCAACACTTTTCTCTCAGATGAGACACTGAAAGAAGGAACAATGTAGGATGACCATGATCTGCCTTAACCATCTCAGGCTGGCTCTCATTTTGATGGTCAGCGCACTTCTCTACAAATCAGATGTTATATCCAGCAGGGATTAGAGAATGACAAATGAATAAGAAAACATCATGACAATTATTCTATGTTTTGGAAAAATCTACACACTGATTGTTTGGGCATTGTTTTTGTTTGCTTGTTCAGCCATGAAGTTCTTTGGGAAGATAACTGGAGAACGGCAAGACTGTATTCAGTCCCTGCAGTAAAAATGCAACTTAAAAATACAGCATTTTAAAATTCTATGTATAAATAATATCAGGTCTTAAAATACTAATCAGGTTTAAATATAGAAAATATAACATCTGAAGTACAAAAATTCCATTCTTTGGGGTTCTTTAATATGCAGAAATCCATTTATATATTGCATGAACATATTCTTCTTCAAGATAGTTATTTATTGTTTCAAATAAATGTAAGCTATATTACAGACATCTGTCTTATTTGTTACTGCTTTCTTCGTAATTTGAGATGTTTAATTTTGGGCATTTCCAAAAAAAAGTAAAAGTGAAGAATCAGCCGTTTTCTAGAAACAAAAAAATCAATTAAATCTTACTTGCATTTTTCTATTTAATCATTATGCAAGTAGACCTACAAAGAAAATTGAAATAAGCAGTAACATTATACTGGCCAAGTAATACTGCTTTAGATTAATACTATTAATCCAAGAACTTCAAGTTTCAGTTGAGTGCCACACTCAGGAGGAGAATCCAACATTACAACTCCCAACAAGAGTGGGCTTTTACTTTTGATGATCTGTGAACTGCTACTGCTTAAGATCAGTCATTCCTCTCCGTAAACAACTGATCACAGAGTTTACCTCAGTGACAGGGGCTACCAAGCTTTGTACCACCATCTTGATACTCATAACCTCATGTAAATATTTGTACCTATGCAGGTCACAATCCTGAACATAAGTTAACTACAAGTATAGTATGATAAGTGCTTGCTTTGTGTTTACCTTACAGTGTTTAGAATGGAGAAACCCAACTGGGAAAGCAGGGAAGGCATGGACATATATAATTACCAGACCTGTCACTTTCTCGGTCAGAGGCATTGATCACCCCCTTAACAGGAAGTGACTAAATATTTGAAAAGGAGAGTGAGCAACCAATAGTACTAAGCAGCTTTAATTGAGGATAGGTTCTTCCAGAACTAAAATTTTACATGTTTGCAATTTTATTGAGTAGTTATGTTGAAAGATTCTAATCTTAGCATAGCCTCATGATTTTCAAGTGGCCCCTGTGTCCATAATGAATAGAAGCATCATAAGGCCTGTATTTGCCTAAAATTTTTGTTGGCTGGGACAGGTAAACAGTCTTCATCCTTCATCAAAGAAATTTCTCTTTCCAATAAAGAGAGACAGCTACAGCCAATCAAAATGCATAGTTGTGGAGCCTGGTTTTAATATATACTCTACAAAACACTCCCACATCTATGGCAAAGAGAATAATATGGAAGGTGGGCCAAAAATATTGTAAGAGCCAGAGGATTGGAGGGTTTACTGGGAGATTGAATCTCTTAGCAGTGTCAAAATCTACACCAATAAAGTCTCATTAATATGACAGCCTAAACATAAGCTGAACAAGAATAGCACCAATAGAGATGCCTAAGTGTGTGAGAAAAATCTCACAAGACCTCAAATCTACACATACACACACAGGAAAAAACAAACAAAACTACAGGCAACTGAAGAATGCTGAGAGCAAGAGACCATAATCTTCCCCTGGGAAAAGCACACCAACTGTTTATTCAATAGCAAATGATTAGCCCTGGAAATACACATGAGAATAACATTACACAGACTGAGAAGAATATATTTAGAAACATATTACATATATGTACATAGATGCATAAAACAATAAATGAAAAAAGTTGAGTTGAAAGAGAGCAGGGGAATGTATGAGAGAATTTAGAGGGAGGAAAAGTAAGGTAGAATTATTGAAACTATAATATCAAAAATTTAAAAACTTTGCCTAGAGTGCCAGAATCCTTATTGAAGGAGAAGGAGATAGAAATACTTGGAGGGGTCAGGATCTCTACAAGGAGAACAACAGAGCCAAAATACTTGGGCTCAGGGGGGCCTACAGGGACTGATATTCCAACCAAGGACCATGCATGGAAAGGACCTAGACCCTCTGTTCAAAGGAAGCCCATTGGCTGTTCAGTTTCCAAGTGGGTTCCCTGGTAAGGGATACAGGGGCTGTCTCTGACATAAACTCAGTGGTCAGCTCTTTGATCACCTCCCCCTGGGGCGGGGAGGGTACAGCACTGCCAGATCACAGAGGAAGACAGTGCAGCCAGTCCTGATGAGACCTGCTAAGCTAGTGTCAGAGGGAAGGGGAGGAGGACCTCCCCTATCAGTGGACTAGGGAAAGGGCATAGGGGGAGAAGAGGGAGGTTGGGTGGGACTGGGATGAAACAAGAGAGGGGGCTGCAGAGGGGATACAAAGTGAATAAGTTGTAATAAATATATAAATAAAATTAAATTTTTAAAAAATTTAGAAAGATTAGATTCTGATGAAATGCCCTAGTATGTGTCACTTGCATTGATTCATCTTAAAATCTACAAGTAAACTGGCTTCTTTGGTTCTGCCATTAATATATATTTTATGCATCTTGGGTAGATGGTCTGCCCTTTCTGCTCTCAAATAGTTTTTAACATAGAGAATGCCACGTGGATAGTCTGAATTTCTAGTTGATACCTTGTCTTACATACATAGAAAGAATAGTGTCTATTTTTGGTATTCCAACCAAGGACCATGCATGGAGAGTACCTAGAACCCCTCCACATATGTAGACCATAGAAAGATCGGTATCCATGTTGGTTCACTAGTAAGGGGAGCAGGGACTATCTCTGAAATGGACAGAGGGACTGGCTACAGCCAGGATACAAGGTGAGTACATTTTAATAAATAATAAATCAATAAAAAGCAGAAAAAGGAAAATAGAAGATAAGAATTACTGGTTGGGATGGTTGAAGTAGATAGTTCTTAGACCTTCTAACACACACAGACAAATACATACATGCATGCACGTAAGCTTGTGACCATATACACCAACGCAGGCATGAACCCACACAGGCACACAGTTACACACAGAGGCATGGAAGCACACATACACAACTGACATTTAAAAACATAAATACAATCAAGGGATTTAAAAGTCTTGTTGGCAAAAGAGATTTATAATTTAAAATTATATGTAATTGTATATGATATTAAAATGTTCAGGAACAACTGTGATTGTAGAAGATAATGTTAGAAGAACTGGAAGTGTCTTTTACCTTATAACTCAGAAAATCCCAGGTATATAGACATAAAAAGAGTATGGTTTAGCTGCAATTCCACTGTCCACTCACTGGGGTGGATGGGGAGCACATGTGAAATGACCACGAAAGAATGTCTTCTTATACCATGCTAAAAAAGGAAAAAGAACAAAAGAATGTAATTGATTCAGAGAGGATCCACAATCATGGTGAGAAGCACTGTTTGTGTCCATCCTTACCCAAAAGAATACACATGTGTTGTGTTTTCACCACCGACAGACCTAGGAGACGGATCTCCTGAGTACTATCTTCTGTCATACATCTTCATTTAATGATTTTTGGTTCACACTGCAGTGAGGTTATGTTTAGATACTTTAATATTGTCTAAATATTGCATTTGCTTCAAAGGATACTTATCATGAGAACTCTAGCAGCAAACTCTGGAGTTCAGAGGTGAAGAAAAAGACAAAATTTCTGACTTTGAGAATCTGGTTCACAATAAAGGCAATTATGACTCAGTAATCAATGAATGGAAAATGTATAGTCTAGTGAATTCTAAGATTCTAGTGCAGAACCAGCAGAAAGCTATCTTAGGGCTCAGTAGTTGGAATACAAGCTTCAAGTATGACTTGGGTTAGTTATGTCTTCACAGACAAGTGAGAAGGTATAAATTAAAAATTGATTAAAAATAATATGTATAGTTCTGTTTATAAAATAATACAAAAATCCAAATAGATTGAGAGGCAAGAAGTTCATTTAATATCAACTTCATAGGAAACTTTGTACTTTGCATATAATTTTATAAAGTGAAAACCTGCTCATAAAATGGAAAACAGAATTCTTTTTTTCAAGATCAGAAAAACCATTTATTGTTTATTTTCCTTTTTTTGAAAAACAGAATTCTTATTGAAATAAAGTATCAATGTAGCTTCCTGTTTCAAAAGCCAGACTATGAAGTTTATTTGAATTAAATGAAAGTAATTTTAGGAGATCATCACCTTTTAAAAAGGTAACTGGTTTTATTTCCTAGTACTTTTGCAAAGAACTAAAAATGTAATTTAAGATGAAAAATCAAATGTTTCTGTAGTAACACATGAAAACAGTGGAAATGAGATTATCCTTTTCCATAAATTAATCAATGATATGGTTGCCATAGCAAATTTATAGATCAACTTGCTGTTTCCCTACTCCGGTGAGCTTTAATTTCTTTCTTGCCTAAAGTGGAATCAAATTCTAGAACTGAAAAGAACAACAACATCAAAGACGAACTTGGGAGGCCCAGATGTGCACATGGATTTCCTGATCTGGAGCTAGTACTAGTGAGAATTCTAGTATGCACGACATTAACTCTTTCCCAGATCATATTCCCTTGAGAACTCAATATCATTTCAATATAGTCTTATAGCCTATGTAACAGATTTAATAATTACATACATATTCAAAACCTGTAAGTACAAAGAACTAGATCAACTTCGTCGCTAGCATTCGTTAGATTTTATGCCACTGCTGGGGTTTCCTTTTACCAAGTGAGAAAAAAAAAAAACACTGGGGCTTCCTGAGGGATTCCTGAATGGTAGATGAAAAGAATGGATTATAGTCTGATCATTGTGAACTAAATTTTACCTCTGTTCATTTTGTTTACCTGTTTTGAGTACGCATTTCCCATCTCAGGATGCTTCCTCTTTAAAATGAAGCTAGCTTCACACCAAGGGGTCATTATGGATTTAGAATGACCTGGCACCCATGCACGTAGGTTATACACCAATGACATTTAAACAATGCATGAATCTAAGCAATTCCACCTTCATCTTTGCTCCATATATGTTCAGTAAGCAAAATTATAGCAGGAGTCATACTAGATAGATGTAAGGTCATTTTTCTTGAGTGTATGTGTGTATGTTTGTGTGTGTGTGCGTGTGCAGAGTCTCCCTAAAAATTTTATTTTGATGATATGATTACTAGTATGGCTGTACCAAAGATTACTTACCTATGATCTGATGAGGTTTTTGATTTTGACATATACGCTGACTAAATTGCTTATTCTCTTCTAAAATGTGGAAAACACAGGACACATCTTTCAGCCTTTGAGAAACTAACAAAAAACTCCTCTGTTTACTTTTTTAAACCAAAAATGTGAAATAAATAAGTGGCATTGCTTTTTCAATAAAATCATTCTTTCTAATTTAGTTGTATACATTTATGTTTGTATTTAATGATAGTGTAATTATGCACCTGCAATGTGGGGCTCTTCTCCTTTAAGTAAAATTTATGAAACTATTTTGAAAATACACAACTAATTATTCTTTTTAAAATATGTAACTTTGAATGTTGGAAAATTTTTAACCTGGCAATATTTTGACATACTACTTGCATGCAGAAGAGGCCCACAGATGTTGCTTTCACCAATACTCCCTATACTCTTTGGAATAGTAGTTCTCAATCTGTGAGTAGGGTAGCCGCCCTTTTGGGAATTGAAGGATCCTTCCACAGAAGTCATACATTAGATATCCTACATATCAGATATTTACATTATGATTCATAACAATAGTAAAATTATAGTTATAAAGCATACAACTTGGGTAAATGGTGAGGAAAGTACCACAAGGTAAGGAACTGTGTTGGAGCACTGAGATGGTGGAGAATCTCTCCTTTGGAGCAAGCTGGGGGTCACTGTTGAGGATCTTGGGGTCTTCCTATTGATTGACATCAGTGAAGAGCGATCCAATGTTTCTTCTCAAAATAGGACCACTCAAGGAAGAAGACAGCTTTGATTCTTGGGCCAGAAATAAAAGTGTAGGGAAAGAGAAGTACCATTTAAATGTGACTGCCATATTAAAATACTTAGCCACATACAACTCAGCTTCTAGATTATTTAAACCAGAATTTTCCCTGAGAAAAACTCTCAGGAGGAACCTGTGTCTCTCAGGGACATAAAACAAACTTTCACCAACACGATGGACTCTATGCTGTTTGTGAAGAATACAAACCCTGTACATGACAATATTAAATTGGAGTCAGAAGAAGAGAAAAGATGAATAGAGTATGTTAAGGATGTATTCATCGAATGATTTTATTTTTAATGTACAAAATTGTATTTTGATGAGGAAATAAACAACACAGACAGAACTTAGCAGCAGAATTAGAAGGCAAGAGGTGGTGCACCAAGGAGGAAGAAGAAAATGCAAAATATAAAAATAAAATACATCTTACACTGAAACCGGCAAGCAGACAAGCAAACTGTATATCTAAAAGTTGGGAAAAAATCCAAGACACTCTTGAAGAGGCATGCTGGAGTCCACAGCTTATTTCCCTTGAGATGTGCCCCTCATGCCAACAGAGAAACAGTTCAAATTCAAGGTTTCCCACATGTCAATGATCATGCCCAAGAGGAGACTTCTTTTTTTTTAAATTTATTTATTTTTATATCAATCACAGGTTAGGTACTTTGCATCCCAGGCGTAGCCCCCTCCCTCAT
>CM053764.1:33857732-33868605 GCA_028658305.1 Pachyuromys duprasi
AGATTCAATGCAATCCCCATCAAAATACCAACACAATTCTTTACAGACCTTGAAAGAAAAATTCTCAACTCCATATGGAGAAACAAAAAACCCAGAATCTCCAAAACGATCCTGTACAACAACAGATCATCTGGAGGTATCTCCTCCCCGTATCTCAAGCTATACTACAGAGCAATAGTTATAAAAAGTGCATGGTATTGGCATAGAAACAGAATGGAGCTGAATAGAAGACCGAGAAATAAATCCACACACCAATGGAAAACTGATTTTTTATAAAGAAGCCAAATCCATCCAATGGAAAAAGACAGAATCTTCAACAAATGGTGCTGGACCAACTGGATGTCTATATACATATTTTGACTCTTTCACACTATTAATGTCATTCTTTTACTAGAAGAAGGGGGCAGAGAAGATATATTGAAATAAGTTACTTACTCTCAATAATTTCCTGCTACAGATATTCTTAAATATAAGATAGTGAAACTAAAAAAATATTATAATTATTGTCTATTTTTATAATCAAAATCTCAGGGCTACCCAGAAAAAAGTCACCTAAGCACTCACTCACTTGGCATTTACAGAAGCCACTACAGTGAGCATATGTGTGATGAGGAGATGGGAAAGATGGAGTACTTGGTAGAGAGATGGGAGAAAAAGTAAAGATTAGTGGTTGGTGTGCTGCAAAGAAGGAACTGGAGACACAATGACAGTGAAGAACAAGTAGATATGAGGAGATTTCCATGGTGATGTCATGCTCAGGCTGCACCCTGAGGACCAAGCCTAGGTAGGTCTATGATCTTATCACAGCCAGGTACTTGTTGCTGTACAAGACCCAGGTTACCACCAATGGCTGTGACATGTCCTTGGTTTGGGCTGCTGCCTGAAACCATGCTGATGTCTCAGCACTGTGCTGAGCTGGTTCTGGCCTTCACTGGCCACTACACTCAGGAGAGTTGGCCCTGATCTTCTACTGGGTAGCATGGGGTTGCTGGTGCTGGTGTGAGTGTAGGAGAGCCAGAGGAATGACCAACTCAGCTTCTAGGCAGGCCCAGATCCAGGGCTCTGGGTTGGTCTACCCTAACATCTACCTCATCTATTAAATACTGGAGCATGTGAATGGGATGGCCCTCCAGATCCAAAGCTGCAGGATCTTCATAACATAGGACCACAAGATATCCTAGATGAGTTCCTGCTAGGATCCAATATTGGTAGTGTAGCAGAAGTCAGAGGTCTTGAAGGAGAACAGTGACTCACTGCTCTGATCATTTGCATGTAAAACTATTTGGGCAAAATGGTATATTGTGTGACATACCATGACACACCTCAGCTTCCAACGCAACATGTTTTTGTTTGTTTATTTGTTTTTGTTTTATTTTAGGAAAAGGGCTGCAAGGACAGATGGTGGATATTAAGGGACAGAGAGATGAGTGGGGTTTGGGTTCGCGATGATTTACAAACTATCAATAGAAAGTTAAGAAAATAAAGTCTTTCATGGAATCTGATGTAATGTAGTAAAAGTTTGCTCACATGTACTCATATTTGGCCCTCATTTCAATTTTTGGTTACTCTAATGTATAAAGCTGCCTGCATTTCTCTGCAGCTCACCTAAAGAGATGATTTAGTTGAATCAATATTCAACATGGTTATGTTTAGTATACAGCTGAAAATATGCCAAATTATGTGTATACCTTCATTGTTTGTAATGCAAAAAATTATAAGACCATCCTATCGGTATGGTGTATTATACTTGATTTATGGAGTATTTTCAGACAAATACTTTTCATTAGTTTTGGCTATGACATCCTTCTGTCAAGGGTTCACAAAGTTAAAAGAAAAAGGCATTGTAATTATCTACCAAGTCACATTTACAATAGTGTACAAGAAATGGCACTGAAAATCTTCTATTGTTTTCATAAGATCATTCATCTCTTTAATTATTCCACTCTTCCAGGATACTGTGTAAAGGTTTTCCTTTGATTTAAAACAAAAACAAAAACAAAAACAACCTTTGTCATTGTTCATTTCCTCCTATACTCAGGCAGTAAAGTCTTGGCAAAAAGAAAATACACCTTTAACAACTGTATTTCCAGAAATAGTTGAAGACAACAAAGATGTAGGTAAAAAAGTTACTATGGGCATTGGTAATTTTCATGTATTCTTTTTGGAGCCCTGCATTTTATGAGAAAGACACACTCTTGCCAACACCAGATTGCTTTTCTTTCCAAATTACTCCTTGCCTAGAGAAAACCCTGGATCTATCAGAGTATTTCTATCTAAATTGCCTTCAGAAAAAAGAAAACATTTCTCAATTTGTTTTCCAAGGGAACTTCTTTTCCATTGGAATTTCTTGATTAAAGTAAAGCTAACTTAGAAAACATTATAATACGTAAAACCTTTCCATGATTCTCAATATAATATTTCACTTATTTATTTGTCTTATATATTCATTCTTAAGCCAATGTTATACAAACATACTGTTTTTATCATGGAGTCTCTCTCTCTCTCTTTGTAGTGTGTGTGTGTGTGTGTGTGTGTTTTGAATGAGAAATGACCCCTCAAAGATTTATGTTTCAGAGTCTCATCTCGCCTTTCCCTGGTGCAGTATTTTAGGAGCATGTAAAGCTTTGAGCATGTGACCTAGCTAATGGAAGAAAAACATTGGGGATATGCTGTGAAAGGGTGTCTGCTCTGGTTCTGCCCAATATATCTGTTTTCTGATATTCCAAATTTAAGTCATGTTGCAAGGTTTTCTTCTTAGGCCCTAGTTTACCCAACCTTCATGCCTTCTTACCATCTGTGATTCCATTTCCTGAACTGTGAAAATTCCTATATCTTTCACTATAATATACATTAATTAATAAAATGATACAAAATTTGCTCATAATAATTCAATGACATTTCAAAATGGCTTTTGCATTTACTCTGTTACAGGAAGTTCAATGCACTCTAAATGAATTTTGTATTTACTTTGTTACAGGAAGTACAATGTCCTCTAGCAAAATCTCCAGTTTGTCTTCTATCTCCCTTACTGCAGAGTGTTGAAGGATACTGGCTGAATTCATGATGTTTGCACATAAGCATATACTTTATGGACAAATGGAGAAAATGGAAAGAGAAGCATTTATTTTATGTGTTTCATTTCATAGTATCCCATACCAATACCCCACACACAACTGAACCACTTGAAGTTATCTCTATATCAATTTAAAGAGTAAATTACTTGGCAATAATCATTAAAACTGTTGAGCTGTTACATATTAAAAATGACTTAAATCTAGGAAGCTGGAAACTAATCCATTTTCATATATTCTTAAAATTTTAATAAAATCCAAACTCAGTAAGATCTATCACATAATTACTTTAGGGATTAAAAATATCAAAATCTTTCCTGGTGAGTAATTGTAATGGTCAGTGAAATCTGTATGCTATCTGTGATTTTTTTAGTGGATATATTAATTTCTACTTTATTACACTGTATTACCATATTTTATTCTTTTGTCTATTTTTCCTTTGCTTACAATTTCCAGCTGAGAAGAGAAAATGCTCTAATGCATGTAGACTTGTAAGTAAGCGACATTCCAAGTCTGATATTGTTCTTGACATATATACATTTATATGAAATGAAGTCAGACCATGAGTACCTTGAGTTAACCTTGGTTTTCATAAGTGACCAATTAGGAAGCAGAAAGTACTATCATTATGTTCATATTTTTCTGTGACCTGTTTATAAGTAATCTCAAACTCTTTTATTTCAGTAGTCAAATTTAATGATGCATGATAAATCTGATAATAGCTTGAGATGAATAGCTTAGATGAAAGGAGAGCAACTTGCTTCTGATTAACTTTAGTTGTTTCTAGAAGCATATCAGCCATTATGTTATATAAGTGCTATTGGACAAGTGAAAACCATTTTTACAATATTGGACACAAATCAATTGAATTGTAAAATCTCTTACTACAGTATATAAATTTTCATGGTGCCTATATTTCAGGACAGTTATAGTTATATTCCCCACAATGATATTAAACCAGAAAGAGGCTATTCTGGTTAAAAGATTCCTACTCTGTAGCCAACAAGATAAAGAATGCAAAACAATAGATGGGAGAGGCAGCCAAAGCCAATAGCAGAAGTCTTTAATGGTGTTTAAAAGTACAGACAAGTGCATCATTCAATTGTGTGGTATATGTGTGCGTGTGTGTGCGTGTGCATGTACATGTGCCTGTTTGCATATGTGTGTGTTCATGTGCACTCACATGTGTGAATGTTGGTACTCACATACTATGGTACAGATGGAAAAAGTATAATCCCTTGCCTCTTCTACTTTTCTTGAATATATTTTAAAATAATTTTTCATTATTGTCTTTCTGCTTGGTAAGCTGGTCCAAGGATTTCTAGAGAGTCTCCTACATCCATTTTTCATCCCCCTTTCACAGCAGTGTGATTAAAAGCACCTGTGTTAGATGTCTAGCTTTTAATTAAACTATAAGGCTCTGGACTCAGGTCTCCATGCATGCATCTCAAGTGCTTTTAACTATGAGCCATTTCTCTAGCCAAGATACAAGCTTTTCCTGATGATGTTACCTTAGTAAACTAAATTCTAAATAAATAATTGGTTTAAAATGGAGTAGATGATAAAATAAGGTTTTTAAAAGAGGCTAATAATTATTAGTTGACTCCTAACAGAAGTAGAAGGCACTTGAGCAGACCCTTACTTGAAGAGTGTTATTTCTACAGCGGGTACATACAGATCTTTGAAGGGAGTGGCCCCAGCTTGCATGGCTTGCCTCCTCCTCACAAATTTTGGGGTTTTTTCCCCTACCAAAATTAGAATGAACCAAAACAAACAAAAACAAACCAAAAACAATGTTTATTTCTTTATGAAATTTTGGCTAATGAGACTTATTTGTGTCTAAGTTTGTTTCACATTATAAAAAAACCCCTTAACTGGCAAATGATAGAAGTGATAATCATTAACCTAGAGACCATTATTCTAAAGAGACAAAAACAGAGCCACTGAAAAATTCAGCATTTTTTTCCAAACTTAAACCATCTACACAGCATTGTTATGAGATGACATTTTCACTCCCTGGGCCTCATTAAGCCTTTGTTTGGAATAACAAATATTTAATACATTGAAATCCCATCTATCCGTGATATGATCAACAACGGAAGTAATCTAAGCATGCTAACATTATTGCCAGACAATTAAGCAAATTCCAGGTAGATTAATGTTTAATTTAATGAGACTAACATTTAAATTAAGATCTTGAACGATTAATGGCATCAAGAAATGTCAAGAGTAAAGAACACTGTCATGAGTCAGTTGTTATACAAACATCAAATTGAGCCTATGTAAAAGGGGATTAGATGTCTGGAGACTGGAACGATTCTAGGAATGGCTGGAAAACATAACTATAACCAGGCATTGAAATATTGCAGAGGCAGAAACAGAGCCTGGAGATGGTAAGTCACTCATGTAAGTTGCATTGCAAGCAGGGAACTTAGGGGAGACACAGACCACAGCAGGCAGATGAAAAGCTCATACTTCTATCAGCGAAGCAGCTCTTGCATATATCAGCAAGGAGCACACCTCTCAGGAACTCATTAAAGGCTCACTTTGCAGGATTGTGGTGGGTCTGTTTGAAGAACAATGTTATCTGAACTTCACGTTTCTTACTTTAATACTGGTAGAATGAATCTTTGTGAAAACTTCATATGTGAGTGCAATCTGTACCTTCAATTACTTCACATAAAAATTCTAATCTGTAGCATAGGGACTCTATAAGCACAATCCATCCCAAGCGAATCTCTGCTGCACTGTGCTTATCCTATGCAAGGGTGCCAGTTTTCTCTCTCTTTCATTTATTTGTTGCACTGTTCTTTTCAAAATGTTATTCAGAATATAGTTAGGAATTATACATGTTTAGGGAAGTTGCAGATATGGGATATTCTCTTCTAAGGTCCATGACCTTTTCATCCATTGGTAGTTGGCTAGGTTTGAGGAACCAGCATGGATTTCTTCATATTGAATGGGATGTAAGTCCAATTAGACATTGTTGGCGACACTCAAGATAGAAGTGCCACGACATACCACTATGATAACTTGCTGGAATTCTTATGCTTGTTGTTTATCGTCTTTATACCTGGGAGAGACTATTGATTTCATTTATTCCTTAATAGCTTGCAAAGAACCTTTGGATACTGCTGAGAGCTAGTCTTTATGGAAGAAGCTCTCAGGTCAGCTCCAGCTGAGTTCCTCAAGTCTCTTTTTGCCTAGGTGTATGATATTGTTAGCAACAAGATTTTATTTTCAAATTCTAGGAGACAACCAAAGGCAATGACAACAGCATATCTAAATCCACAGTTAAGTCTAGTTCTCACAATTTATAAAGACATATTTTTGCAGCAGCAATTAGCAAACATGCAGGGAACAACTGACTGTGGGTCTCAACCCGAGAGGATACATTTACAACACAAATCCTACCCTATGCAAAATAGGAGGCAGAAAAATAGTTAGAGGCAGAGAAGAACATGATATCTCTTGTAAGTTAGTGTCTACAGTACAGGTCAGCTGCAATGAAGAAATCTCAACAATATGGTTTCCTTAACAATACCTGCATAATGACAGCCCTAGCTTTTATACTAAGCTGGAAAAGGAACATCCTAAGTCTTAAACCTAAAATCATAGTCCAGAGGTTTTTGCAATGCTCCTGGTTGACTCTAAACAAACCTCTTCTTAACTTCGTGTTTTAGTAATTTCTACAGCAGATTTTGTTTACACACAGTGGACTAGATTCAAAATGATCTGGACAGATCTCACTTATAGTTGTAAATAAATCTTGTTTGATATTCTTCATAATTTAGAGTATCTTTATTAATTGTAAAGACTCCATCCTGAATTTTTAAAAAGGTGATAAATAATCAAAGAAATTCCAAATACTTCTAGATATTATTTAGTCTTTCTTTGACAAAAGAGATGAAACTTATTGTCCTATAAATAGCTTTCATTTTACAGGACTCTAACTGAATATATAAAATCTATTAGGTACATTAGCATTTACAGGAAGGTTTTACTGTGTTCAGATAAGTTGTGCACTTCAGATCTTACAAGATATTCTTCCTAATTAAAGAAACATAAAGCTGGCGGGTTTAAAGAATTAAAAATGTTCTAAATTGTTTTACAGATGCAGTTTTTAAATAATAAGACATTCTAGCTTTCAAGGGAGGCTTTTCAACCTCCCTTGATCAATTTCTAACAACTGAAGTTAAGAGCTGCATCTCCCTTTTGAAACCAATTATATACATAAACATAATGCAAACTAAAGCATCTCAAAATTATTTTTTAAACATTTAATCTAAAAAGACTAAAACACTTTGTTCATTATGAAATTTCTATTCTTTTAGAATGTCTCAGTCAATGTAATGTGTCACTTGTGGTTTAGAAAATGGGCTGTTTAGAGCTAGAACGACATACAAGTTAGTGTAAATTCTCAGCTAGGCATGCTGTAATATGCCTGAAATCCTAAGAGGTGAAGGCAAGAATGGTGAGTTTGAGATAATCTGTGATTAGAGGCCAGGCTGTTACACCTAGGGAGACCCTGTCTTAGGGAACCAAAGGCTGAACTTCCACCACTTCCCAGATTCTATAGCTTCCCCAATGTATGCTTCCCCTCTTCTTGTGGCTTTATTTGGGTTGGCCTGTCCTGCTTTACCAACTAGCTTGCCAAGTCTACCATTGTAGTATGGCTCCCAGGCTCCAGTCTAGTATTATGGCCCTTGTTTTTTGTTTGTTTGTTTTTGTTTTGTTTTAAAATTAAATACACCTTGCTTGTGTCAGAACGTTACCTTGAGTTTGACACCAAATAATTGACATTGACCAAAAGTAATCAAGAATATTGTCCTGCTAAATACAGAAATTCTTCCCTAGGGGTGAGGACTGTTAACATATATACAAGGTATTGCTGGAGGAATATGAGATAAAATATTTCAATGAATATTTAGAAGTGCTAATCTTCTCTCATTGTGAAGGCTGTGATGAATCAAAGATTAAAGAGAAAGCAACACATAACAGTACATGTTTCTTTTTAACAGTAAATAACATGTTCAGTTTGTGCTGATGGAAATATATATATATATATATATATATCCCATATATATCTCAACATTTATCTCAAATATATCTCTCAAAATTTAAATCGTTTGTAAGTCAGATATTTTATTCATTGCTAATTCTTAAGCTAAGTCAATAAAATGTTAAAAAATAACAGTAGGTCACTTATGCTAATATGATTAAAAATTGGCCAACCCAATTATTTTAGTTTCAATTTAATTATAAATAACTTGAAAGCTAACTTACTTTTTTTCTATTTTGTTTTTAGTGGGATTAGTTAAGGAAATGCATGTCATGCTTGGTTTTCTAACATTTCAATCTTGTCTATATGGAGGCTAATTCTATAAACCTATTATGTATGATAAAATGAATATTCTATTATCTTGAAATAAACTATGATTCTATTATTTTCAACAGGCTTTTTTCAATCTGGTTTATCTTGGAGCAGATATTGAACAAATGAGAAAGCATCCAATTTTCACATTCTAGTTGTATAGATCTTTATTATTCTTTAAAATGTCAAAGATCCTAGCAAGAGAAATTACTCAGTGGATAAATGCACTTAACAGCAAGCTTGGGGTCCTGAGTTTGACCCCTAGGACCCACATGATGAAAGGAGAAAACAGACTTTTGTAATCATCCTCTGATCTCTGTGTAAACACAAGGGCATGCCTATGCCTACACACATGTTCAGAGACACATCCAAAAAATCAAGGATGCCATGGAAAGTTGAGAACAACAAATAAAAGAAATAGAAGAAAGAAAAGATTCTTAGATCCAAGGACCAGAAAATATATTCAAGAAAATCATAGGAGAAAATTTCCCCAACCCAAAGAAAGAGATGCCTTTAAACAATGTAAGAGTCATACAGAAAACCAAATAGATTAGACCAGAAAAGAAATTCCTCCTCCAGAGAATATCAAAACACTATATGTACAGAACAACAACAACAAAATAATAATAAAAACTGAAAGCAAAAATCCAAGTAACATATAAATATAAAGGCAGACCTATTAGAATCACACCTGACTTTTCAAAAGAGACTATAAAAGCCAGAAGGGACTGGGCAGATATCATGCAGACCCTAAGAGACCACAGATGTCAGCCCAGACTACTGTACCCAAAAAAGTTTTCAATCACAATAAATGGAGAAAACAAGATATTCCATGACAAAACTAAATTTAAAAAACATCTATGCACAAAGCCAACCCTACAAAAGATACAAGAAGAAAAATTACAACCCAAGGAGGTCATCTACACTGAAGAAAACATAGGATATAAATAACTTCAGAAAAGCAATACCAAAAGAAGATAAACACATATGCTACCACCCTTCACATCATAACAAAAGGAACTAACTATCATTGGCTGTTAATATCTCTCAATACCAATGGACTCAACTGTCCAATTAGAAGACACAGATTAACAGAGTGGATCCATAAACAGGACCTAACATTCTGTTGTATACCAGAAACACATGTCAACAAAGAGAAACACTACCTCAGTGTAAAGGACTGGAAAAAGGTTTTCCAAGTAAACAGACCCAAGAAGCAAGCAGGATTAGCCATCCTAATAGCTAATAAAACAGACTTTTAACCAAAAATAGTCAAAAGAGATGAGAAAGGACACTTCATTCTATCAAAGGAGAATTAAACCAAGATTGTATCTCAATTCTGAATATCTATGTCCCAAATAAAGGGTACCCACAATTATAAAAGAAACATTATTAAAGCTTAAATCACATATCAGTCCCCACACTTTAAAAAATGGGAGATTTCAACATCTACTTTCACCAATGGACAGATCATTGACACAGAAACTAAATAGAGAAATAATATAACTAACAGATACAATGAATCAAATGGACCTAATAGATGGCTACAGAGCTTTTCACCCAAACACAAATGAATATACCTTCTCAGAATCTCAACGAACCTTTTCCAAAATGACCATATACTCGGTTACAAAGCAAACTTCAACTGATATAAAAAATTTCAAATTAATTAATTAATTAATTGATTTATCATACTTTATCAGATCACTGTGGTTTAAAACTGGATTTCAACAACAACAGAAATGACAAAAAGCCTATGCACTCATAGGACCTGAACAATTCCCTACTCAATGACCACTGGCTCAGTAAAGAAATAAAAAAGGAAATTAAAGATTTCTTAAAATTCAGTGAAAATGAAGGCTCAACATACTCATACTTATAGGACAATATGAAAGCAGTGCTAAGAGGAAAGTTCAAAGCACTAAGTGCCTTCACAAAGAAGTTGCAGAGATACCATACTAACAATTTAACAACTCACCTGAAAGTTTTAGAAAAAAATAAAAAGAACAGGAGTGGACACAAAATGAATAAATTCTAATTATTAATAATAATAATAAAAAGAGAAAAATAACAAAGAACAAAAGAAGCAAACATGCCCAAGAGGAATAGGCAGAATGAAATATTCAAACTCAGGACTGAAATCAATAACTTAGAATCGAAGAAACCAAGAGCTGCTTCTATGAGAAAAAAAATCAACAAAACAGACAAACCCTTAGCTGAACTTGAAAAGACAGAAATACAGTATCCAAATCAAGAAAATGAGAAATGAAAAAGGGAGACATAAAAACAGACACTGAGTAGGGCATGGCGGTACATGCCTGTAATCCCAGCACTTGGGAGGCAGAGGTACGTGGATCTCTGAGTTCAAGACCAGCCTGGTCTACATAGTTGAGTTCCAAGTGATCTAAGAGAAACCCTGCCTGGAAAA
>CM053764.1:33868705-33885788 GCA_028658305.1 Pachyuromys duprasi
CCACATGAAGATCCTACAAAGAAAATTTCTAATCAATTTCCCTTATGAACATTGATGCAAAAATAATCAACAAAATACTCAAAAAACCAAATCCCAGAACATATCAAAACTATCATCTACCATGATCAAGTAGGCATTCAAGAATGATTCAATATATGAAAATTCATCAATACAACCCACCATAGAAATAATCTCAAAGAAAACAAAAAGCATCTCATTAGATGCCAAAGTCAGAGACAAGACAAGGCTGAACACTCTCACTGTACATCTTCAATATAGTACTTGAACTCCTAGCCAGAGCAATAAGACAACTAAAGGAGATCAAGAGGTACAAATTGGAAAGGAAGAAGTCAAAGTAGCACTATTTGCAACAATTTAGTTGTATACATAAGTGACCCCAAACCTTCCACTAGAAAACACCTACAACTGATACATACATTCAGCAAAGTGGCTGGATACAAAATTAATTGAAAAAACTCAATAACCTCCTTGTATACAAAAGACAAAATAGCTGAGAAATTAGGAAAACTACACCCTTCACAATAGCCTACATATATATATATATATTATATATAGTATATATATATATACTATATATAGTATATATATACTTCATTCATACTATATACATATATACATACACATATATATTATATATATATGTATATAGTATCTTGGTGTAACTCTAACCAAGCAAGTCAAAGGCCTGTATGACAAGAGCTTCAAATTCTGAAGAAAAAAATTAAGAAGACATGAGTCGATGAAAAGATGATCCACCCTCATGGATCAGTAAGATTAACATATTAAAAATACCTATTTTGGGAGTCTAAGATGACAGCGACTAGTGCACACCATATCTGAGTGGCACAGGATCCAAAAGTCTGAAATTGAAGAGGGGAGTGGTAGTTGAAGCCAGAACATTGACATTGAGGCTTCCTGGAAGAGAGGGGACAAACAAACAAACAAAAAACAGAATTGCTAAAACAGTCCTCTACAATCAAAGATAGTCTGGAGGTATCTCATTGCCTGATCTCAAGCTGTACTACAGAGCAACTGTAATAAAACTTCATGGTACTGTCATAGGACCAGGCTGTTGGATCAGTGGAACCGAACTGAAGATTCTGAAATAAACCCACACACCCATGGATACTTAATTTTTTACTAAGAAGTCAAAACTATACAATGGAAAAAGATAGCATCTTCCACAAATGGTGCTGGTCTAACTGGACATCTAACATGTAGAAAAATGCAAAAAGATCCAAATAGACTATTTTTCTATTACTTATAAAATCTTGGCTTCAACCCCAGAGATTCTCAAAATATGCATGTTCTTTTTTCTTTATTCCACTTAAAGGATGAAATTATTGATATGCATACCTGTGTGTGTAGAAGTCTAACTTGGTTTTATTGTAATACCTGTTTTCAGGAAAATATCAGAAGAATTATAAATATATTTTTCTAATATGACCATGCTCGGAAGAGGACAATGATTTATGTTTATACTTAGAACTTTTCCATCAATTCTTACTATTCCTGCTGAGAAAAGCAGTTAACTGCATAGATACATAAATCACTAAAATAGATGCTGTTACCAAGATGTGTATGGGTGTGTGTGTGTGTGCACATAAATAACTTACACATTCAGCTGTATTCATTGTCAAAGTTTTCTTTAAAGTAAATGACTTCTTTAGCCTGATAACATTTTCCTCTCAAAGTTGAAAATATGGTAGTAATTCTCCATAAAAGTCAATAAAGTTGCTACCATAAATAGAAATCTAAACCCCAAACCCTGTAGACATAACAGTTGTCACTTAGCTGCTACATTATAGTAAGAATGAGGTTAACTTGGTACTTTTGTTCTTAACTTCAGTAACTGTGTCTTTAGAAGGAGTCCATCAAAGGCCTTATTATTCCACATAACTCTGCTAAGATTTCAAAATAACTAGTACCTAATCATGAGTGGAACATAAATTCTATTTGAAGTGTCTACTAAACAGCAGATCGTATGTGCATCATAGCCTTTTAAGCATGTATTAGAATTCCAGAAGAATTTAAAACTTAAAAGTAAAGTAACTTTTGTGAGCCTGTGGGAGTATGATTAGTTATAAAACAGTAAATATAATCCTAATTGTTGTGACTATATGGGAAAAAAGGCAGTAACTGCATTTTCCTCTCTCTTATCAGTACAGAAAACACCTTGGTTCCAGCATGTTCTACTGTGACCAGGCAGTGGGGGGGGGGGAACATTTCTTTAGGAGGAGATCCTGAACCTCCCACAGATGGCTTACACAGATGCAATTAATAAATTTAAACCCAAGTTCCAATAGCTTAGTATCTAAAACAAAGATGATCTATAACTAAAGTTCCAAACCACTTGGGAGCTTTTCTTTTAATTTTGCTATATTAGAAAGTGAAGACCGGATCATGACTCTCCATTCTTGATAGAGACAAATCATTTCAATGATGAAGGAGTTTGGCTAGGTGCCCAGGTCTTTTTAATGGAGGTCTTTGCAATGCGTGTTTAAGTAAACCTCAGACTCATTGCTTTGCTTTGAGGCACATGGAAACTTTCAGTGTCAGATATAATGAATTGGTAACAGCAAAGGAAAGCTTCAGAAGATCTTGCTAGTTCCTTGAAGAGATAAGTGTATGAGCTTTCCAAGTGTTTCAACTGAACACAGAGAAGACCACCATGAGAGAGGGAGGGAGACAAGAACAGGTTTTAAGCCATGACTTAGGCAATAAACAAAGAGTGAGTTTGAGGACAAACTCAAGAGGGGAGACAGTGTTTGTCCACTGATTGGGGAATAGGGAATAAATTTATTAAGTATTTTTTAATTATAAACTCTTCAGACACTGGGGGTGCTAATTTTCAGAGAAATATCAAATTAAGGAAACCACACATTGATGCAAAATCAGACTTGGTACTTAAAAAGATAAAAGCAGAGCCTGCTACTGCACACTCACATTTGAATATGTACTTCAGATAATTATACCTTAAGAGCTAACAAATGCCATGACTTTCCTTTGGGGTGGTCAGACCAGAGCAAACAGGAGATTGACTTGAGAAGACAAGAGTCAGTATGTGCACAGATTCTCATATGACAGTCAAAGGAAGGTGAAATCTATGTTGACTTACCATGAAATAAAACAAGCTTTCTTAAGGATTCTGTTAATTGGTTTCTCTAAGTTTATCCAGACACTTAACTTGATTGACAGAATTTATGATTAGTATTACCAGACAAGAGAATGAGTAACGGTTGGAAAGATAACCCAAACAAATTAAATTTGTAATGATTACTACTCATTTTGTATTATCCAGTGAATGCATACTCTCCTATTTTATCCAAACCATGCCTCGTGTACTTTCCACCCAAAGAATTCAATCCTCCCAAATATTACGTGCTTATTTTGAAGATAAAACAAAACATTTAAAATTTTGCACTGATATGCCACAACATGTTTTTAAAAATAGAGTTATCTTAAAATTTAAGTGTAAAAAAAAATTGGTACTTAGATCGTTTCATACAAACAAATGACAGTCTATGAAAGAAGTTTGCCAACGTATACCAGAAACTCAGGCTATAGCATTCCTAAAGGAAAAAAAAAATTAAAGTACACATTTAAAAGGTAAAACTATCTTTTAAAATCAACAGAAAGAATTGTAATGGTGAGTACTGAACCTTTGCATAGCCATTCACACAACAAATAAAAGAATAAACATCACTATCCAAGTCCACATGGCACATTATCTGTCGGAATAATATAGCCTTAAATTTATATGGTACTTTACATTTTACAGAAATTGTAAACTGTACACTAGACTTGGATTAAGAGTGACAGTATATGAATGTAAGAATATTAATAGAAAATTTACTATATACTTTTTTATCCTCATAAAATGTAGTGAAAAAATAAGGATAGTATTTTTTCATCATGTTGTCCACAAAAAAATTGAGGATCATGATGATAAAGGATGGGGTCAGGGGCTATGAAACTAAGCAGCACAGGAGAAATTAACTTGTGAAATCTCGGGCTTTCACACCCCGTAGTAAGGTCCTTTCCTCCATCCCCATGTTGCCAACTGTCTATGGTCTCCCCAATCTCAGGTACAAAGCAATGGAACTTACTATTTGTTGAGATAGATAAATTTTAGTGTCCATCAAACTTGAAATACTCTAAGCTATTTAAACTCAGAACAATAATTTCTATAACACTGGGCCATAATGAGATTTTTAAGGAAGAAAAGGAAGAAATGAGATAGGTTTATAAAAAGTTACCTCTTGCTTGGTTCTGCATAAAGAAAATCTAGAATTACTATAAACTTTGGATTAAACTGTTTTGAGTTTGATATTTAAAGTCAAATCAACAAAGGCAAATCCACCCTAAGAGCTGCACTGCACATAGTGTTAAAGAGATTTGTGAAATGGTTAATGTGTAAAGCAAAATGGCTTTCTACAAAAAAATGTAATTACAAATGAAAGCTTTCAGAGCTATTCTCACTTTTTATATAGTGTCTTCCAAGAACATCTCTCTCTCTCTCTCTCTCTCTCTCTCTCTCTCTCTCTCTCTCTCTCTCTCTCTCTCTCTCTCTAAATTATATCTTGAGTGTGAGTCTCAACATCTGTTTTGAGATGCTGCTGAGTAGAGCCTTTCAGAGGACAACTCTGCCAGACTCCTTTCTGCAAGCTTAGCAGAGTGTCATTCCTAATGCCAGGGTTGGCAATCTACAATAGAGAGGCTCTTTTGTTAGGCCACGCAGTGACTGAGCATTCCCTAAATCTCTGCTATATCTTTATCCGTGTACATCTTGAGGGCAGGGTAAATTTTGGATCAAAGTTTTTGGGCAATATTTAGGGTGTCTTGTGGAAAAGTAGAAAGAAAGAGAAAAGACAGAAGCTCCACAAAAAGACCAACAAAGACAACTAACCAGGACCCAGAGGTGTTTGCTGAGACAGAAGCATCAACCAAGGGCCATGTATAAACTGGATCTAGGCTCTCTACAAAGATGTAGCACATGGGCAGGTCAGGCTTCACTTGGGTCTTACTGTCAGGGAAATTGCAACCTTATCAGCTTTTTGATCCTTTAACTTGCCACCTTTTTGATCCTTTCCCCTTGGCAGGACTGCCTTGCCAGGAAAGGACAAGCTCAGTCCACATGCAACTTGATGAGCTTGGGGTAGATGGAAAAGGGAGTTCCCTTTTCTGAGAAATAGGAGAGGGGGGACATGAGTGAGACCAAGAGGGGAGAAGGGATGGGTCTACGACAATAATGTAAAGTGAATAAAATATTAAATAACTTAAAACTTGTTTATTCCCTTTACACTCTGATCTTAGGCCCTTCCCTTTCTCCTCCTCCCTTCTTCTTCCCCCATTTCCCTACCCACCATTTTCCTCAGAAAACAGGAGACTCACTCACACCAGCTCATTAAGTCAAATCAGGACTGAGTGCTTCCTCTTCCCCTGTGACCTGATGAGACAACCCTGCCAGGGGGAGGAATGATCAGAAAGCAGGCAACAGAGTCCTTGTCAGTCAGCACCCACTCCCCTTACTAGGGAACCCATGTAAAGCCAGAGCTGCCCATCTGCTATATTTGTGTAGGAGAGGAAGGAAAGGGAGGGAGAAGAGGAGCAGAATTGGGGAGAGCAGAGGCTGAGGGGAGGTCTTGGAATGACATGGAGAAATGAACCGGACCTAAGATAACACTAAAAGCAAGTATAATGGGGGAATCGGAATGGTGGGGACTATGCGGGTTTGGAGGTTTAAGATGGAGTAACTATTTTCCAGCACTGTGTTCTAGGTTAATGAAATAAATCCAAGCTCTGTGTGGTGATTTGGTTAAACAGCTGTTTAGAATTATCCACAGCTTTACTGAAAAATATATACAGCAGTATTAATTACTAAATACAACAAATTCTGTAGGTCTCTGAACCTTGTTTTTAATACAACAGTATATTGATGGGAATTGCATTGAATCTGTAGATTGCTTTTTGTAGGTTGGCAATTTCACTATGGCCTATCAATCCTACCAATCTATAAGCATGGGAGATCTTTCCATCTTCTGGTATCTTCCTCAATTTCTTTCTTCAGAGACTTGAAGTTCAATCTGATGCTTTTGTAGAAAACTAAGAATAGTGCTACCTCAAGATCTAACTATATCACTCCTAGAAATATATCTGAAAGATGCTCAACCATACAACAGGGACCTTTGCTCAACTATAACAGCTTTATTCATAGTAGCCAGAAGCTGGAAACAACCTAGATGTTCCTCAACAGTGGAATGGATTCAGAAATTCTTTCATTTACACAAGGAAATACTACTCATCAATTACAAACAAGGAAATCATGAAATTTGCAAGCAAATGGATGGAACTAGAAAAGATAATCCTGACTGAGGTAACCCAGAAGCAGAAAGACACACAGGGTATATATTCACTTGTAAGTGGATATTAGCCATATAATCTATAGTCCTAAAAAAAGCTAAACAACAAGGAGTATCCTCAATTCTCACTCAGAAGGGCCAACAGGATAGACATCAGAAACAGGAGAAGACAAGGAACAGGGCAGAACCTACAACAGAGGGCCTCTGAAAGAATCTTTCCAACAGAGTATCAAAGCAGATGCTAAGTACCATAGCCAAACCTTGAGCAGAGTGCATAGAATTTTATGGAGGAAGGTGGGCTGGGATATAAAGACCTGGAGGGGACAGGAACTTCCACAAGAAGCCCAACAGAGGCAGAAATCTGAGCCCAAGGTTGCCTACAGAGACTGATACTCCAACCAAGCATCATGCATGAAGATGACCTAGACTACCTGCTCACATGTAGTCCATAGGCAGCTCAGTCTCAGTGTGCAAGGGGAAGAGGGACCGCTTCTGACGTGGCCAACTCTTTGATCACCTTCTCCTGGCGGGGGGGGGGGCAGCCTTGCCAAGCAATAGAGGAAGACAATGTAGCCAGTCCTGATTAGACCTGAGAGGCTAGGGTCATATAGAAGAGGAAGAGAACCTCCCCTAACAGTGGAGTAGGTGAGGGCATAGGAAGAGAAGAGGGAGTGTGGGACTGGAAGGAGATGAGGGAGGGGGCCACAGCTGGGATACAAAGTGAATAAATTGTAATGAATAATAAATAAAAAAGAATGATCTGGAGGGGACAGGAGCCCCACAAGGAGACCAACAAAGTAAAAAATGTAGGCCCAGAGTATCAGCAGAGACTGATGCATCAACCAAGGCCCATGCATAGTGAGCCCCTAGACCACTTTACTCAGATATAGCCCATGGACAGCTCAGTCTTCATGTGGGATCCCTATCAAGGGGAGAAGAGACAGTCTCTGACATAAACTTGGTTGCTTACTCCTTGATCACTTTTCCCTGGTGGGTCAACGTAGCCAGGCCAAAGAGGAAGAGGATCCAGGCAGTCCTGATGGGAATAGGCTAGGGTTAGACAGTAGGAGAGGGGGACTTCTATCAGTGGACTAGGGGAGAGGGATAGGGTAAGAAGAGGGAGGGAGGGTGTTATGAGGAGGTAATGAGATTGAGGCTAAAACTGGGATACAAAGTAAATACATTGTAAAAATAAAATAAAAATATAATAAATCTTTTTAGAATTTTTATTTACATATTTATAATAGACCCAATTAGTAATTTGTACAGGAAAAAAAAGACTAATTTCATTGTGAAGCAAAAGTAAAAAAATATAATATTTAAATTTCTATTAAGATTGCAGTTTAAATGACACAATATCAGTGTTCAGTTCAAAGCTACATTTTTCTAAAAGAGAAAAGCAGATTAAATTTGAATAATTAATTTTAATGATTTCTTTTATATGTAGCGCATTAAATTTTTACTTGCTCGGGGACATTAACAATGGGCTATAACCAAATTTCCATGATTTGGAGATTATTTCAGCACAGATTAGCCTCTGTGTTTATGACAGGCAAGCCTTCCTCAGAGGCACTAAAAAATTTGTAACTATACTTTACTCTTGATTAGCCTGACCCAGGCATGCTAGAACAGACTAACTTTTCTGAGTAAATTGCTCTCAAGATAATTGTGTTTATTTTCTGCGATATATCCTTGAATTACTTCTCAATCATTCTTTAAGGTAGAATGTTCTTTTGATGGAAATGTTAAGGCTGTTTTAAAGTTGAACATTACCTAGCATAGCTGCAGCGTATAACCTACTTATAATTCCATTGTTCCCCTTGCTCCATTCAGTAATATATTAAGTTTTACATTACTTAGCAGTTAGTTACAGGAAACTGTTATGTATGAAGCCTCAGACCAGGCACTTTTCATGATATAAATGCAGATGACTCCAACTTGACAATTTTTCATTTAAATTCTATTTTAAAACTGACATTATTTAAGGTAACACATAGAACTAGGCACAGGTAGAAAGATCCTTGATCCCGGATTCAAAATCCACCAGTTTGTAACATGAGTCTTCCACTTTCTAGTTGTATGATGCTTGGGACTGAAAGTAGCTGAGAGACTCAAAGTGTATTAGTGCATGTAACTAGAGAGACATATTATTTCAGACTAAGATGTATGAAGATAGTTTTCCTCCAGAGCTGGTTAATGCAGAATATCTCTAGCACCCAAAAAACATAACCTTTTTTCTATTACTTCTTTCTTCACTATCTTCAATATATTAATTTCTTCTGTCCAAGCAGTATTCTTTTTTCACTTTGCTTTTAATATATATATATATTAATTTTTTTATTAATTACACTTTATTCACTTTGTATCCTCCCTGTAGCACCCTTCCTCTTCCCCTCTGAATCCCTCCTTTCCTCCCCTTCTCCATGCATGCACCTCCCAAAGTCCACTGATAAGGGAGGTCTTCTTTTCCTTCCTTCTGATCCTAGTTGATTAGGTCTCATCAGGACTGGCCACATTGTCTTCCTCTGTGGCCTGGTAAGGCTGCTCCTGCCTCAGGGGGAGGTGATCAAAGATCAGGCCAATCAGTTCATGTGAGAGGAAGTTCCTGTTCCTATTACTATGGAACCCACTTGGACTCTGAACTGCCATGGGTTACATCTGTGCATGGGTTCTAGTTTATCTCCATGCATGGTACTTGGTTGGAGTATCAGTCTCAGAAAAGACACCTGTACTCAGATATTTTGGATCTGTTGCTCTCCTTGTGGAGTTTCTGTCGTCTCCAGATCTTGCTATTCCCCACTTCTTTCATAAGATTCCCTGCACTCTGCCCAATGATTGGCCATAAGTCTCAGCATTGCTGTGATAGTCTGCAGGGCAGAGCCTTTCAGAGGCCCTAGTGGCAGGCTTCTATACAAAAGACAAAAGGGATGAGAAAGAAATTAGGGAAACAACACCCTTCACAATAGCCATAAAAGACAAAGTACCTTGGTGTGACCCTAACCAAGCAAGCCAAAGACTTGTATGAAAAACAAATATCAAGTCTCTGAAGAAACAATTAGAAGAAGATATCAAAAGACGGAAAGATCTCCCATGCTCATGGCTTGGCAAGATTAATATAGAAAAATGGCCATTTTACCAAAAACAATCTACAAATTCAATGCAATTCCCCTTAAATTACCAACACAATTCTTTACACACTTTGAAAGAAAAATTCTCAACTTCATATGGAATAACAAGAACTGCAGAATTGCTAAAACAATCCTCTACAGTAAAAGATCCTCTGGAGGTATCTCTAAGTAATATTCTTGTACAATCCAACTGGACTGACAAAAGTTGGTGAATTACAGTACAACAATGCAGTATTTAATATATAGTAGTCAGCAAAATGATATTTAACTAACCCTATAACTAATAATGTTAAAAATAAAATCCCCTCTAGAAGCCCTGGAGCTAATTTATTGTGTCCTATTTGCAGGAAATGGAAATGAATCATGTTACCAAGCTTAAACATATTATTTTAGATGTGTTTACTTGGATGGAATATGTGAATGACCATATGAACAAATGAAGAAACTCAACATTTCTCCTCAGCCCCTTTCAAGATTTCCCCTCTACTCTAAGCAGCACTCTGTAATGCTCATGCTACTGAGGCTGTTAAAGAATCAGGTAAACTATGTGAAAATAGAAATGCCAACACACAGTATCAGACAAACCTATGGCATCATGATAATATGTTTTATAGTATTTCTGCCAGTGATATTCTAGTATAACATCATACACAAAGGAGAAAGGGAGTGAGCTATGATCAATTACTTGGTATTTCTTTATGACATTCTCATATCATATCACTCAAACTGGATTAAGCAAGTAGTCTCAAAGCATTGTGTTGGAGCAATGCATTTGTAGTTCGGGTTACTTCTGAGAAGAGAAATTATATGAGTTTGGCTCTATGAACACACTATTTTATCTCTTCCTTAAAATGAGGTCTGTGAAGAAGGACTGTCACCAGTGGAGAAGTAACTAGACATGCAGTATGTGTTACTGTTTGATATGTCACTGTACTGCAGACCACTGCAGCATCTAAATTTAAATAAGATGTTCAGGTGACTCATATCCACATACTTTTCCCCAGGCACCATTTGTAGAATATGGTTTCATCCAACAGATGTTTTGAGTGTAAATATTTTGTTTAAGTTATGGTAACATTGATTCCTCCATATAAACCATTTTTCTGAAGCAAACTACATGATTCAACTTAGTCTCTAATAAATTTCCTTTTCATAAACATTGCTTTATTTTTTGTTTCATAATTATTTTAATTAAATTATCCTTATTTAATGTAATTTACAACAAAATTTAGTTTAGTTGTTTTTCATATTTTTATATGTCATTGTTATACTTTCCTGACTATATTTTTTTTGTGGGACTTGGTATCAAGTCATATTTCTCAGGTTTAAATTTATTACCCTGTTTCATCAAAATTTTGGTATTGCAACAGTATTTCTAGTACAAAATTCTGACATCTTGAGAATTTATCTATAGAAAATTTGATTTTTGTTTGTTTATTAGTAATGGAAATTTCATTTTAAATCGTACTGTAATCTGAGATGTTGAATAATAAAGCCTCAATGGATCTTTATTTAGTTTAAATTGTGTGTTCACAAAAGAACATATCTTGCTTCATTTCTGTTACCTTTCAATGTCAGGGTGGATTATATCAGCAGATACTGTAAACTATACAAAGACAATATTATAGGGAGTAGAGTGTGTAGGTTACTCTAAAGAGTATCTGTAAGGGTATTTATTGGCATTTAGGCTTTAAACTGGTGTCTATTTCTCAATAATATGTATCCCCCTGAAATAACATGTGGTACATATTTCAAGCATTCTTGAATTGGAGGTAAGTAAGTTTTCTACCCATCAAATACATGCTTTGATAATTCAGAATAGGAAACTCCAATTCTGCTATTGAGAAGGAAAGTTACTGTTCCTTCTCAAAAGTAGAAACAGAAATGTGGTAAGATTTTTTTTTTCTGGAATGCTTTTCATTTTTATTCAACGCAAAATGAATTGGACTATGAATCTGGTGAGAAAGAAACATTTTGAGGGAATATGAACACACTGGTCAGTGAGAGTACCTGGTTGTCTAATATCGACCACAATGGAATAGAGTGGGCAGTGGGTGAGGACAGGGAATTCTTGAGCACTCAGCGGGGTCAAAGTAGAGACATCTGTAACACCTCACCTTGCAAAACAGTAATTGACACAAATGAAAAGAATGACTCTAAAAGGCCTTATGCCTTCAAGGTTACACAAAGTGCTTCTTTTTAAAATTCATTTATATTTTTATAAATTACAGTTTATTCACTTTGTATCTTAGCTGTAGCACCTCCCTCATCCCCTCCCAACTTCACCCTGCCTCCCTCATCTCCTCCCATGCAGGCCCCAAGTCCACTGATATGGGAGACCCTCCTCCCCTTCCTTCTGACCCTAGCCTATCAGGTCTCACCAGGACTGGCTTCATTGTCTTTCACTGTGGCCTGGTAAGGCTGCTTCCTCATCAGGGGGAGGTGATCAAAGAGCCAGCCACTGAGTTCAAGTCAGAGACAGCCCTTGTTCCCATTACTAGGGAACCCACTTGGAGACTGAGCTGCCATGGGCTATATCTATGCAGGGGTTCTAGGTTATCACAATGAATGGTCCTTGGTTGGAGTATCAGTCTCAGAAAAGTCTCCTGATCCCAGATTTTTTTAGTACTCTGGGGAAAATTATCAATCCTCACTCAGAAAGGCAAATGGGATGGACATCAAAAGAGAGAGAAAACAGGGAAAAGGACAGGAGTCTACCACAGAGGGTCTCTGAAAGACTCTATCCAGCAGAGTTTCAAAGCACATGTGTAGGCTCATAGCCAAACTTTGGGCAGAGTGCAGGGAAGAAGGGGGAGACAGAAAGATCTGGAGGAGATAGGAGACAGGAGACAGGAACTCCACAAGGAGAGCAACAGAACCAAAATTTTATTTCTTGCTACACACCTTTTTTGAGAAATTGGAATCATTTGTCAATAATTTTAATTTTTTTATTTGTTTTTTTTCTTGAACCTCAGATGGAAATATGTTCACTTTAGACTAATTTCTGAACTTCTGTGTTGCCACATGTCATAGGAACTTCATACCTCAAGAATAATTCCCTATTTTATATTCCAAATTACAATTTTTCTTTCTTGATGATTTATTTGTAATGAATGAAATGAGTTCCTACTGCACTGGTCACATGAAATTATCGTGTAACATATACATTTGTTGTCTGCTCTCCATCCCTAGTTACATGTCAACCTGTCATTGCAGTGTTCCGTAACTAATCTTCCTTTGTACAGACTCAGTCATTCAAAGGCATTTCTCACAGCTGTTGATGTGACCCATGCTGTGCAAGGCTACTCCATGTAACCCCTCATAAAAGATTTCAACGGTTCCTAAATCTTGTCTTCTAGAATGGTAGGGAATTGTCATGGTAGGGAAAAAGCAGCAAGATTTAGGGTCAGACACACAAACTTGAATCTTGAGTCTGCCACATATCATACATGTCTCCTTGAGAAAGTTATTTATCTGTTCTTTAGTTTAAAAAGTTTACTTCACCATTTTACTTAAGATTAACATAGTGAAAACGGCCATTCTGCCAAAAGCAATCTACAGAGTCAATGCAATTCCCATCAAAATACCAACACAATTCTTTACAGACCTTGAGAGAAAAATTCTTAACTTCATATGGAGAAACAAAAAACCCAGGATTTCCAAAACGATCCTATACAACAACAGATCATCAGGAGGCATCTCCATCCCTGATATCAAGCTGTATACAGAGCAATAGTAATAAAAACTGCATGGTATTGGCATAGAAACAGAATGGTGGATCAATGGAACTGAATAGAAGACCCTGAAATAAATCCACACTCTTATGGGTACTTGTTTTTGACAAAGAAGCCAAAATCATTCAATGGAAAAAGACATCATCTTCAACAAATGGTGCTAGTCCAACTAGATGTCTACATGCAGAAAAATGAAAATAGATCCATATTTATCACCCTGCACAAAACTAAAGTCTGAGTGGATCAAAAGTCTCAATATAAAACCAGACACACTAAATCAGTTAGATGAAACTCAGATAAAACACACACACACACACACATACACACACACACACACACGATCCAGCCAATGAACAATTTATTAATCAAATTTTAAACTTTAAAAATCTAGTAGTTTTTAATGCACACATATATAAGTAAACATGTACATATGTACAGTCACAACACTAATGTGATATGCACATACTTTATAAATATGTGTATATGCATTTATATAAAACATTGCTTATGTATAATTTAAACAAGTAAAGTACATCTATATTGAAGTCTTAAATATAAATTTCTAAGTTTATTTAAGAATAATAAAAATATACAAACAATCTTAATAAAAGTATTAAACTTTCATAAGATTATGTTCATGTTTTTTATGGAGTATTTTTGGAGATCCTCCCCCGTTGGTGGACTTGGAGGGGGCGGGGAGGAGATGAGGGAGGGTTGGGGAGGATGGGAGGGAGTGAGGGAGGGGGCTACGTATGGGCTGTAAAATTTTTTTAATATAATTAAAAAATAGAAAAAAATTATCTGTCTTATTTATTTAAATGATAAGTAATTCCATCATTTTCCTTTTCCCCTTTCACCCTCCAAGCCCTTCCATATATATCTCATGTTCTCTTTTAAATTCATGGTTGCTTTTTCAATAACTGTCATTAGAAGTTTATACATATAAACTGCTAATTACATATATACAATGTGTTGTTCATATAATTTTACCCCAGGAATGTCTCATAGGAATGTAAAAGCTACACCCGTAAGGTCTCACCAATGAGGTCTAACCTAAACTGAACACAGACGTAACAAACATGCTGACATGGACAGGAGAAAGCACAAGAAGCATTAATCCTTTAAAATGTATTTCTTGAGTATTGTTTTGGGATCTTTCAATTAAAGAAGTGTGTGTGTGTGTGTGTGTGTGTATGTGTGTGTGCGCGCGCGCCCGCGCGTGGGCGTGCAGGTGTGTTATGTAGTATCAGGTAGATCTTATGCCCTCACAAATGCTGGACATGTATATTACCATGGTATGACCCATGACTTCCCTCAATATAACATCGCTGTAGTAATACAACATAAAATCAATCCTTTGCCTGCATTCTTAAAATGATAATACCCCAAAATGCAATATCAAAACAATAAAAGCATTTTCCATTTTGGTAATTTAGACTAATCAAATAATGTATCTACAAAATCAGAGGCACAGTGACTCAGCCAGTGCATCTAGCATCTAGTGAACAATAGTTAGAAAATTTATTAAACATCGTGTTCAACCCTGGGCTACAATTTTTGAAAATAAATATTTAAGCACTACTGTACAAAGCAAAAGGCCATTGAATTCAACTAGTGTATTTACGTTTTGTTCAAAATCAAAATGCAAGAAGATGGCTAGATACTCAAGCAAGGTTGCCTTAAGGAAGGGTAATATAAGTAGACCCCCCATGATGCAGTTGTCTGTAAGCTGGAATTACTTAGACTTATAATCAAAGATCATGTATCTATATCGGTTCTGTTGAGAAGATCAGAAGTGTCACTGATTTGTTTCTGGACGATTGGACAGTGCTTTCCTGAATTTGTCAGGCTGTCAGGATCGATCAGTGTTGTTTATTTGTGTATTTGTTATTAGTTCATATAGCCTCTTTATAATCACAAATATATTAGCAAGTCTAGAAATTGTTAATCATATTCTTTAAATTGATTACGTTTGTGAGAAAGTTCAAACCACAGATCTATAGGGCTTTGTTTTCATTTAAAATTTTATAGTTCCTACTTCACAAATATTTTTAATAAACAAGGCTAAATAGCTCTCCAGGAGAAATTCATATATCTACATTTGTTTAGAAAGCATTTCTAAGAAAAAAATTCCAATACACAGCTAGGATATAGCAAATATTGTAAAATTATGTACATTGAATTTTGAGTTATTCTTAGGGCTGTATTTATATTGTTATAATGTAGAGTGTTTTAGAAATACTAATTTAGGGGCTGTGAAGACTGCTCAGTGGCTAACGGTTCCAAAACAAGATTCGAGCCTGAGAACTTGAGGTTGTACTCACAGCACACACAAGAAGGCCAAGTTGGCATAAAATACTTGGTGTTTCAAGGGCAGATAACATGGTATCTATCCCTGGAACAAGCTGGAGGTCTGTGTGAGCTGTTCTTGCGATCTGAGGGTTCAACTGAGCGACCCTGTCTCAATGATTAAGAAGGTGGAGTAATCAGTAGGACTCTGATGTCAACCTATGACATCCACACAACTCACACACATGTACACGCACAGCACCACACAATATCCCAATATATGTTAACACATATACACATATTGCATACCCACATACGTATAGAAAGAAAAATATCAAATGGATATGTCAACATACTATGGATTATGCTGCAATTAAATTACATTCAATTTCTATGTTTGTTTGTTTGGTTTTTCTTTTTAAATCATGGACCAGATGTTTTTTTCTCCCTACACAGGTACAGTAGTAAAATCATAAGGGAAAATGGTGGTGGAGGGAAAGGCTGAGATGGCTTGGAGGTCATTTGCATGCCTTCCTGGATTCTCACAACTGCACCACTGCTCAGAATCTCACAGTACTCACTTGCACTAGTTCTTTGCATGGACTGAGTAGGTTTAATAATTGTATGGGGATGCTTGTATATCAAAGCAAATCATCACAGACTGTGGACTCAAAACTCAATGGATATTTTCTTATTGTCCTAGAGGCTAGAAATCCAAGCTCAAGGTTGTTTTCCTTCTCAGACATGCCAATGGCTTGAAGATGGCTGTGTTCTACCAATGTCTTTCCAACTTGCTGGTCTGTGTACTATTCTTTTCTTATAAGCCTGTAAGGACAACTGACCTTATTTTACTTTAGGAGCCACTGAACCTGCCTCCAATGATGTTCCCTTCTGACATGCCAGGGAAAGGGTTCATCATGCCAGTTTGGGCTTCACAATTTAATAGGAAAATGTTATAAAAACCCATCATAAATGTTTTAATATTAGATACCTCATATATTTTATAATAACTTTAAAGCTTTATTGATTTATATTTGTATATTGTGTTTCCTGCATGTAAATATGTATACTACAAGCATGTCTGATGCCTGCAGAGGTCAGAAGATGATTTTCCAAGCCTTGAGTGAATATTTCTATCAGGAAATTTTACTAATATTTAATGATATAAATAAAGATAATTTTATTTTCAGGTAGCTGTGTGGATATGGTTTGGTATTGCTTTACTTGGCAATATTTTTAGATGTAATTTATTTATTTTTATATCAATCACAGGTTAGGTACTTTGCATCCCAGGCGTAGCCCCCTCCCTCATTCCCTCCTACTCTCCCCATTCCTCCCTCATCAGCTCCCTGCCCCTTTCCAGGTCCACTGATAGGGGAGGACCTCCTCCCCTTCCATCCTACCCCAGATCATCTTGTCTCCTCAGGCCTGGCTGCAATGTCCTCCCCTGGGATCTAGCCAGGCTGTTACTCCTTGGCATGTATGGGGGAGGGTCAAAGAGCCAGCCATCAAGTTCATGACTGAAACAGTCCCTGTTCCCCTTACTATG
>CM053764.1:33886288-33899299 GCA_028658305.1 Pachyuromys duprasi
GGAATGGCATCCCAATAAGACTTCTAATTTTGGTGCACAAATGGAAGAAAACATGTGGTGTATAAATTAAGAATTATCTTGTCAGAGTATTTGATTTTATTTATGTAATAATATGAAGACTATGAAAACTCTGTATTTAGTATATAGATCGAATCCCTTTATAGAGAATGGAGTGAAGATTTTTAAATCCTCCCTGAGCCAAAATGTAGATTTCAGAGCATGAAACTGAAACTTTCTAAGAGTAAATGCCAAACGATTTTGTTGAGCCAGAGGATGTGAGTGCATAGTCTAACCTGAGGAAATTTGGGAGATAAGAACCTGTCATAAGATAGGAGGTGGACAGTTGGAAAGATGGCTCAGCAGAGGGTCCAGGTTCAATTCCAAGCCCTGACATGGTTGCTCACAACTGCCTCTAACTTCAGCCCCAGGAGATCTAACACCCTCTCCTGGCCTCTATGAAAACCAGACATACATTTGGTCTATAACATACATGTAGCAAATCCTCATGAACATATAACTTAAAAAAATAAAAAATAGCAGGTGAAAAAAGGATAGTGAAATATTGTGGTTTTTTCCAGTAAAAATTGCATAGCCAATCATCAAAGCAAACATCAATATCCAGAGAAAGGCAACACTCAATGAATATTGACTCTTATGTACAACCCCAAATATATTTCCTCGCTTTTGTTGGACACCATAATCATATTGTCCACCCATAATTTTCTTTGGTTTGCCTCAGTCTTGTCATAGACTAATTGGCAGTGAGTGAGTAGCAGACTATGATTATGTGCACTGTTTTGAGTACGAATGTGTTAAATTTCATGATGTTCATGTGAAGTTAAATAAAAGTGAGAAAATAGAGGTGTGATTAAACAAGAAAAACATGCTGCTGGATGAAATTTGGAAGCAGATGGTGAATTGATGAGGCAGATAGAGTAAAATAGAGTGATTGGTTACCAGAAAGTACATTTAGCTCTTTCTAATTAAAACAAGACTTAACTACTTTTCTGTGCATATCCCTTTTATATTTTTTTAGAATGTCAAAATTTTCTAGATATGTTATTCTAAAAATCAGGTATTTTTGAGTTTACTAGGTAAGGAAAGCAACTGGGAATATGCCAGTTGACAAAGCTGTGAAAATAAGATGTGCAATAGAGTAATAACACTTAAGAAGCAAGAAATACAAATGTTTAATCAAATGAAAAGTTTCATACCTAATAATATGCGATGAGTTGAAATGACTGAATTTATAAGGGATTCAGAATAGCAGCAGTTCATCTTCCATTCACAAACACTGTCTTTACACTTGGTAAACAATGCAAAAATGCTTCTTCTATTAATCCCTGTGCTGTCTTCTGCTCTGCACTTAGCTGGGTCTTCCCTGTCTTTGCTGTTTGACTGATACATTTACCAAGTCACCTTTACAATGTGTTCTTGTTTTCTGGGATGATCATAAACAATAATAATAAATCACCCATTTTAAACTGCATATTTTTGAAAGCACAATTTCTTTGTCTTAGGAGTACAAGCATGGCTAAGTTGGTCCTCTGTTCAGTGTCTTAGATGGCAACAATTGAAGTATAGACTGGTTTCTTTTCTCCTTTAGGGAAAAGACTGTTGGCTACATTCAAATTGTTGAGAGAATTCTATTCTTTGTTGCCATCCCAGAGCAAATCCTTTTTGCTGCTTCTCAGCTGAGAGCTACCATCAGGTCTTTAAGATCAGTTCCTTGCCATGTGTAGTTTTAGTGATATGGCTGGCATGATCAGGTGAACAAAGAAGACTACTCTCACTCTGATAAGATGTTATCTCCTATAAAGTGACATGTTCCAGAAAGTAGCATCACAGTATTTTTCGTACTCTTCTGGCTAGCAACAAATCACAGACTGCCCTCATATTTGGGCAAAGGAAATACATAACAATGTAAGCACTATGTGGTTATACAAGTGGAGACCTAACATGTACACATCAGCCAAATATCTCTTACTAAATTTGTTAAACTCTTTAGATCTGAACTGTCTTAATTGCAAATTATAGAAGACATCTCCTGAGACTCAGAAGCATCATCTGGAGAGCTTTATACTGCCTCCTTAAAATACAAGGGCAATAAATATTTTGTGCCAGCATTGGAAAGGAAAACATCCAAACATTCTTCTACCCAAACATGTCCTTTATGTGGGAGCAATCTCTATTGCATAGTGCTCTTAGCTAACCCTCACTTTGGTACAGGACATGAGCACGTGAGCACATGTGTGTGGGAGTGTGAAGGATCGGGGATGAGGTGGGTAGAGGGAATGGAGTCAGCATAAGTCCTACTCTTTAACTAGAGGAACTGTCAATCTTTTCCTGTGAGTGGAAAAGCAGATGGGGTGAGGGTGAAATGGGGCCTTTGATTCTCTTTGTTTAGCATTTGTTAAAATTAAACATAAGCTTAGTTTCTTGTGTTTAACCAAAGGGGAGAAATAATTCCAAATTTAAGAATTTTATTCAGTTATCTAGAGCTACATGAAAATTATAGTAAGATATATAAAATTTACTTTGTAATTATCAACTTTATAAACAAAAGACTTAATAGTTTCTTCTTCCCAATAAAATTACCTTTCAGTGGCAAGCTCAGCAGTTATAACACTTACAGGTCCTTCTTGATGGCTTAAGTTTGAGAAATGTGACCTTTATTCACCATTATGCTATTGCTCCTACTCATTACACCTGTAATTCAGGTTTTAAATTGGTCTAATCTGTTGCTAGGAGGCACTATTTCTGCTTTAGGAACAAACAAGTTTGTAGCTACAGAAAAAAAAAATAACATGTCTTAAGTATATTTCTGTATTCATCCTCTGCAAAATATTATATTTTTCATTTTAAATCTCTGCCTTATAAAGAAGTATAACAAACAGTTAGAAAATATTTCAGGGACAGTTGCTGTAGACCTCACCTTATAGGAGAGAAAACAGCTTGGAGACAGCGTGTGATTGTCTTAGGACAACAGTGTGTGAGACCTTCATGTCACTGCCAGTTCTGAAGAAGAACAACTTCCACCAAAGTTCAGACTAGAAGGGATGAGCTCTGTACAAACTTACAGAGAAAAAGAACACATATAGACACAATATTAAAGGTCTATCTTTTTTGGCATTATGGAATTTTGGCTTTAACTGATCATTTCTTTTACTTTCAAATGAAAATATTAATACGTTTAACAAATGTGAAATGGACTCTCTTATATCTCTCTTTAGAAGTGGACTGAATCTAAGAAATATGAGTTTGGTTATTTGTGTCAGTAGGTTTTTATAATAATGCATTATTTTATTGCACAGTTTGATAAGCGCATAAATCACTTGAAATGTCAGCACCGGAATGTGTTGATTTTGGCTGCCACAATACTGTTGAATTACTTTCCTCTTCATATACTAGGTATGCTTCTAAAATTAATCATAGTGTGGATTTGAAATGGTTATATCCAAACAAGAAGATTCACTTTCAACAGAAGAAAACCCTATATATATACATATACAGTACATATATATATATACTGTACATATATATATATATATATATATGTACAGTTTATAAACAAATGTATCCTATGAGGGAGGAGACCACAGTGCCCTGTCCTGGTTTCATTTCTGATTTATAGAAGGCATTAATTGACAGCATACTAAATGATATTTGAGATTATTCTTATTAAATCACTAAATAATACAATTCCCTGTACCCATACAAATTGTTTCAGAACCCCAGAAACCATGAAGAGAAAGTGTTTTTAGATCAACATTGCTAAACTTGGCAACGATGCAATTGTTTTCCTTCAGAGAAAGATATTAAGACTCAGAGATAGTGGTTAGTTCTCTTATATTGCACCCATGTATGGACAAGGATACAAAATTGCAAAATCCAACTACTAAATATGCTAGCTGCACGAAGCAAAACTGAACATAAACCAAAGTTATGTGAAGGATATGTACTTTATAGCAGTTGCTTTTTGATTTTTTTTTGTAAGAGAAGTATTTTTTCCAGTACACATAAAATGTGATGTAGGAACTTCAGCCCTATTTTCCATCCTAGTATTTCTCCAGAAATTCCTAGTGAAAAATGGACTACATATTTTGACAAACAGTAAACATTAAAAATCAGCAGACTAATGTTACCAGAAATTAAATATAGAAAACTATTTGGAAGGCTGGCTAAACCCGAATAAATAAATAAACAAACAAATAAGTAAATATGTGTCATGGCCATATGGATGCAGGCTTCTTTCCAAAAAGTCATAAAGTGTTTTTGGAGTGTGTTCTGGACCCACAAGTTATATATAATAATGGTTGTTTATGTTGTTTGTGAATAAAGCAGGGCTACACTGAGCTATTTTCAAGTGTGGTCATCTCTATAAAAATTTATATCTAGAGATGGCAGTTTTAGAGCTGAGCATAAGACAAAAATAAAAACAGACTGCTGAAGGGTAGATCTCGGGCCTAATATCACATTTATAAACATGGTAAGTCCAGAGGGGTTAAGTGTTTGCTCAAAGGGAACATCTGATGGAAAGCAAAGGACTTTTACTTTTAATATTGCCCGTTTGTGTTAAAATCTCGAATCCACAGACAGTAAAGTGTTGTCTTGCTTGTTGTCTAGTTGCTAGGAAAGTCAAGAACAAAGGAGCCCAAGCTTCCGCTCTGATGGGTATCTTTCTGCACACTAGAGAAACTCAGAGATCCTTTATCTTCTTCAAGCACATAGATATATTCCAAGGCACATGGCATTTGCTTTTTTTGTGTAGCCTTGACTGTCATGGACACACTTTGTAAACCAGGGTGGACTGGAACTCACAGCAATTCACCTGCCTCTGCCTCCCTAAATGCTGGAATTAAAGGTGTGTGTCAACCCACCGGGCAACACATGGAATTTGTAAACAATCATCTTGCCCGGACTCACCTTCTTTCCTTCAGTCACACATTAATATTCATGTTAGCCCTGACTCTGCCAGTTTTGCACTTTTCCACATACTTGGTTCCTCTGCCCAAATGGTTTTAAAGGGCTTTAATCTGTTCTTATAAGAGTCTCCCCTCACTTTAGCACAGTGAGATTTTTACTAATGTCCTGACATAGTAGATACTCAGACATAGTAGATACTCACTAAATATTAGTTTGAGGTTTGAATTAATTGAGCATAAAAATGAATTAGAAGTAACTACTATTAGTGTTTGCATAGGGAAGCACAAATATTAGCAAATAAAAGGAATCTCAATAATCTATGTTTATCATTTTATAATTGTGATTCAGAGAAGTTTTGAAACTAAAGCATAATAGGTTAAAAAAATTGAATTTCACATATCCTGGTTTTAGTACTATATCATAAAGTATATAACAGAAGAAAGGTTTGATATGAACAATATATTCATTATTTGGAATTTTGCTGTAATATTAGAGTAATAGAAACTGCACTGTGGAAATCCACTGAAGGACCGAAGCTACTGCTTTAGTTTTGCCATCAAAGCATGTTTGCTTCTTTAAATTAAGTGTAGTGACAGGGAAGGCTGAAACGCACGCTTACTTATAACGCAGCACACTGAGCCTCCGCTCACTTTTATCAGTGAGCATTCATCTTCCAGGTATTGTTTTCATGTTCTGCGTTGCAGCATTTTATTTTTAACATGAAATCTCATGTTTCACTGTGGACCTTAGCTGACTTGGACTCTGGTAAAATGCATTTCTTCTAGCAACAATATGTCATGGAACAAATCACACCTTAAATCTTAACATAAGAACACAATCCTGCTTGTATTATCAAAAACACAGTGAATATTAAAATAAGTTTGCTTAACAGCTAGTTCTAGATAAAAATCTCTGAAATAATGAGAATTAAGACCAATTTACTTAAGTTTTGTTTTTTTTTAATTAGTGATTTCATACCCTTATTTTTTTTTATTTCAGTGTATAAAACTAGCCTCTTTATCCAAAGTTCTCAAATACTGTGCTAACATATAGTCTCCACAATTAAATTACCTTTTTTTCTCTTATGGATAGCATTGTTTTCAAGCTAATAGCAAATAAATGAATGAGAATCTTAGCAAACGTTTTGGCCACTCAGACTATATTGTACAGAAATGAATTATTTTTGCAGATATTCCATAGCAGGCCTTGCTGAACCAGAGAACTTATGCCAGGAGGGGGGGAAAGTGCAATGCTGTCATGTGTGATTTCAGTTTCATCTCTTTGATTTCTTATCTCTAGAGGATTTCTCATGCAGGGGGATGAGAACAGAGCTAGCATAAAATATAATCTGCAGACAGCAAACAGAGTTTTCTGAGTTATTAGAGATTCTCTCTTTAGCTAGGGCAGAAGGGGAATAAAGGACTTGGAAGTGTTTGAAGCAAGGAAATTCCAAATTTGTAGAAACCATCTAGTAACTGGTCAGTGTGTGCACACCGCCTTTATCTAGTCAGTTTTATGGTATGTGAGCCATGTGGGTGAGCCTGCTTCTCCTCTCCCTCAGGAAAACATGTCATTTGTTGCAGGCAGAAGATGTCGTACTGTATGTGAATTATTTTAGATACCGTTAACAGTGAGATGCAAGTGGCTTTAGACCAGGCAGAGGACCCAAAGTTCTTCATTTATCTGAATGGGATGCATTCACACTGATCCCCCTGTTTTTTGGGGGTTTTTTGTTTTGTTTTTTGTTTTTGTTGTTGTTGGTTTGTTTGTTTGTTTTTGCCCTATGAATTCCCAGCTTCCACAGTTGAGGACACATCACCCAAATGGCAGATTCATATCTTCTGACCACACATAGTGGATTAAGCTTTCTAAGTCTTTGGATAATTAAAGCCCTGAACCAACAACACTTAGCTGCCATTGTTTAAGTTGCTGAACCTTTTCTCTGTTGCCTTACCACACTTAATTGCTGTATCATGACTTATTCCATTTGTCTCACTCTCACCTGGTTTCCCAATTGGTTCCTTGGATGATATTCTATAGCTTCACAAAATTAATCTCGTCATTATTTGCTGAGATGGGAATTCAGCCACTGAGTAAGCATGGCTGTATACCTGTTTCTTTTCCATGACTGAGAACATTTCCTGGGGTCGTTATGTTCTCTTTCCAGATGAAGGTAGGAACTAGATCTGCGGCTCAGCCCATCTTATACCATCATCTTTCCATGCACTATACTTCTTGTCAACAAGCCTTGCTGATGTTCTTTGAGCTCTGCAGATTTTGATGAGTAAATTTTGTCACATTTGAGTCTCTGAGATTCTACCAACTATTCTTAACATCCTGTTTTTCAACCAGTTGCCTGCAAATTTCATGGTTTCTTTGTTTGTAATTGCTGAGTAGTATTCCATTGCATAAATGTACCACACATTCTATATCCATTCCTCAGTTGAGGGACATCTGGGTTGTTTGCAGATTCTGGCTATTACAAATAAAGCTGCAATGAACATGGTTCAGCAAATGTCCTTGTTGTATTGTATATTTGAGCATATTTTGGCTACATGCCTAAGAGTGAAATAGCTGAGTCTTGAGGTAGGACTATTCCTAATTTTCTGAGAAAGTGCCAGACTGATTCCCAAATTGGTTGTACAAGGTTATATTTACACCAACAAAGGAGAAAGGTTCCCCTTTCTCCACATCCTCTTCAGCATGCATCATCCCTTAAGATTTTTATCTCAGCCATTCTTATGTGTGGAATCTCAGGGTGGTTTTGATTTGCATTTTCCTGATGACTAAGGACTTTGAGCATTTCTTTAAGTGTTTCTCTGCCATTTTATTTTCCTCTGTTAAGAATTCTCTGTTTAGCTCTGTACACCATTTTTTTTAATTCAATTACTTGGTTTCTTAGTGTTTAACTTCTTGAGTTCTTTATATATTCTGGAAATTTAGCACTCTGTCAGATGTAGGGTTGGTGAAGATTCTTTCCCAGTCTGTAGACTGTCATTTTGTTCTGATGAGTGTCCTTTGCTTTACAGAAGACTTTCAGTTTCATGAAGTCCCATTTACTAGTTGTTGCTCTTAGAGCCTGTGCTGTTGGTGTTCTATTCAGGAAGTTGTCTCCTGTGCCAATGAGGTCAAGGCCCTTCCCCAGTTACTCTTCTGACAGGTTTAGTGTGTCTGATTTTGAGTTCTTTGACCCACTTGGACTTTAGTTTTGTGCAGGGTGATAAGTATGCATCTATTTGCATTTTTCTACATGTAGACATCTAGTTAGACCAGCACCATTTGTTGAAGATGCTGCTTTTTTTCCATTGTATGGTTTTGGCTTCTTTGTCAAAAATTGATTTTCCCTAGGCATGTGGGTTTAAGATGCTTAATCTTCATTCAGAAGGGCAAACAGGATAGACATCAGAAGAAGGAAAAAACAAAGAACAAGATAGGAAATTTCCACAGAGGACCTCTGAAAGACTCTACCCATCAGGGTATCAAAGGAGATACTCGGACTCATAGCCAAACTTTGGGCAGGGTGCTGGCATCCTTATGGAAGAAGAGGGAGATAGAAAGACTTGGAGGGGACAGAAACTCCACAAGGAGAACAACAGAGCCAAAATACCTGGGCCCAAGAGGTCTACAGAGACTTATACTCCAACTAAAGACCATGTTTGGAGAGGACTTAGACCCCTGTTCAAAAGAAGCTCATAGTCTGCTCAGTTTCTAAGAGGGTTCCCTAGTAAGGGGCACAGTAGCTGTCTCTGACAGCTCAGTGGCAAGCTCTTTGATCACCTTCTCCTGGAGGAGGCATGCAGCCTTCCCAGGCCACAGAGCAAGATGATGCAGAGAGCCTTGATAAGACCTGATAGGCTAGGGTCAGATAGAAGGGGAGGGGATCTTCCCCTATGGGGGGGGGGGGGATTAGGGAAAGGGCATAGAGGGAGAAAAGGAAGGTTAGGTGGAGCTGGGAAGAGAGGACCGAGGGGGCTGCAGTGTGGATACAAAGTGAATAAATTGTAATAATATATAATTAAAATTAAATTAAAAAATAAAAGTCATCCAACTTTACTATTTTGCAAGATTATTTTGGCTCTTTTGGACTCCCTGTTTTTCACTTGAATTTTAAAGCTAATTTGTCATTATCACTAAAGGAGGGTAGTTAGGGTTTTCACTTGAATTATGTTAAACATCTAGATCATTTTTGTCAGATCTTGCTTTAAAAAACATTACATCTTTCATTTCAGCTTGTAGTCTACAAACTTGCTGAATTTGATTTTTAAATATAAAATGTTAAGTGGATTGGAATATAGAATATATTCACTTGGAATATAGTGTCACATATACCCAGAAATAGTTTTACTATTTTCTGATTCTGTGTGTCTTTTTACTTATTTTTCATTACTATTTTCTATGTTTGACTTTAGGCCACATTGTACCTTTGCAGTAAATAATAAAGACTACAATACAAATGATTCTCTTGGCCAAAGTATCCACACTAAAAATCACCTCAAATTAAGCTAACAACTTTTAAATTGTACAATCTAATATCAACAAGAGAAAGGAGTTGGGAGCAGTTAGAAAAGCAAATCAAAGAGTTTTAAGTAACTAAACTAACTACATTTCTCCCTAAAGCATAGGCAGTTGTTGAGTTGTTTGGAGAATGTACAGAGTGGTGCAAGGTTCCTACTGTATCATGGTGACATTAATTGGGTGAGAAGAAAAGAATTCTTGGGTGACTGAAATCGTTGGTGGCCATGTTAGGAGAAAATGCTAGTAATATATATGCAGTCTGGCTTTAGGCATTGGTGTCTCTCTATGCTTAACTTAATTGGTGTTTTAGTTGGGGTTTCTATTGCTACAATGAAATACCATGATGAAAAGTAAGTTGGGAGAAAAAAAATATTGAACTTACATTTCCACATTATTGTCCATCATTGAAGGAAGTCAGGACAGGAACTGAAACAGGGCTAGAAACTGGAGGCAGGAGCTGATACAGTGGCAATAAAGGAGTGCTGCTTACTTGCCTGCTCTCCAACAGCCTGCTAGACAGCTTTCTTACAGCACCCAGGACAACCAGCTCAAGGATGGCACCACCCACAATATGCTGGACCCCCTCTTTAATCATAGGTTAGGAAAATGCTTTACATTGTGTATTAAGGAGGTAATTTCTCAATTGAGGCTCCATCCTCTCTCATACCAAGTTGACATAAAACTTTCCAGCATACTTAACAATTATACATATTCAAATTTATCTGTAGTTTGTTATCTCATTTATATTACTATAGTAAAATACTACAGTTTTGAGAAATTTCCTAATATTTTGTATGCAGTGTTATTATAATCATTTGGAACACTGGAAACATATAGCTTGTTGAGATATCACCTATGCTAATAGGCTTCATGATCTGCAATTATCTCCTTCAATGCTTCTGCTACAGAAAACACCCTTGTATATGTCTCCATATACTCATGGTGATCGTTTATCTCAGCAATGTATTTAGGAATGGAATTCTTGAATGAAGTGTTTGTGTACATTTTCTATATCACAGAACATTAGCTACCTCTACACAGTTGTACTAGTTATTGTTCTCAAGGTGGTAAAATACCCCAAAGAAATTACGTAAGAGAGACAGCACGTATTTTACGTCTGTCTTCGTTGCTATGAAGAGATGCCATAATTAAGGCAACTTGTAAAACAAGCAACAGGACAAGAGCCTACCACAGAGGGGCTATGAAAGACTCTAACTAACAATGTATCAAAGCATATATTAAGACTCACAACCAAGCCATCACCAGAGTGCAGGGAATCATATGAAAAAAGGGGGACTTAGTAAGACTTGGCGAGGACAAGAGCTCCACAAAGACCAAATAGATCAGGGCACAGGGGTCTTCTATGAGACTGTTTCTCCAACCAAGGAACATGTATGGATTCAAACTGCTCAGATGTGGCCAATGGTAGCTCAGTACCCAACTGGGTACCCTAGTAAGGGGAACAGGGATTTTTTTCGATCATGAACTCAATGGCTGGCTTGTTGACTGCCCACCATCACCCTGAGGGAGGAGCAGCCTAACTAGATCCCAGAAGAGGACATTGTAGCCAGCCCTGAAGAGACATGATAAGCTAGGGTCAGATGGAAGGGGGGGAGGTCCTCCCCTATCAGTGAACTTTGAGGGGGACAGGGAGAAGAAGAGGGAGAGATGGCGAGAGTGGGAGGGGAAAAAGGGAGGGGGCTACGGCTGGGATTCAAAGTATATAACCTGTGATTAATATAAAAATAAATAAATTACTTAAAAAATACAAAAAAAAAACTAATTGAGGCTTACAGTTTGAGAGAGTGATTTCATGAGGAAACATGACAGCAGGAAGGCAGGCATAGCTCTGAAGGAAGAGAGGGAGCTGTGTGTGTGTGTGTGTGTGTGTGTGTGGGCGTGTGAAAGACAGAGAGACAGAGAGAGGTAATCGTATATATCATCACCTTTTGAAACCTCAAGGCTCAAGCCCAGTGACATACCTGTTCCAGCAATATCACAGTTCTTAATCCTTCCCAACCATTTCTCAAACTAGGGACCGAGCATTCAGATATATGAACTTATGGTGGCCGCTCATGTTCAAACCATACATGACATCTGTAATTATATTTCTTATTTGTTTTTTTTTTTATACACAGAAATATTTTCTTTTTATTTGCTGGAAGGAGTGGCATGCGATGTGTATATATGCATGTATTGTTCTTTATTTGCATGTTTCTGTGCAAGTGGACACACACATGTATGTATATACATGTATATACAAAGTATGGTGTCTTTGTTTAATACTCTCCATCTTAAGCTTTTTTAATATTTTCTGAAGGTGGTTCTTGTGGAGCTGGGTAAACTAGATAGTTGGCAAGCTCACAGAACCTAACCATCTCTGTCCTTCCAAACCTGGGGTGATAGTCATGTGCCTGCCTCCATTCTCAGCTTTTTCATGGTTCTTGGAAATCTGAATTCAAGTTTTCATGCTTGAATAGCAAGTTTTACTTTATTTTATCATTTAGTCAGGCTCTCATGTATACAGACAACCTGCTTGAATTTATAATATAACAGAGAATGACCTTGAATTATAGCCATCTTTCCAGAATACTTAAAAAGCTAGTCATTAGAAACCTATTTTGGCATATGGTAATACTTGTGTAATACTTTTTTTTGCACAAACGGCCATTTTCTGTTGCAGTTTGTTGAACCTACTTCCATTGATTCATAATGCCATCTGTGTTTCACCAAAGATGTGTAAGAGGCACAATTCTTGTCTTTATTTAACTACAATGCCTCTGTTTCTATCTCTTGGGCATACTGCTCAATAATTGCAGTGTTCTATTTGCTTTAAGTCCTAACGTTAGGTAGGAGTAGTGTGTCCTCTCACACCCTGTCTCTTGTACCAACACTATTTGGGGTTGGGATTTCCTTGGTCCTTCTTTTGTTTTTAATTTTTGTTTTGTTGTTACTGTTGTTTGGATTTGCCAATAGATTTATCTGTTAATTCAGAAAATTATTTTAAAATCCTAATGGAAATGTTAAAAAGTATAGAACAACTGGGGCATTTAGATACAACTTTAAATAATGAGGCTGTGTGGGACTCCCGAGGTGAGGAGATCCTCCATTCCTCAGGATAGACTCCAGACCTCAATAACCCACAAAAACAGAGCTCAATGCAAACAGCAAGAGGTTTAATTAGTAGCGGGCACCTGGGCTCCGCACATAGCTCCCACACAAGGGGGTGATGCGGAGCGCCCAGCAATGGAATCACAGAGTTTATAAAGGCAAAAACCACAAAACAGGAGGTGGTCTAGGGGTAAGGAACTTTCCTAACAGGGGAGTCTGTGATTGGCTGTGCCCAGGTGTGCTGACTAGGGGACGATTAGAGATTGTATCCATAACTACAGAAGGGCGTCTCTTAGAAATGTTTTGTATCAGATCCGGGTTTGGTAATGATTAAAGCTCACAAATCTCTGTTCCCATGGTTAGTTCCTGTGGTTAGGGCCAAGTTAAAATTTTCCATCCTTACAGCTGTACAGTATAAAATATGTTCTATCTTTTTATTTATCATTATAAAAAGTGGTT